>CM040985.1:20206890-20268842 GCA_022985145.1 Pangasius djambal
CAAGCGCCTTAGTCGGTGAACCATTTCCATAATCTCCATTAACCACTTCAAATGGGCCCTTTAAGAGCACTCCAATTTGCATAATCCCATTAACTCTGTGGTTATTGCGCTGCCTTTTTACGACAATCCTTTGCAACATTTGTACATAAAAAAGTAGAAAGAGGAAAAAAATTGGTTAAAAAAAAAAAAAACACTGGGAATGGGATTTCTTCTTTTGGAAGAAATTATTATTATATAGGACTGTAGCAGCATTTGCTAGCCATGATGCATTTGTGACCCTCTTCCCCATTTGCTGGAGGAGAAGCTGAAAGACACTTTAGAGCCTGCTTTTATGACTATTCCCTTCAGTAAGCAGCATTAGCAATGTTTGGTTCTTGTGCTAGCTCTCAGAGGTATTAAATGTGTACGAGCGATCTTTTTCAATGTGCGTAAAAACAAAACGAACTTTAAATACAACAGGACATACAAACAGTTTGGACTGCACAAAGTTCTCTCTGTTATAATACCCCTTTATTTACCTCATCAGCTAATTATCCAGTCCTTCATGACTTTTATTAGGTGTGTTCAAGAAGTCGTGAAAAAGCGTGGCCCTTTGGGCCGCCCCCGTTGTAGCACATTATCATTTAGGCCCAATTACGCTGTAGTTAATGAACTATAAATTGGAGTGCTGCGCCTGCTGGTGCTCTAACTGGAATTTGGGTTAGAAAGTACATTCAATAACGGTGATGAAAAGTAATAAAAGTAAGGAAATGTGCCCAAAGCTGATTTTGCTATATGATGTATGAGAACCTTAGAGGAAGACCAACTTAATTACAAGATTGTGCAGTGATGATGCTTAGTAAATAACGAAACAAAATTCTAATTACAATATTGAGGGAAAGCATGGTGTTATAGCCTTTAAGCTGATAGATAATAGTGTTTTCGAAGTAAATGTAATCATTTAGCTTAAAAAAAAATATATAATTTCGGCCTGTCAAGCGGCTTAACTGTAAAGAGAGGGGGGGGGGAAATCCCAATCTGGGCGAGTAGCCCTTGCTGCAGAACATAGTGAAGGGGTGTGTGTCAGGATGGATAAATGTGTCTCATGGGCTGGGGTTAGGGTTATAGGTTATCAGGTCTGAACCCCCTGGACTACTGGCTCTGCAGAAAGGGCTACTTGGACTAGTTTTGAACTTTTTTTGCTCGTAATAAGGCTTGCCGCTTGGTAGCGTGACAACATATTTTTCTGCTTCTGCAGCAATCTCAAACTGGCAGTGTTATCTAGGTAGGAGGAGTGGCATTACTCTCCCCCCTGTCAATCACAGTGACACTAACCAATCATGAGCATCGGGGATCTGCGGAAGAGGGAGGATAGCTCTTTCCTCCAAGGTTTCAGTTGCGCTGTGACGCAGCGTGAGAAGCAGTTGAAAAAGATGCGAGCTGCCTTCACATGTCTCAGAGGAAGCACGTGTTAGCCTTCGTCCTCCCTGGCTGGTAGCTGCCGTGCGATAGGAGAGAGCTAGCTAGTGGGTGGGAATTGGCAAATGACCCATATACAGGGAAGAAAGAAATTTACAGGGTGTCCAAAAAGTCAGAAACCAGTGAGAGTAAAACTACATAAACTTTTTGCATTTATTATATACAACATGTGCTCTACATGGCCGCCCTTACGCTGTGTCGTGTTTTTTTGCAGATTTTGCTCAACACATTCGGATCGACCAGCTTGCTTAGCGTATTTCCTGACTTTTCGGATACCCTGTATTTGTTGTAAAACTCTGAAGCCTATAAGTGACCGAAGGATATGATTAGGACATGATTAACTACAAACTGTGATGTCGGACAACACCAGCGCTATGTATAGCAACAGGATTTGAGGAAATGTATCAGAAACTGGATGCTGCAGCGTTGCAAAAGATAAAATGTTGCACAGCCAACTGACAAAAGTGGAATTTTTTTTTTTCCTTCGCTTTCTTCTTCTTTTTTTTTTTAATGGTTCGGCTCCACGGTCAATCAATAAGCAATCTGTTAAGGTTTTACCCAGAGAAAATGCTCTTAATAAAGACTCCCCTTGGGTGCCACTGTGAGCAACAGAGAAACTCGAGCAACAACAGATGCCCGCCACCGGGCTGACAGCTACCTGTGTAACACACGCTGGTCAGATCTGTCCTGGCTGCAGGTTACTAGGACGGTAATTCACACCACCGTGCTCCTGACTGATTCCTGGCCAACACCAGTGATGGAATGCTCTTAGCTCTTGGATCAGATTTCAGATTCGCAACACCCCCTCTGACACGTAGCCCTTCCCTCCGGAAAAAGCACGGAGGATGATGAAACCGACGCGCACAGGACGGATTTGAACCACACGCTGTACAGTGCGCACGTGTTGGCTGTAAATCAACGCTTGTTCATCACCTGATTCTGGCTTTGTGACTTCTCCTACAGTATGTCTTTAACAAGCCCATTACAAAAATGCCTCACATCTTTCAGTTTCTTTGAACTGTAATCCAGACTTCGACTAGCAGCTACTATTATATTTAAAAAAATAAATAAATAAATAAAAAATACTGCATAGCAATTGGACCTCTTCTCTAATAAAGCTTCAAAGGGCATTTTTTTTTTTTTTTTTTTTTAAACTTTCAATAAGTATTACTCAACATAATTCACCCCAAGCACTTCAAACCAAGAAACGACAAACGGCAATAAAAGAAGTATTGTACAATCAAGAAAAAAAAAGAGATATATCCAATTCAATGATTCATAGCTCTTTTTTTGTATAACTAATGAGAAAGCATTTTTTTTTTAAATAATTTTGTCAGGATTTTCAATATTTCAAAAAAAATGCATTTAACATTCTAGTAAACAGAAACTCAGAGAAAAGAGAAAAAAAAACAAGTGCTGGATTTAAAAATAGATGTTATTAATTAGCTTTTGTACAGCTGTGTAATTTGCATTTTACCACAGCACTGCTGAATTCTCGATTCCGGTGGGTCAGAAGATGTCGATTTTTTAAAAATTTATTCCATCATTATTCCATCACCCTTTTTCTGCCTTTCTCTTAGTATTAACAACAATAATAATAAGAATAAGAATAATTATTATTATTATTAAAAGTGAAGAAAAAAGGAAAAGAAAAGCAGACGTATTACAATGAAGTCAATGAGTCATAAGGCGGTAATTAAGGTGTTAAGGTGATTAATTTGATTATAAGGTGAATAAGTGATTAGTTTTCTATAACAGCAGCTCTGGAGATATCTGGTGCAGGTTACTGTCTCCAGTCAGCACTTCGTAGCTGAGGTAAAGCTGTTCCTTTGAGTTTTCCGCCACAGGAAAGTCTTCAGTGCTTTGTATTTTACAGTAACATGACAAACTGCAAATTGTTTTGTCTTAATACATTCAAAAGAGAGAGAGAGAGAAAAACAGAGGCTGTTGAAAGAACAGCTGTTTATAGCTTTTTGCATTTTATGGACAGTTCCACAACATAAATGTAACAAAAGTATGACATGTCATTCGTTAATAAAATAAAAATCCATTGACTAATTGCTGTGGTGTAAGAGGAATAAAAGTATTTTGGGCATGCTATTGTAGGGAAATAATCAATGCCGGGGTGGTGTGACGCATTCGCTGCATTTTTACTCCTGTTCAACCTAAGATCTGTTCATCCTTAATATTGTGCCTTTCACAGCATTTCAAAGAATTGAATATTTGTGTCCAAAGTTTATCGGAGGCAAATTAGGAGGCTTGAGAAACTCAACATGAACTTTAGCTTCATGCAGAAGAACAGCCTCATGAACTTTTTGCCGGAATGATACAAAAACACTGGATGGATAAAAATCAGGGATGAAAATGACACAACAACAATTCAACATGGACCCCGGGCGCTTTATAGCGGTGCTCCAACCCAGATTGGGCAACCAATTAAAGACAAGGTGAGGGCCTGAGGCAGTTCTAATACTTCCATATCTCCAGTCTAAGCAGCCTGAGTGGTACTTAGCAGAGTGCTAGGAGAGCACTTCTTCCAAAAAGGCAGGAGAGAGCAGGCACAGTGCCCTCCTGAGAGGCAGAGATTAAGGGCAGCATTAACGAACTCAGTGCTCTGTGCCAGCCTGACCCACCCTGGTGAAATTGAACACGAACACAGACACAGAAGGACTAACATGCACTACGGCACATGAGCTAAACACAATGACTGTTTTTACAATCTTGATTTTCATTTCCAAATCAATATACATGGAGCAGAGCGGATATTACGGGAACACTGATA
Source organism: Pangasius djambal (assembly GCA_022985145.1). Classification (NCBI taxonomy): domain Eukaryota; kingdom Metazoa; phylum Chordata; class Actinopteri; order Siluriformes; family Pangasiidae; genus Pangasius; species Pangasius djambal. The sequence continues at coordinate 20,211,131 of CM040985.1, forward strand.
TCGCTTTTGCAAAGCAGCTCATTGCTACCTGCGTATACATTTCAAGTAAACCCGTGTTCCCATGACACATAATCCATACATGATGGACTAACAGTGCATTCTTCTTTAACCGCCACATTAGACACAAGTCAGTCTGATAGACTGGGCTTTTGAAGTGATCCGAGTGCTCGCTGCACTTTGAGTGGTTAGCCAGCTCACAGCCACACACACACACACACACACACACACATTTAAACGCACAGTCCATCCACATCCTCGAAGGCTGTTCAAGCTGATCAGCCATGCAAACTGGTTCAGCTAACAAGTCAGTTTCTTTGAAAGAAAACTTGAACAAAGCTCCTTTAGCTCCCCTCAGTGTCCCCATACCCGAGTCTTGTCTCTGCTTTAATTACACCTCTGAAGAGTGTGGACGTGAACCGAGGTACCCACACACTGTGGAGTGACCCAACCAGTCCACTTTCAATGGGAACTCCAGTTAATTGCAACTCCGACAGGGATGACGGAGCAAGAAAGGGTGGGGGAAGGGGGTGGGGGGGATGGGACTGCTGCTCCTGGACCACTGAAATCCTTTTAGCTAAAGCTAATGTGGCAGAAAAGACTCTTCCAGTGGAGTCTCTCTCAGCCGCTTTAATCCCTGTATGTGGAGCGACAAAGAGTTCAGTCGCCTGGTGCTTCCGAGGATTCCCTAATTGCCCATTCCGCAGGCAGATTACACCGAGCCCCTGGTCACTGCTGAGTTTCACCTGCAGGCTCGCCCAGACAGGTCCCGATACTCTTTAACTCTACGCTAACACTAGAGATCAACACCACGAAAGACAACCATTCATTTACTACTCAAGTGTGAGACATGGAAGCGCAATTTCACCAACAGTGCAACAAGCGATGTCTGAATTGAGTCTTCCTCAGTTCTCTGCCAATTAATTCTGACACAGTAAAGCGACAAACCCAACAAAAACGACTGGCTCGAACGATCCCTCAGACTCATCCTATGGTGCGGGTGGTCTGACATGTTAACTTCCTCACTCGCAGCTTTAGTTCGTACCTGAAATTAGTTCCCACGTACTGTTTGCCTCACAAAACAGGTAGAAAAGCATAAACGTGGTTTCATCTTACCCTGCCATATACGATACGATTAAATTTCAGTAGAAACATTAGGAAGAAAAATAAAGCTTGAATAAAGTAGCAGCAATCTTTAGTGACTCTGGTGAGTGTGCAAAGCTAGTATAGTTAGCTTGCTTTGCTAATCTGCCAATGAAGCTAGTGCATTCCTAATTTGTTTTCATAACCTAAATCAGACAACCAAATTTCACACCATTTAGTGCACTACACAATTTGTTTAAACAGTTAGCTTTAGTAGCTATATACAGCTACCTCCTTTTTTCATCAGAACTAAAAAAAAAAAAAAAAAAAACAAACAAACAAAAGCAACAACAGTATCAATTGCAACACGGCCACAAAAGACAAACTGCACATAGGGTAAGAAAACATAAGAGATACATCATACAGACACGCTCCTTCGTGCTAATCTTCAAACTAGCCCACAAGGCTAATCTTACTATTTCAGCCTTTCCTGTCTTCTCACGACGCCTTTCCATGCTAACAGTCTTCCACTTCAGCACAGCTGTCCTCCAGTCACCCTAAACCATCTCCTTTACCCGCTGATGGGTGTTGGCTCCGGAAAGCCCTTTCCATGGATAGTTCATCATAGGAAACCCATAAAAAAAAAGCACATCTTGAAAAGTCCTTTGCTTTAGGTGTGGTTATGAATGCTGATAATGAGCCGTGAAATTCTTCCCTGTCCCGAATAGACGCTGAGATAGCAGACAGTGGCTTTTCAAAAAACACTAAGTGCTTGGACACCTGGTGAGCAAAGTAGTTACCCAGACAGCTGCCAAAAGCTTTTGGAGAAGAAAAAAAAAATACCAACATGCGTGACTATTAAACAACATGCAAGGCAGAGAGGCTATTTTCTGCGCATGCTGGTAATAGTGTGCACCGAGGTATACTTTATGGACGAGCCAGGCTGGGATATGGGACTCACAAATGCCATGCTTACAGCATGCGTATGTCTATCTGTCTACGAACAGAGATGATAAAGAATATTTACACAGAGGACACCTAGAAACAGAATAGATAGCCAGACTGGCGTGAAAACAGATGCTCGGGATTTCATTGCAACACATTCACACACACTGCAAGTGCTATAAGGATATAAAGTGGTCTTAGCATCTGAAATATCTGGTTTGTTTTGAGGGTTAATGCTAAACCAGTTATGGAGCAACTGATTGATTGATTGGTCCATTGGCGAATTTCTCCGAGACCAAATGTGTAACCCTTTCTAACCCGGACCAACCATTCACTCCCCCGAGAACCAACAAAGCTCACCAAAGAACCTTAAAGCCTACTGGTGGAGCCTGTCCTTTCAAGAGAAAATCCTGGAATTAAAGGTATACTTCTATAGGGTTTTTCTTTTCAGCCCTTAAAAGACTGCAATCCTCCTTTTAGTCATTGACCTCTTTCAGCCAGAATGTAAAATGCCATGTTAGTACACAAGGAAACACTAACCAACACTGATTTTGAGACCTTTTTTCTTCCTTTTTTGGCAAAATGAGTTCCTGTTATACATGACATGTGTTGAAGTTTTACACCAAAATATCTAAATATTTTGATTGAGGCTCAAAAGGTTATGGCTACCCTATTTACATGACTATTTTCCAATTTCTTTTATCCCTTAGGCTGTTTTTCACTAAAGTGACATAGCCGTGTAACAGTCCACTGATTTAGATGCATCAGTTTAAAACACAGTAAATGAACTGAATCTAGGTGTGTAAAAAAATTCTTACTTTGAAACTGATGTGGTAATAACTTAATAGGCTCGCAAAGTGATTTGCAGTGACAGTGCGACAATTTCTCGATTCTATGCAAATTACATATGACACAGCAAAGCAACAAATCCAAACAATTGGCTCGAACGTTTCCTAAGGCTGATAACGGCACGTGTGGTCCCATCGCACACTAAGTAAAATATCAGTACCATTATTACTAAATATAACAGCAACAGCACTTGATGCCACTCAAGTGTTGGCACTTCCCCAAAGTCCTTGCACATAGCTGAAGCACTTCTTTGTTTTTTTGGCCCATAATTTGCCTTAACAGTAGGATGAACAAGAAAAAGGATTCTCTAATCCTGTTAGTGCAGCACCTGAGCTGGAATGGCTAATCCTGTTTAAACTCACTACCCAGGCTCTATAATCCCCTATATCCAGATGTTCAGCTGACTCCACCATCACCCAGAGGTGAGAGGGCAGTTTATCATCACACTTGGACCTGCAGCAGTGGACCGATCCACTCCTCTGCTTGGATTAACCCGAGCCCTGGCTAAGTGTCCTGCCGCAGAATTATGGGTAGGTTTCTAGTCTGAGAAAGCACACAGGCAGAAGAAGAGCTTGCTTTGCAAGTTGTGTTTTTTTAGGATCCCATGTTCTGCTGGAGAATCTGAAAAGTATCATATTCACTGGAATATTTGACGTCCTGTGTTGGTTGCTGGATAGAGTTTGGCATCGGTGCTAAATTTAGATTCTGCTCTGTTGGCTACAGGTGAAAATGGATTTCGTCTTCTCCTCTGTATCTGGTAACACTCAGAAATAACACTTAGTGTTATAGGCCAGCGCAACAGCATGGATCAACCCGCAATCTCAGATGTCAAACATTTGTCAAATTTAACACCCAGTAAACTCACGGGTGAAAGTGCTGTAGTCGCTGTAATGATGTGTCCCACCGCTTTTATTGAAGTCCGGGTCCAAACTGTGCTCTGTACTAAATTGCCTGTTGCTAAGAAGCAAACCAGTAAGTGCTCCCCCTTGGAGTTTTGACATCTACATGCGAACCAAAAAAACATAACGGGCCTTTTTCACCAAAAAAAAAAAAAAAGGAAGAAGAACATTAGCATGCAGGTGTAGGGTTAAATGATTTCTGGTAAAGCTTACAGCTGATTGGCTGCAGATTGGCTGCTCCCATCTTGAAGCCAAGCACACTATATGACCAAAAGTTTGTGGACACCTGACCATCACACCCATATGTGGTTCTTTCCCAAATTGTTGCCACAAATTTCAAAGTACAGAATTGTACAGGATATCAGTATGCTGTGGCATTACAGTTTCCCTTCACTGGAACTAAGAGGCCCAAATCTGTTCCAGCATGACGGTGCCCCTGTGCACAAAGCGAGCTCCATGAAGACATGGCTTGCCAAGGTTGGAGTGGAAGAACTCAAGACAGTTTGGGATGAACTGGAACACAGACTGCACCCCAGGCCTCCTAATGATTTCACTAATGCTCTTGTAGCTGAATGATCACAAATCCCCAGAGTCACACTCCAAAATCTAGTGGAAAGCCTTCCCAGAAGAGTGGAGGATATTACAACAGCAAAGGGGGACTAAATCTGGAATGGGATGTTCAACAAGCACATATGGGTGTGAGAGTCAGTTCTCAACAAAATTTTGTCCATATGGTATTTCTGTACAGCCACCAGCTTCACACCCCACAAACTGGAACTGGCTGGTATTATGACGCCCCAATTCCGTATTTCACTAGAATACCAATTAATAACAATCATACAAAGACACTGTCCATTTTGTACCCCATTTACTCTCTAGTGTTTGTTTGTTTTTACACCTTATTTATTCCTTATATTATATTTCATGGCTGTGAATTGGTGTCTATGACTGCAAAATACCAATAAACCTACTATTATTACTACTACTACTACTACTTTACTACAACAACACCGGCATTGTTGTCACTTTCACTCAGATTTTTCATTTCATTTCATTTTTTCAACATTGCTAAGACCAAACTTTGAAGACTTGTCCCAAATTGTTCGAGAACACTCAGCAACAAAGGATTCCAAGCTTCTTCCAATTCTTTGCGGATGAATTCATTCACAGCTAACGTGAGTTAACATTAGGTAATGTTAATGCATGATGATGAGTAACTAGCGATGTAGTTAACTGACACTGCGACTGTATTATTTATTACCACAGAGCTGTTGAATTCTCAAACCAGTACGTGTGGATTCATTTCCTGTGACAGCAGCTCTGACAATAGTTCCGGCGGTAACATAAATGATGCGCTCATTCAAATACGTTATTGTTTCTACAGTAACAGCTAATTTAGAGGGAGTTGTATGGAGGATGCGCCACCATAAACTAAGGCTAATAAAATGCATAAAATTTTTTTTAAAAAAGCCCGTCACCGATAGATATGTCAAAGCTTTCTTTTAAGAGACATTTATGTGACATTTATGGAAAAAGTCTGAAGTGTCAATAAGTTTCCTGACACAGGAAAGTCCTGAAAGAAAGAGTTTGTGCGTTCCCATTTCTCAGTCACATGACAAGCTGCGTTTTTGTCCTACTAACTTTAAGAAAAAAAGTGAGGTCGGTGATAGAATGACTGTGTATAGCTGATAACAGTAACTAAGCTGTCTTGCAGACCTTCCATAACATTAAATGTAACTATAAACAGTTACCAAGCTCAAGCGTCGTTCCTTAATAAATTAAAAATTGCGATTGTTAGAAAATCACTGGTGTTAGTGGAATAACACACTCCAGGCCATGATGTTGTAAGAAATAATCAATTTTACAATCATTTTCCAAAGCGATAGCATTGTTTATAGGTGAAAAAGCTAGTATTTATCAGTGATTGCATACTTTTGTTAACTCTAGCTAGCTGTGTTTCTAGCTTACGCCTGTAGTGAGAACGATGTGCTGTTATTGTTGTTGTTGTTGCTGTTGCTGTTGTGGAGTGTCAGATGTAGTTAACATTTGGAGTCCTAATGGTCGATGAGGCGAAACAAAGAGCCACACAAACTTAAGTTTAAACTCTGCTGGGTGGTTTTAGAGACTTTCCAGATAGTAAAGCATTTCCACTTGCTGTGGTTGTAGTTTATTTTCCCCTAAACACTGTGTACAAGCTGTTTCTTTGTTTCCACTGCGGTTCGCAGTTTTACTAAAACACTTCTCATTAATAGTGTTTAGCTTTCTTTCACTGCATTGCTGTCGTTATAGCAGACGTAAAGTTACCTCACGAAGGCTACTTCCAGCAGCGAAAAGCCAAAAGTGTGAAAAGAACCCATTGAGGGGATTAAAATCTACCCTGTAAAATCTTTCTCGTCTTGCTAAACGTTTAAGCTTCTCCATCTGAACCTTAATGCTAACTCTGAAATGGAACTCTGAAATGTTACTTGCGTCGTGCTGTGGTCCTGATGGCCTTTATACTTCAAGTATGCATCTGAGGTGACTTATAGCGCATTTCTCCTCCTAACAAGCAATCAGAGTGTACACAGCATTGTGTCACTGAGTGCAAGTTCAGAAATTGTTCTCCTATATTACTGTATTATATCACAGCCTAGTGCTTGTGCTGTCACCCTTGCTCGCAGGCTACTTTCCCCACCCCAAAGGTTTTTAAATAGGGAACGGCAGTCAAGCTGTGGAAAATCTTTTGGCCTCCAGAGTCACACTTTGTAGCGCCTCTACTTTAGAAAAGAAAGACCCAAGTGTGCCTTGAAAATATGAAAAACTGATATAACTGTAAATGTTTAAACTTAAATACCAATCTTAAATTTTTTTATGTTTTGCTTAGTACTACAATTATTTGCTTTCTTTGGCTCTGGTTTTCTGCTGGTATGAGGGAACGATTCACAATATACGAGTCATCACACAATATATTTTACAGGGTAAGACATTTGGCCCACACAGGAAGTTCTTAAAAGTGACTTATGATTCTCATCAATTTTACAGTGTTTCCCCAGCCACCTGGCCAAACAACAGATAGCGACAGGCCAAACAAGGCCAGACACAGACAACATTCACCAATAAAATTCATTTCCATATGTCACTCTCAAACAAAGAGCAGATGTTTCCACTTTTTATATGTAGCATGTAATCTAATCTAGGTAAATACCACACCGAAGCAAAGATTCTTAAATAAAATTTGGTGAACAGACGAAAAAGGTGGCACAATTAAGGCGCAACACCAACAGTCAAATAGGACTCTGAGGCTACAGAGGGCACAGGCTCATCGAAACCGGACAGTTTTTCCAATCATCCCACTGTAGCCTCAGATACCTGTTCCCGGGTTTGACGTGTTATTCCTTTCGGACATGCTTTTCTGCTCACCACGGTTGTAAAGAATGGCTATTTGAGATACCATAGCCCTGCTGTCGGCTTGAACCAGTCTCATTCTCCTTTGACCTCTCTCATCAGCAAGGCATTTCCACCTGCTGATCTGCCTCTCACTGGATGTTTTTTTGTTTTTCACACCAACTCTACGGACTACGCGTCAAAATCTGACGAGATCAGCGGGTTTTGCTTGTCTGGCACCAACAACCGCGCCACACTCAAACTCACCAAGATAACATCTTTTCCCTATCTGGAAGCTCTTGGCCTGTTTATGCACGATTTTGTATCTTGCACTGCTGCCAGATGATTGGCCGACTGGATGATTGCATGAATGACCACGGGTACAAAAGTTCCTATTAAATTGGCCGGTGAGTGCAATTCCTCGGTCACTCTCCCCTTTGTTGCTGGTAGGAGATGGCAGAATCGGACAACGAGCAGTAGTGACAGTTTGTTTACGCGTACAAACACAATCTGATAACTGTTCAAAAATGTTCAATAATCCAATGCATCTACATGCACTTAAGTAATTTGATAACGGAAAGACACTGGGTCTACGGGAAAAAAGTCAGACTTACTCCATAATCAGATTTCAAGGATCAAAGCTATTAGGTTAATTACATTTTCCAGCAGCAAGGTGGTAGCAACACCATTTTTTTAATCAAGCTATCGAGTAAAACTATTGTAACATAGCAGGAAGGACTGTCTGTAAATGCTCCATTGTTATGTAAGGAATAAAATACCACTGGGCGTACTGTTAGAGGAAAATAATCAACAACGGACGATGGCTACCATGCCAAGGTTGATTATTTTACTGTAACAGCACAGCCCAAAGTGTTTATTTTGCCAAGTTTTTTTTTTTTTTTAATAATTTAGGAAGGACATGTCATGCTAAGCTGGCAAGCCTATAACATCAAGTTTCACTGCTTTTCAACCTACAATCATGCAGAAATAATTGAAAAATTTTTAAAAATTTGAAATAATTTTATCAAATAATTGAAAAATTATTTCTACAAGCTGTACTTACAAAGTTAATAATAGCTTACAATAGTACTGGGTGATATGAAGATATAACACTGACATCATAAATATGATAAATTATGTCACAGTATGCTGTTCTGAGATACCCTGGACATCATAATATCTTTTTCTTCCTTTCTTTTTATAAAACTGACTGAAAGCAGATAAAATTTTGTACTTAAATGTATACAATTTTAAAGATTATTAAACGTTTTTACGGATTTTTTCCTCCTTTTCACTGTTCATTTTTTTTTTTTGCATAAATAATGTTAATTTTTATATTTATAATATTTAAATGCAACACGACTGTTTTGCTGGTGGGTTGTGAGTAAGCATATACATCATGCTACAAATCATGTGAAGTAGAAATATCTTGGAGAATCATGATATGATAGTTTCTTCATATGGCCCCCAAAGTTTACAATATAATTCAGAAAATTGATCGGAAATAATTACGGAAATATTTATTAAAATATTTACTGCTTTAGTGCAAAAGATATTACAATTCACCTATCTGATGATGGTTGAAGAAGCTGATGTTTCTTTTATGACACTGTGCCATGTTATTAGTGTGAATCTGGTTTTACAGTTGAATTACTCATTTTTATTGCAAGGAACTGGAGCTTTTACCGTGTACATGCAAAAACTGTTTTGCCGTGCCATGCAATTTGAAAAAGGCGGCCTTATTTGAATCTTATATTAAGAAATCCATTCATTTCTAAAATATATCCCTAAAAATATCTAGCAAATACTGTATACATTCTAAAAAGACTTAGCTTACTGGAATAAATACTGTGCACTCCATTTCAAATAAACACCAACTTTTTTTTTATTTCTTTTCTATTTCACTTTTTTCAGGCAACGCTGGAAAATCAGCCAACCCACAACTACTATGAGGAAGCAGCGCAAACACCTGCCACCTTGAGAAGTGCGGCTGTAAGTCACATACAGTCATGTTGTTTAGATTTGAAACCACCAGAGAGAAGCTGAATTTGTCAAACTCAGGAGTGTGTGGGTTTTGTAGTGGTGTGACTATCCAGATCTACTGTACATCAAAACCATCCCAGCTGGAGTCCATGGCTGATTTTACAGTAAGTGTTTAGAGGAAAGGCTTGGCCATTTCTGTTCAGCCTGTCCATAACCCCAGAGCCTCCGTCTCACATCAAACCTCCAGATAACAGCGGTTCTTCTGGCTTTGAGAGAATGACAGGTTTGACACGTCTGCAATTCAGGAGAGAAAACTCCCAGGTGAATTGGACTGCTACGCATTTCACAGGCTTTCCTTTTTCCCCTCTCTTTCCAATCCCCAAACTTTTCTCGAGTTGTTTGAAGGTCAAAGCTCACTGTGCTCTGTGCTAAGGCAAACACTCGCTCTCTCATATGAAGCCAGAACCACGTGGACAGTGGAGCAGCGGCCAATGTGAAGAAATCTGGTCACTGCATATTCAGAGATACATATACAGTACACACACACACACACACACACACAGTGGGGTCCAAAACTCTGTGACCACAATGAAAATCTGGGATTTTTTTCATTTAATATTGGAAATAAACAAAAGGGTTTAATTATTGTGAAATATTTAAAACAAGAAAGTAAACGTTCAATATCTTGAATATTTAATATTCAAAATTCTGCACTATTTAAATGGAAGCGAATGTGTGGTATTGACCATGTTATCTGCTTTGTACAAAAGGTCAGATTTTCCTCCTGCCTAATCTCTTCTACTGAAGCATGTGTTCAGACGACACTCTGATGGATTTGATCTAAAATGGATCATAGGGTTTTGCACACACTTGTGGAGTCCATGCCACCAGGAGTGCACACTGTCATTAAAGCAAAAAGGAGACGTACCAAATACTAAGAAACTCAGAAATTCATGTAAATATTTCAGAGATTCTACTCTTCACTCAAGCTGCTGCTGAAAAGATCATCTGTAATGAAAAACTTTGTGTTACATTAGAAAAGAATGCCAAATCGAAGTATTTGCGCTAGTGCTCTCAGACTTTTGGACTCAAATTGTTTTGCGAAACAAAACCACTGTTCAACAAATTCTGAGGTGAAACATAAACACTACGGAGCCTGTATGTCTGAGATACTTTAACGTAAAATGGTATTTGAACAATTCTATGATTTGCTGATTTGATTAATGATATATTGACAATTGATAAAGTTTGGCAAAATTTTAATTGGGTGCATTTCGTACACTTTCTTTAAAAAAAAAATGGATAATTCTAAAATTTCAATCTGAAAATGAAAAGCATTTATATTTATATTTAACTACTGCAAAACAAATCTCTATTTGACTAAATAATAAAATAAATATTTATCGATATGATTGAATCTTTGGAAAATGCCTGAAAATGAAATATTTCATATGTAAGTAGCTCTTTGTTGATGCCAAAGTCAAAAGTGTCTAAGAATTTCTGAAAGAATATGTAATGTTTCTGTAGTTAAAATTCTATGCTAAATTTCCAGGTTATTTTTCACTTTTATAATTTCAGTTCCTTTAGGAAAATTTTAGAATGTTCACTTAAAAAAAATCATATTGTTAAATATTTATTTTATTATTTAGTCTGAATTATTTTATTATTTAGTCTGAATTATTTTATTATTTAGATTTTTTTTTTTTTTTAAATAACCTGGAAATTTAGCATAGAATTTTAATTTTAACTACAGAAACATTACATATACTTTCAGAAATTCTTTAGACACTTTTGACTTTGGCATCAACAAAGTCAGAGCTACTTACATATGAAATATTTCATTTTCAGGCATTTTCCAAAGATTCAATATTTAATATATATAATATATATTTAAGTACACTTTTTAGAGGTATCCTGCGGGTTGGATTTAATTTAAGTTCAAATAAATCACTTAAAAATTTAGACGATAATTTAGCTGTTTACATTAAAACATATGAGGAAGGTAGTAACACTGTTAGGTTTATCTGCTTAACTTCTGCTTGCTTATAAATGTAAATTGCGCTGTACGTCTTTTCATTTCACCTCACTGCAGCACCGCACTTCACTTAAAAAAAAAAAAAGTATACCTGCAGAAAGTTTGAAAGTTTGAAGTTTGAAAGTTTGAGTGAAATAAACTTTAACAATACAGCAATAAAACTTTTTTTTCCCTTTCTGAAACTGAGGCTGGCTAACTCTGTAGCTTTAGTGGGTATGTTGTGTTAATGAAGTCTTTTTTTTTTACACAAACATTTTGAGTAAAATTTCGCAGTCTGACATACGACGGCTGTGAAATACGGTCACTTTTGAAACATTTCCTTTCAGGACAGCTGATACAACAGTGCGTTGTTATTTATGAGAGTACAGCGAAAACCTGTGAAAACAAACGCTTGAGCTATTTTACTTTAGTCACGCACTGTCGGGATAAAATGCATTGCTTAAATCACGTGTTATGGTCTTCGTGCTAAATGTGCTACGAACAACTAGTTTACAAAAATTTACACAATACTCTATATAAAAAAAAATAAATAAATAAAAAAAGCAATACTTAATGATGTCTAGCTGACATAGGCAAATATACAACTATTTTTTTAATATAGCTATTATATAAGATTTCTTTTAGTTCTATTCAGTTCTTTTACAGTTGAATCTTTAGTTCAAAGTTTGGTTCAAACAGTTTATCATAACCATCTCTCATTATTGCGTCGAAGAAAGCAAAAAACCCAGAACAACGTGTGGGTAAACTTATATGTCATTTAAATGCAAGACAATTTGCATTCTCAGTGGCCTGAGAGGATAAAGGGCAGTTTGGACTCATTGGAGACTGACTCACACTTTATTTAAAACATATAATGCAGCTCTGGGAGGGCTCTGTTCCACTTTTTCCACCATAAATAGTGTACGCTGAATAGGCGAGTGGTGAGAAAACAAGCCTCAACCCCGTGAGGCTGCTTGAAAAGCAGGAATATAAAACACAATGTCCAGTACTCAATAAGCTGAGAACTCTGTACCGTCCCAATATAAGTGAAATAAAACCTGCGTGTATGACGCGTAGCCGGGACTTTTTGTCAAATCGGTTACTGTGAAAGCTCAAAAATGACTAATCTTTTTTTTTTGGTGCGGTGGGGGGTGGAGGGTGGGGGTGTCTATTCTTTAAGCACTGAGATCAAATCAAGTTTGGAGTCTTCTTGGTGCACGTGACTGCCAATGTGGAAAATGAATGTGGGTCACGCATTAAAATTTATGAGAAGTGCAGAAGGTATGATGACGTGGTGGTAGCGGCTGTTGCTGGGTATAAAACACAGAATGAAATAAACACCAGAAATATGTCTGGTCAAATTAGCATTTTGGTTGAAATTGATGAAGAAATACATTGAATTATTGAATTACTTAATTCAACAGCGAGCTGCGAATAGTGGACGTATATTTCGATTGTTCAGGGGCAAAATGTACACAGGCTAGAATTTCAGATTTAAAAAAAAAAAAAAAATTGCGTCTGTATACCTTGGAGAATGCTCAATCAAAACTATTTTAGACTACAGTAATAAAAAAAATGTGAAGAAAACATTCTTTTGGAGGAGTATATGGGGAATATAAAGACAAATAATGACTGGTATTGCATTTAGTACTCTCTCTCTCGCTCTCCACACACACACACACACACACACACACACACACACACACACACACACACACACATATATATATATATATATATAAATAAATAGAAGTATTAAATGCGATTAAATGCATATATTAACATAACGTACATTTAACATACACTCAATATGTTAACTTTTTAAAAAAACGGCCAAATGGAACTGTTAAGGAATTCGGCTGCATTTTAGCAAACCGTCATCCAGTCATTTCTGAATCTCTCCTCATAAATTTCCTCAACTCCTTTTTCAGTTGATCTGGAAGCCGAGCATGTTCTACTCGAATGATCCTGCATACCCCATTGCTCTGTCTCGAGAGTGGGACGTACGATCCGGGCCTGATATTGGGCCAAGGAGATGATATTACAGTGGTAATCAAAAAAAAAAAAAAAAAAAAACCTGACATTCACAATCATTGTTGAGGGTTCAGCCTTTGGATGGAGCAAGAGAGGAGACTGGGAGCCATTTCTTCCACACTGCATTACCATAACCTTGATTAACATTGGAAATGAAATGCTGTGTCCTGCTATATGAAACCAGCTCTGGGGCTCGTGCTTACTCCGGGTCATTTTATTTAATAAAGCTTTGAACCCCTTCGATCTCTGATTAGCAAACTCCTCTTCCATGCTGATTGCTTTTTTTTGCAGAAATCGGGCGCAGGCTTTAATCCTTAATGAGATGTTAGCCAGCCCTTTAACATAACACTGTCAGGTCGTGAACAGAAAATTCACTTTTGAAGAACACTTTTTCCTGCTCTCAATTCATTTCATTAGAGAGAAAGAAATGAATCGGTGATCTGATTTCAGCACTTCCTGTGCAAAGTTTGTCTAATAGAGGTATTAAATAAAGAAAGCCCTGTCTTTGCTAAACAAGTTGAATTATCTCAAATGTTTCAGCTTGCATTTCCCATTTGTGCAATCACTACACAACATTGAATTGCATTTAAAAAAAAAACAAAACTACAAAATATGAAGTTCAACCATGTAATTCTTTCACCATTTTGTACATAAAAAAACAGATTATTCTGTTAGAAATGAAGAAATGTCCTGACTTTAAATGGTCAAGGGCAAAAAGCTGCTCCTGACTCAAATTACCGAGAACAGGGTTAAAGCCAAATGTACATTTGACCTCCAGAGCTCTGTAACTTAATTCTCATACAGTAATCCAACAAATATAGTCTGGAGTCTTGCAGAAATGAAGCCAACGTGACTCCATATTTCCGCCATCTTAAAGGAAGCAGTGTGTCTTTTTAAAACTGGACCCTGCTGACCGCTGTTCCCACTTAATCAGATTTCCAAACTAACGAATGTGCTGTGTCCTGCGCTACGTCAATTTAAGTGCCTTCCTTCTACCAGGACAACTGCTTAATACCACAGGGAAAAGGAAAAACTTTTAGTGATTTATTGGCTTACATCATTCAGTTAAACAACGGAGATCAAGTTGGATCTTGTGATAGTGCTGCATGGGATTTAATCAAACGATCTCATAAAAAAAAAAAAATTTTTACTTCGTTCAGCGAAAAAAAAAAAAAAGAAAGAAAAAGAGAATGCTTTTTGACCTTGAGGGTAGCAGGTCATGTTCCAAGCAGATGGAACACTCATTAGTGCTCAGCGGGTAATTTCAAGGGAGATAGTTTTCACACACAATGAAGAAGAAATTAAACAGTAAATCACCGCCCCCCTGACGCCATAAATTAATTACAAGCGCCGTGAACCGATGTAGTTCTTTTGCGCTACACGGGCAGGATGACCGCAAAAGCGCTTCCTAGACGAAAATTGGGAAAATAATGGCAGAACCCTGACCAGAAAAAAAATAAATAAAAAATTAAGTGCACATCACTTTCGGACGTTTCACCACGTTAGAAAAATATTAAAGAGAATTACGCATGCAACCCTTTTTCCTTTGTGGTTTTTAAGGTCAAAAACACACCTTTGTACTAAACTGTAGCAGTCTGAAAATGGGATTTTACAGGGATATTTTTTTATACGCAATTAACATTTAACACTACATATTTCGCTTATTACTAAATTCTTTCAAGTCGTTTTTTTCCCCAGTGATAATGTGCTGCTTAAAATGGACGAAATCGGCAACGTCTGTAAAAATGTGTTTGTTTTTTTTCCTCAACTTGAATGATATACAAATCTCTCACGATATCACTGCCACTTCATCCCTGAGCTCCATTTCTAGTGTTCAGCTTACACCATTCCAGGCGAACTATGCCTCTCAGACGGTTGAGAAAATGGCGGATAAACTTGTATGTTGAAGGAAAAGCTGGTGTAACGCCACCTAGAGGATCGTACACCCGAAACCGCAACAATTCCAGTTACAGCTCTAATGATATAATGTACCTGAAAAAAAAATCCTTAAAAAAAAAAAAAATCCAACAATATTTCAGACAGTCACAATGTCAGGACTGATGAGTCAGTCTTTTCTCCAGTATATCCCAAATAACAGCAAAAACAAAAACAGTTCAATTCGATAGATTATAACAAAATTTGCTGCATCAGAGATAATAAAATCTGCAATACTCACCTCCTAAATAGAATCGATGTGTACAGTGTTCACACTGTTTATCATCTAAACCTCTAGGAAGACACGTACCTGATTTCTTACTGATATACCTTACTGATATATTCTACTGCAGCTATTCAAAAAAAAAAAAAAATCAGTTGAACAGATCAGTGTAAACACAGAAATCTTTAGAAGCTAAAACATGCGCTGCTTGGGAAAGTGTTATCAATCTGATATTTAAAAAATGAACCCACACTGCAGCAAAGCAAATGAAGTAAGGACTAGGAAATCAGGCTAAATGTCCTAAAAGGCCCTAGAATGTCGTATAATGTCAGGATCAATCTTTTTTTTTTTTTTTTTTTAAACTAACAATATAAATCACACTAGAAATGAGACATATAATGTTCTTTTTTCCTGAAACTTTTACACGAAAGTGCAGGATCGCTTTGCCTTATTTTCACACTTACAGCTGAAACCCGTCTAAGTGTGTGCCGGCCCTGCTTTCAACGCTTTACTTTTACCTCGCCTGTGCACTCGTTTCCAGCTTTAAGCCTTTCGAGTGCGTATTTTACCCCAAACCCTGGAAAATGACAGCTTTGCAGACACTATAAATCATTTGCAACAGGCACTTTTCAGTAAAGTTTCACTCAGGTCTGTTTAGCCTTGTCAAAAACGTGGAAAGCACAGATCTACCTGCTGATAAGTGAAATTAGCACTGGCAGAACTGTGAAACTGCTAACGGATGCTAGACAAAACACTACAGGGTGGAATTTTGTCGGAACGCTCAGTAGAGGGGAAAAAAGTGCAGGTCCGGGTGTAAGATATGGACCAGTTGCTCACGTTGGGTCTCCGAGATAAAACCGATAATGAATAAAAGACGCCTGAGACGTGACGCTTATTAAAAATACAGAGTTTCTTAAAAACTTTCACTGTTATGGAGACGGATGTCCTGCCGAAACCGTGGGGAAAATAAATAAATCACTAGATGATCAAAATCACACGTTTAAAAATGATAAAAGTCTATTCCCACTCCTTACAGGAGAGTAAGATGTGCTGGGCTTTTAACTGCTGAATAAAATTTCATTAATGATCCTATAGAGTAAAGAGGTGTCTGTATGCAGTTGGGATAAACCCTTAAACTTGAAGCACACGAGTGCACGTTCAGTGTCTCTCAAGTTGTCATTGGCTAAATTCCCCAAGACGTTTCATTCAGGTTAAAACTTCTTTCCCCAGTAGAGGAAAAAAAAAAAAAAAAACAGAGCGGCGGCGAAGTCAGGAGTCATGCCTTAACGAACATGCACAAAACAGCGAGTCGAATTCTTCTGAAAGTTTCATTTGAACCTTTAATGTTGTGACTGCTGATGTGTTGTGTCTTATAGCTCTTTCAAAACACACTGCACTGAGTCAAACTCGAAATATGTTGGATTCTACGAAGTCTTGCAGGCTGCAGACAAAGCTCAGCCTTCTGCCACACTGGAACCTGGCCCAAGACTCTGAGTATGGTGTGTGTGTGTGTGTGTGTGTGTGTGAGAGAGAAGGGGGTAGTTTTAAGATTTCATCTCACAATGCGAACCACATGGTGTTATGAAAGTAAATGTCTACAATACAGCTTCAAATGGAATTTCTTTCAGAACCCCCACTTCAATAAAGACATTTTTCTAAATCTATATTTGTGCGATTACAAGTTTTATATATATATATATATATATATATATATATATATATATATATATATATATACACATATATATACATATATATATACACACACACACACATATATATATATATATGTATATATATATATATGAGAGAGCCCACAAAAGAGATCAATATTATTAAGTTACTGAGTGAGTCGTATTAAACAACGCGGCTTAAATGTCGCGCCACAGGACATACGGAGCTTTCTGTTAGGCAGAGAGCACGCTGCGCTGTGGAAGACTATTGGCTCATACATGAACAGAAATCTTTATATTTCATCTCACAGCTGGCAGAACTGAATAGAAATACCAGCATGAACTTCATGAGAAGTACGTCTAGACTTTCCTCACCTGGAGACGTGAATCAGGATTAGGTTTTACATTAAGAAAGCGGTAGGAATGTAAATAATAATATGTCAGAATATCGTTATGGAGTTTACCTAGCCAGTGTCCCACTAGTTCGAAACGTTTTCAGTAACTCAGTACTCATATTAGTAAGCCAACAATATCGCACTTACGTTATAATCTCCAAAAAAAAAAAAGGAGTTAGTCGAAGTATAATAAAGCACTGTGTTTATTTACAGCAGGGGTTCTCAAACTTTTTGCAAACAAAAAAAAAAACTGTTACTGAGCTGGAATTATCAAAATCATCAAACTAACATAAATGTATATCAATATGAATTATTTATTTATTTATTTGTTTGTTTTTTAATCCTGAAATTTCCTCCCAGTAGAAAACATTAGGTTCAAGTTACTTTAGCAGCCTACTTGTTTTAGAGCTGTTAGGGTTTGGAATAATATTAGTGAGCAGGTTAATAGGTTAATAACTATTTAAAACAAAAACAAAAAAAATAAATTAATTAAAAAAAAACAAAGTAAAATAAAATAAAGGTGGATTAGTAACTAAAAAAAAAAATAAAAATAAAAATTCCTGGCTATGCTTCCCAGACCCCACTTTGTGAACCACTGCTTTACAAAACATTCATTAAAAAAAATAAAAAAAAAATAAAAAAAAAATTGTAAAGTTGAGCACAACTCTAGTCAAGTCCAGGAGTGGACACTTCTACATTTGTTGTGAATTCAGCAGCTGTTTTGCTGTGCACTTGTCAGTATATTAGTAAAGAAGTTCATGACTCATGGAGAGAATTCACACTTGTTTTTTTGTTTTTTGAGTGTGAGCACACTTTTTTTTGCACTCCTTGAAACAACAACAACAACAACAACTTGTGTCCTTAGAGAAAGCCTGCTTACCTGGGATTCGTGCTGTTCCAGTACACTGCATATCTGTCTGAAATGATCTTGCTGTCGTCCGCCCAAACTGTGACCCAAAACAGCACTGCGATCATCAAAAGTGTCAACTCCATCTGATACACAACACAGTGTTTGTCCATCCTGCTCAATCACAATCCAAACGGAGCAGAAGAAGAGCAGATCTGTCTCTGTGCTTCAGCTATAGGATCAGATGCAGTGCGCTTAGCTGCTTAGCTTATGTGCAGGAATAAAGCCTTCAATAACAGCAGTCATTACATTCTTCAATCTTCAATCAGTCTTCAATCGAGTCTTGGGACAGAGAGAGAGAAAGAGAGAGGGGGGGGAAAAAAAGAGTGAAGCGACGCACGAGGTTAATACAGTGTTTCAGAGCTCATCAGTTTCCATTCAAACTCACAGCGTCAACTTGAGAGCGCTGACGTCGCGCGAGCTCACACCTACAGCGTGCTGCATGGCCAACATGATCGGCGCACGTGCCAAAATAATAATAATGATGATAAGAATGATGATGATGATGATGATGATGATAATGCGATATTAAAGATATCGCGTGTCGAGCCGTGTTTCACGCGGGGCGAGCCGAATGTACAGTCCACTACCTTTCAGATCCATTCCAACTTGCAAGAAGAGGGAAAAAAAAAAAAAAAAAAACTTTGCTCACAGTCGATAGCACGCGATGAAATCCGTCCAACTTGCAAAAATGACACTTTTAGTAAATTAGCCTCCTGCTCCTCCTCCACATGTTCAGAGCCAGAGTGGAGTGGATACACTCATGTCTCTGTGAGGGGGGGGGGGACTTGCAAAAAGAAAGAAAGAACGAAAACACGTATCCGTTTAGTTGCACAGAGAAAGAAAGCGGCTCGAGGAGAGCACCTTCCCGGCTTTGCTTAGCATGCCATGTGAAAGTTGCCTCGCTCCGCGCGCGCGCTCGCTCGCTCTCACGCTCACAGCTCAAACCGCATCAGTCGCCAAGTTCACCCTGTCCTCCGCTTTCCTTCCGGTCACATACACGACCGGTTTCTCGGGCTACCTCTCACACTCAGTGGCCCCACAGTGAAAGCGACAACATTCTTACAGCGGTTATACAAAACCCCGTTCCTCTCGCGCTCTCTCTCTCTCTCTCTTTCTCTCGGTCGGTCTCGCGCTGAGTGACTGAGCGGCTCTCCATTCACGCGCGCGCCGTGTGCTGCACGCCGGAGGGGCGGGGCTACACCGAGCTCCAAGTTTTCATATTCAACTCGATTAAAACTGAACACTGCCTCAGATCCTCACACACACACACACACACACACACACACCTACACCTGTAGGAGAACATTACAAATTAATTCATTTATAGATAGATAGATAGATAGATAGATATGTGTGTGTATTTGTATATGTATTTACATAGATATATTATTTTGTGACTATATACACACATTATAGAACTTTCATGCACAAATTATAAAACATATCCAGATGCTTTCTTTACTCAATAATTGCATGCAGATTAGAATAAGACAACATGGTTTTAGTAAAACAAAATGACTAAAATGCTATTTTTTGACAAATAAAGCAGTTGTGCACTTCAGGCCTATGCCACCTTACTAAATAAATAAATAAATAAATAAATAAATAAATAAAGCTAATGTTTGCTACAGTCTGTTCCTGACACCATGTTGGACTGGGAGACTGGAGGAATAAAAATCGGTAATAACAGTGGCATGGCTCAGAAGGTGATTTACATCTTATTTGTTTCTGAAAAATAAACACCATACATTCACAGGGATAGAATTTTTATAGAAATTTTTTTTGTTGTTTTAAAAAAACTAAAATTCATATTTATTTTAACTCATCTCTAACATATGCTTTGATTTATTTATGTACATAGATACTTACATTTTCCAGTTATGTGTTGAAAAGAGGTTTTCCTTTCCTTGTCACTGAGGTGGTAGGCCCCCGGGATCCATCTTTTGTACCTTTAGTGTGTATCTTTTTTATGGAAATATATCAAATGCACATAATTAGACCTTAAGGATTCTTGTACTGTCAATTAGCTTTAAGCTTTTAGTTTACACTACATCTAGTTTTCCAGGTAAAAGATAAACACTAAAAATACACATGGTTTACCCCAAATTCCACCACCGGATCAAGGAAAGGTAGACTTTACTCCCCTTTTTTTAAATGTGTTAATTATTGCATGTGATTAGTACGCCATCATTAGTAATTAAGGTCATCTAGGGTAGTGTACACTTTTTAGTAGGTTAGTGTATGGTCATACCACAGCCACTTAGTCCTGCCTGCCTGAGAGCAGAGAAGGAAACAGAGCTTTGCACAATGTGAGATTCAGCACTGATTAATATTTCAAAAGTCGGGGTAGGCGGACAGGGAGAGGGTGGGGGGAGGAAGAAAAATACGAATGAAACTTTAATTCCCTGCTTTTAAAAATGGCACCGAGATTAATGGTGGACACTTATAAAAATTTCATCGGTTGTTATGCATATATGCATGGAGCAGAGGGCCTTGTCGACAACTTGTGGCAGAGGCTGCAGGAGTGACTGAGCTGCGGGCAAGAGCATGTACACGAGAATAATCTTCAGTCTGATTATTCTCTCTCAACAAAGCTTTTGGGGTTCTGAAAAGAAAATGGGACAAGAAACAAAACCACCTTTGAATGTTCTATTGCCCTTGAATAGATTCGGAGTAAGAACGTAATGAAGAGTAATGAAGAATAGGATGTCAGTGAATTCATTTCTTTCACCTTGCAACATCTACGTGTGACAAAAGAGGAAAGAGATCTGAATTTGGAGTTCTAATATTAATAAAATAAATAATATTAATAAAATACAATAAATATATGGAGGAATCCTAGTGTATGTGAATAAATATACTGTATAGTTTTGGTGAGTCAGATTGCTATTCTTTCCTGTTCTTTGCTGTCATGGTTCAACATGTGCATTCTGAGATGCTTTTCTGTTCACCACGGCTGTAAAGAGTGATTATTTGAGTTACCGTAGGCTTCCTGTCAGCTCAAACCAGCCACCAGGTCATTCTCTTCTAATCTCAATCATCAACAAGATGCTTCCACCTGCAGAACTGCTGCTCACTGGATGTTTTTTGTTTTTTGCGCCATTCTGCGTAAACTCTAAGAACTGCTGTGTGAAAATCCCAGGAGATCAGCAGTTTCTGATATACTCAAACCAGCCTGTCTGGCATGCCACTGTCAAAGTCACTGAGACACCCCCCCCCATTCTGATGTTTCATGTGAACATTAACTGAAGCTATTGACCTGTATCTGCATGATTTTATGCATTGTACCACTGCTACATGATTGGCTGATATGTATACAGTACTGTGCAAAAGTCTTAGGCACCCTATTTTTTTTAGTACAAACTTTGTTATAGATTTTTATTTTATGACTTCTACTTTATCGTCAGTACAAAGAAAGATTTCCAGACATTAGTTTTCCAGCACAAGAATTAAATGTTACAGAAAAATGTTTGTATGTCAGTAAAGAAGGCAGCATATTATGTAAGAGACCACTTTTCAGAAAAAAATATATATAAGGAATGCTGGGTTTTGCTGCAAAAATAAGAAGCGAGTCGACAGTCAAAGTCTCCAGAAGAACTGAGGCTGCTTCTGCAAGATGCTCAGTAACACTTACAGCTCATTTCCTTATCAAACTGCACTAATTTTGCTTTTTTTTTTTTTTTTTTTTTTAAAGCGAAGGGTCATCACACCAAATATTGACTTTGTTTCATTTACTATTGTTTACTGGTCTTTATAGACTCTTTTTAAATTTAATTTCATTGTTTTTGAAAGCATCTTTGCTCTACAGCATTTCTTTGCATGTGCCTAAGACTTCTGCATATATATATATATACACACACACACACACACAAACACACACACACACATACTGTACAGTCTGTATCCTCCCACCTCCCAAAAACATTCTAGGGGTGAATGTGTGTGTGTGAATGGTGTCTTGCAGTGTATCGGGGTGTATTCCCACCCCTCTGTGGGGTTCACAGAGACTTCATAACGTTCATAATACACCTGCATTATATAAAGTATAATCCTTTCAGACAACTTTTATCACTGACCAGTATAAAGCTGAAGATGGATAGATAGATAGATAGATAGATAGATAGATAGATAGATAGATAGATAGAATGAATTATTGATTAATTGAATAATACAGAGCTTTTTATTTATGTTCATATAATTAATGTTTATTCTTATTTATATTTCATATTTAAATAATAAAACAATTCTTATATATATATATATATATATATATATATATATATATATATATATATATATATATATATATTCTTATTTGTGTTTCATATTATATACTGCAGGGAGTAACTGTAGTGTACGTCAGTAATAATAATAAGAAAACAGAACAAAAATACATCACCTGTTTCAGTTTCAAGCATTTTGCTTGTACAGCCCCCTTCCCCCCCACAGACAGGCACACGAGCGCACACACACACTGATGTGTGTGTGAGCGTGTGTGGCTCAACATATAATTCAGTCTAGTGACTGAGGAAGGCAGCACATAGATAAATAGCTGCATAAAACTTGCCTTGACTCTGACAGTCATGTGCAATCAATGAGACTGCTGTGCAAAGCTCCCTGAGATTCACCTCTCCATTACAGCAGTGGCAAAGGGCAGACGTCTGATTCACAGGTCGTATTTCTCCCTTCACCCCCTCTCTTCCTGCAGGCTTTTGAAACCAATTACACCATTTCTGGGGTTACATGAATGAGCAGAGGGCAATGGCTTTGCAAACGAATGTCCAAACCCTATTGCCCTGTGGCTATGGTCAAGGCCTTATCTAGGACAACAAGCACCTGCGCTATGGTATCACCTGTTGAATCGGATGAGCCGGGACCGGGTTCATGGCTATATTTTTGGTTCAGGGCTCATATAATGGGTCAGCAGAGGGCAGTGTAACTAATGCATTAACCCAAATCATGCCCTTCAGTGTGAGCCATGTTAACATTTTCTTGTATATATCCACAGCAGCAATAGATCAGCGAGCCTTTTCAAATGCATCCACTGAAAGTAATTATTAAAAGCCCTGAAGTGCCATGTTAGTGCTGTAAATGGACTGTGCATGGGCTAATTTCACTAACCACCACTAGCGCCCCACCCCCCACCCCCTTTATCCATCTACAGCAATCATTTGACAAGCCCCGCCAATGTTTGAAAAATATATCTGTCATCGGAATAGGTCACTTTGTGAAAAGCAGTCAGCTGGAAATGTATATAGGCCTGAGGAGAGATGTCGGGGAAAGGGAGAGAAGGGGTCACATCTGTTTTTTCTTTACAGACCAATCTGTAGCACACGCCAGCAACCATGCGGTGTGTAAAACAATCCTGGAGGGAGCCAGCATACCTTTTTAATAAGCTTCAAACAGAGTTGTGGTGGGGTTGGGCCAAAGCAAAGGTTTGGCTGGAGCACTGTATTTGTCAATAAATGACACATACACAGCAAAGGCATCTGGGTTAATGTGGCATAGGAAACTAGATTTAATCATTGTGAATAATTGAGCTGACTAATTCAGTTATACATGCTTGATTTTGAAGCCTTGAATGAAACAATGGCACAGTATTGAATTCAGCACACCTGCATTTTATAATGCAGAACCATTTTATAACCTCTTTAATGCAATTCGTCTCCATAAAATAATTTTACTACATTTTGGGATAATCTCAATTTAGTTTCATATAAATGTGTGTGTTCCTCCTGCTGTATAGCCTTTTAAACACAGCTGTAAATGAACAAACTACCACCCTCTTGCTCCTTGTAATACCCTGTGTCACAGACACAAACCATAGCTCTGTCTTAAAATGGCTACATTAGTCTCAGCAGTCCCTCTCTAATAAGTGTGTGAACGTTATGAAGTCTCTTGTGAAGCTCAGACATAAATTTTAAATGCCTCCTGGCAAGAGGAAAGTCTGTAGTTAGTGGCTTTATGACCGAGTCCTTTAACTTGTAATCACAGGGATCATCTAACTGTAGCCTTGTAATGGTGTAAAAGGCACAATAAGCCTTTTGAATGAGGAAATTGCACTGCAGAGTAGACAAATTGGGTAAAATAATAATAATAATAATAATAATAATAATAATAATAATAATAATAATAAAGCACATATTAGAATCATAAACTAAAATTATTACCTTTATTAGACAGAAATATAAATTAGTAAAATATGTGTAGTGTACTTAAATGAATGATATGAATAAAGGTATATGCATGCATATACACATACACATACACTTACACACACACACACACACACGCACATGCACGCACATGCACATACACGCAAACGCAGTGGCTGTCTGGAAATGTGTTTGTGATTGGAATAAGAGGGAAATGTAGTATGTGCTCAGATTGATTACATTCTCAGTAAGCATTAGACTGAAGACAGTACTTCAGAACAAACTCTCACGGTTTTACATTCTTTATTGTCCACTAAACAAAAGCTTATATAATGAATTAAATCTGTTAAGAACATAATGAGGGCATTTACATTACCTCACCAGTATATACGAGATCGTAATTGTATAAATCAAGAGGTAAATCAAATTGCTTCTAATGCTGTTTCCTAGGCAAAGGTGTGCACCTCTTCTAGACGTGTGTACTCCTATGTAAGTGTGTGTGTAATCTTGTTTATACCTACTGACTCATGCTGTGATGATCTTGCTGGTTGCACCCCCTATTGAGTCCAGGTGGTACTGCAAGAAGACCTTACACACTTGCCCATGAGAGTTTTCAGTGTGTGTGTGTGTGTGTGTGTGGTGAAGAAGGAATGGTACTGATACTTATTTGTGTTGCACAACTTCACTTTGCTGCTACACATCCATATCCTCCATGTCCGATTCAAAAATGCATTCATATTTATAGGTGAGGACGGTAATTGAATATCTCATGTATAATTCATGTATTTGCTAAAGAGAGACAAGGACAGTAGTTGTGCATGGGCTTCCTCAAGTCATGTCCTCAAGTCATGTCCAGTATTTTATTCTCTTCATGGGGTATATTTACTCATTCGTGTAGTTTCATGTACTATAAACAATCCAAGTCTTTGTAGTCCATGAAACCTTTGACCTGTGTCCAGAGCTTCTCTGTTATTAAGCATTGTACGTTCTATTTTGTTGCTGTGGCAGAGGCTGTGGCATATTAAAGTCTTATTAATATTTATAACATTTACTCTGAATAGCTAACATTTTAACTGCAACTCGACATGCCCCAGCCACCGTTGAACTGTGGCATAATGTCATCCAGGCATGTCTGTTCAAGCCCAAGTGAAATCCTGAATCTGAGAGAGCAGAATAGTGAATATTTAATGACAATATTGCATTCTTTGTTATTGTGCAACTGTGTTATGATTTCATATTACCGAGGAGACTATGTAACATTTCTTGCAAGAAGCGTGTGTGCTAGAGATAGCTAGCCTTTAGTAATGTTGTTGATTACATTTTTTTTTTTATTTTAGTATCTACACCATTTAGTATATTTACATTTAGCTGATAATAGAATAGATTACATTTCTAGCCATCATATACTCTCAATAATCTTTCGAAATAGGTTGCTCACTCATAGCACCTAAAGGGTTCTTGGGGTTTTTTCTCCTTGGGGATACCCTTACAGATTCTGGGTAGAACCCTAAATCGCTTTCATAAAAAAAAAGGCTCCGTGGAAAATCCTTTTACAAAGTCAGAACATTCATCCATTCAGAGAACGCAGTAGTGTTGTACTTAGCCAGCTAGCTAACTATGGAATAAAATGCTCTTACAGTGTGTGCTGTTTGCCAACACTAACATTTTTTATTTATTAAAGAATGAGGACACATTGTATGTTTTAACCCATTTGTCATGTGACAGCTTTACCGCTGACCGTTACAAAGTACTAACACTGGAGACTCCTTCCAAAAACTGTTAAACAAATCTCCTTACAGAAAACTTCACCATATCAGCAAAACCTACAGTACTTTAAAAATATGTTTATGTGAAGTGCCATACAAGTCAACACCAATCAAATTACATGAGCAAACATTTAGCATTAGGACATTGCCACACTGCAGTCTTCTTATGAGTGTACATTTAACTAGTTAATAAAACAACCTTAAAAGTGCAAAAGTAAAACGTTCTACTGGTCCATTGTATTCAATAGCCCCTTCTACTGCTACCTTAAACCTGATACTTGTGTGACACCAATTTGCAATAAACAATGGCAAAATTAATTAAGGGTTTGCATTTGACTCACCTTCGCAGTCAAATACTCACCTTACATAATGTATATGGATGTGTTGTAGGTTTGGAGTCGGGTCCAAGAATCACTTAGCAATCAATTTGAACAAACCCTGATCTGTCTATAGGCATTCTGTTCTGACTGAGCCAGTGTTCAGACATTTTCCCTCTACTTCTTTGTGCCACAGCAGGCCATTGCATGTTCTGTTACTCCAGCATTCATTTTCTGCTTAGAGCGTACATGGATGCTAATATAGCGGTGGTGGTGATGGTGTGGTTGAAAGGTATACTTATATGTTCGTGACCTCTAAATATTTTACAATAAAAAAGGATAAAAAATTTTTTTTAAAAAAACAAACAAAAAAATAAACACTTTCCACTTTGCATTTGAATTCTTTTACAGTCTTTAATAAGTTCCTCAATGTATGAGTCAGCCACCATTATGAGCTGGTCATGTAATTACCATCTGATTACACTGATTACATTAGCCATCAGGATAAAGTCAGAGGGTGGATATGGCATTAGATTGGACAATTAGGCGGCGTGAGCTACAAACACGTGCTCAATCAACATTCCACAAACAGTTTTGCACTCAGGTCTCCATCAGTGAACAGTTTGATAACTTCAACAAAATAGACTTCATGTGAAAACGATGATGAATTTACTGGTTACACAATTGCACTTTTTGATCATGTAGTACACAGTTATAGAAGGGAATTATTCACAGTTGCACTACCTGGAGTCACCCAGATGAGGGTTCACTTTTGAGTCTGGTTCCTATCAAGTTTTCTTCCTAATGTCGTCTCAGGAGGTTTTTCCTTGCCTCCGTCACCTGTGGCTTTCTCATTAGGGATACATTTATACAGTTAAAACTGATATCGTGAATTTATGTATTTCTGTAAAGCTGCTTTGTGACCATGTCCAATGTTAAAAGTGCTATACAAATAAAATAAAATTGAATTGAATTGAACTGAACATTCAAAGCAAAGAAGTTGAGCTGCCAGAAGAGTGTTACGCCAGGGTAAAGGAAAAAGGAAATTGCACTTTTTTGCCAGTGCTGAAATGAAACAGTGACGAAATTGACATTAGGTGACATTAGATGGCTCATCTTGCAACCACTGTCTTTTTGTAAAAAAAAAAAAATAATAATAATAAGTCCTGTTGACCTGTATAGTCAGCGCTCAGAGTTTAGCCAAACAGATTTCTTAGTATTGATTAATATTAAACAATTCATTTGTATTTGTCTCTTCAAATGTATTCCAATCAAATTTAATTTGACTAAATCAATAAATGATTCAGCAGCTTTGTTTATGGTTGCTGATTTCTGTACGCATTAATCTACTCGTATTGTACAGCTATTTACCAAACACCCACAAAAACCTGGCTTGCATCCATGCCTTCTTGTTCTGACATGTGAACTGCTTGAAAAACATTTACGAGATCTCCGAAGAACAACAATAGCAGAGGTGTTTATCGGAATCCAGGAAATGTTGCATCACCTGGAAATTTAGAGGCTATTTGGCATGCACATGCTGCTAGTTTAATTTCCACTCCCTCTCTCCATATTACCACAGGGTTTTCGTTTATAATATAATAACCACGGAGAAATATTAAACCTCCTATTTTTGAGAGGTATGCAATATAATCGCCCACTGATCACAATATATCTAATTTGTTAATTATTTATGACTATGAAAGATCCGTGAGGCAGCAGCAAAAGACAACGTATTCTGATCATGTACAAAAAAAAAATTCTTTTTTGCTAATCAAATTGTAACCAGTTTCCCTTACGAGAATATTACTGGCAAAAAGGAGTGAAATGGGACACAAATAGTAGGACCATACATGATATCTGCTATACATCTAGCCAATGTTTTCTTGCAAAACATTTGATCAAAAAAAAAACATGTCAAATTAAAGGTGTTCTTGGTTGCGCTTGAGGAGACAGAAAAAAGTCCCCACGTCCACCATTTATGAATTACAGCCTAGCAGAGTTGGCTCTGATGTATGAAATGGACGGGCGAGGCTTTTACCGAGGAAAATGGGGCCCATTAATGTAAATGGAAGACTATCACGGCCTGTAACACAAACCCGAAGCAGAACTCAGTGTTTCCACTGCCCGCTGTGAGAGCAATTATGGTGGGATACACAAATGTACCGTAATGGATAAAACTAATCGGTGCCCTCAGATTCTCAGGGAGTAATCCATTTGTGGAGGGAGGTGTCCACTCTGAGAACACCGCAAAAGCGGACCGCGCACACCACTGACTCATGCCTGTATAATCACATTATCAAAACTTTATAAGGTTAACCTTTATGCTTGTTTCTACGTAAGTGGCATATATAATATTCATATACCTAGACATCAAATATTTACGTTAAATTGCTAATTGATATAATCTTGATATCCACGCACAGTCAAGTTTGGTGTATTAGTGAATAAATGAATTCATAAGGACTATTCACATTGTGTATTCGCAGGACTATTTTTGTCCAAGGTAAGTGTTCTATAATGTGTTATTGGTGCTTAGCTTTATGTTGTTTTGCACCTGTTGTGATTTCCTAAGCCCGTAGGAAAGCAGCAAGTATTCATATTTTTCTCAGTTAGATTTTGCAGCAGGAAGAGCAACATAAAAGTGTCAACACACTAACCTAGCAATGTTGTACTTTTTTTTTTTCGTTTTAGATCTAGGCCGAATATTCTGGTGGCTGACCTTAATATTTCCAGATGAGATAATTAAAACCTGCCCTCGCTCAAATATGGAGGTTCATCTGCAATGTTGTAATTAAAATTAAGCATCTACAAGCCTTCTGCTTACAGATAATTGACAGCGCTTCACCTAATGTGAGGGACTCTGCTGTCAGTAGTGATATCGTTGCAACACCATGGTGAACACTTTTATTGTTAGGCCACGATGGACAGGACATGAGTATTTATAAAAAAAAATTTAAAAAAAGTTTGTTGTTGTACTGCTATGGCAGCAGAACTGAATGTAACCTGCAGTCACACAGGGAGTGTTTTCGTCCTTTCTGCTTCATAAGTAAGTGCAACCATAATTTAACTTGCCCATTTGTTGCTATGGATCATTCTCAGCACAGCAGCAACACTGACGTGGAAAAAGGCTTTTTCCATGCCTGTCATTTGCCCACTTGTCCCTCATTAGTGGTTGGTTTCTAATCCTGAGACCATTATTTACTTTTTCTTGTTGCTGGGGTGGTACCATAAAGAGTAAATATTTTATACCTGTAGTATGCATCTTTTACTTGGAAAGGTACATGTGGTGTACTTTAATTAGCTCGTAGAGTAATGTACAATTATGTACAGTGTATGGTCACAATCATGGACATTAATATGGAGTTGGTCTCCCTTTTGCTGCTACAGCCAATTCTCTTCTGAGAAGGCTTTCAGCTAGATTTTGGAACGTGGCTGCTGGGAATTTGTGACCGTTCAGCCACAGGAGTTTGGGCACTGATGTCTGGCAAGACGGCTTGGTGTGTGGTTGGTGTTCCAGTTCATCCCAAAGGTGTTCCGTGAGGTTGAGGTCAGGGTTCTGCGCAGGTCACTCGAGTTCCTCCACTCTAACCTTGGCAAACTGTGTCTTCATGGAGCTCGCTATGTGCACAGGGGTACTGTCACGGTGGAACAGGTTTGGGCCTCTTAGTTCCAGTGAAGGGAAATATTAATGCTACAGGATACAAAGACATCCTATAAAATTGTGTGATTCCAACTTTGTGGCAACTGTTTTGGGGAAGAATCGCATATGGGTGTGATGGTCAGGTATCAGGACACTTTAGGCTGTATAGTGTACCTTAAAATTCCTTATGCATGCAGTTTGTACTATATTCACATTTCTATGGTCAAAAAAAAATGTCCTTGATGATACCACTGCAGAAAGAAGGGAAAGTCAAATATGTAAGTTGATACAGTACTTTGTGTACTTTACGACTGAGAGTGCTGTGAATGATCCACCACCCAAATAACATCTGGGCAGTAGTGGTCATTTAGTGGCCCCCCCGTACACTTATATAGTCTCAGACAGGAGTGGAACTCGATGTGGTCTTCTGCTGTTGTAGCCTATCCACCACAAGGCTTGTCATTTTGCGCATTTTGAGATGCTTTTCTGCTCACCGTGCTTGTAAAGAGGGGTTATTTGTGTTACTGTAGCCTTTCTGTCAGCATGAACCGGTGTGGCCATTCTCCTCTGACCTCTCTCAACAACAAGGCGTTTCTGTCTGCAGAACCGTTACTCACTGGATGTATGTAGTTTTTCCGCACCATTCTTGGACAGCTCTAGAGTAAAATGTGTGTTCAGCAGTTTCTAAATTACTCAAACCAGCCTGTCTGCCAGCAACAACCATGCCACAGTCAAAGTAACTATCGATGTGAACCGCACCTGAATCTCAAACTGTATCTGCATAATCTTATGCATTGCACTGCTGCCACATATGTGTCTGATAGAATATTTGCATGAATGAGCAGGTGTACAGCTGTTGCTAATAAAGTGGTGAAAGTGTGTGTGTTTGAGTGTATGTGAGTGAGTGTATGTGAATTCATCAGATCCTGCTGCTTCATGCCAGTTTCCTCCCTTTTGATAATTATGCACACAAAAGCTGCTTGAGTAATAGCTTCAACTTGCTAAATGTGAGTCAGTGTGGGAGTTAAAAGGCAGGTCCATGAAGTAATTAGTGCCTCAGTAAGTGTTACAGTAAAGCTAACACAGAGCCATGTTCTCACTTTGGCCCAGGCCTACCAGAGCTGAACGCTCGAGCTTTCTGAGGCAGAGAAAAGGGGGAAAGTATTGTTATATGTACTGACAAGAAGGCCAGAGTACTTGAAAAAAGCCAGAGAACGAAAAGCATTGTCTGACATATTCTTTGATTTGAAAGGAAGATGATAAAGAATGAAAGAGAGCGAGAAACAGAGCGAGAGAGTGACAGAGAGAGGGAGAGGGAGAGAGACGGTAAAAAAACACATTCTTAATGTACTGTAGAACCAGCTGAGATCTGGACTCCAGGTGCACCCTGTTCACTCCTTTATAGACTCCTCACTTCGCAGAATCCAGAATGGTTGCATTAGTTCAGCACAAACCCTTTCCCCCACCCCGAGAGCTATCATTTCAAGAAACTCTTTTCAGTGGCCAATAAATAGTTTTACACTTGGAAGTTGTAAACCTCATCTTGAGTGGTTTCTGGCAGCTACATATTGAGAGATTGACTTTCAAAGCTCAGATTACCCTCTGACTCTTGCCACATCATTTATCGGAATTTCAAGCTATAATCTACGAGCTGAAATGGTAATTCAAGATACATATGATCTTTTAATATGACATGGTGTGAAGGCATGGTTTTCTGTCATATTTTTTTATGATTTCCAGAGCTGGAGACACGGTAGATTACAGCTTGGAAGCAGCAGACTGCAAAGAAACAAAAAAAAAAATCCTGCTTTTTTTTACACATGTAAAGCAGAGGTGGATGTCACCCAGCTTTTCTGTGTTGTTTAAACCCATCAGATCTAATCTGAACATAATTAGCTATTAAGAAAGTTTGAATCTAATGTCTAATCAGGGGTTTGGGAGAGTGCAAAGCCAGCAATGTTGCATTAGAGAGCTGTGTGATGCAATGAGGTTACACACTTAATAAGCACTCTTGTTAATTATGCTAATAGGGTAGAAGAGCACTGCTGGGATAATGACTGGATAATATTTAGTAGCCCCATTTAATAGACGTAGAGCCAAGTGATAGGGAGACCCAGCCAATTAGTTGAGCATCATTCTTTGCTTTTTCCTCATGTCTCCCCCTGTGAGCCTCTCGCTCAGCCTCGAAAATCGAATAATCACCATTCGGGTACTTGTACATTTCCAGAACAAGTTATTATGTAGGAGAAGAATGTGGCTTGTAATGTTCTGTGCTGTCAGACTGGTTTGGAATAAAAGATTATCCTGACCAGCGATGCAAAGTTAAAGATTCTGAAGATATTTCTGATAACTCTCATAATTGGTCCACAGTAAAAGAACCAACCGAGCAAGTCTTTGAGCACAGCCAAATTGAGAGAAAACATAAAAGTAATGGGCCTTTTAAACCCCATCGGGACAAAATATCAGCATTTTTAATCTCCATTTATTTCATAAATCATATATAAAACCCATTATGTGTTATGGAAGACTTGATAGTGTACAAATGTTGACCTTTTGGGGGGGTTTTTTTTGTTCGTTTTTTTCAGCCTCTAACAAAATTAAGTCGTGAGGCTATTACACTTGGCTTATGCTACAGGCTATCTAGGGAATTTTCTATAGTAGCCAATAGTACAATAGGCAGGTGAGAGTCAACAACATCCAGTAATCCACTATACAGTCTAGCATCTCGATTTGAGTTCAATGGTGTTCAAGGATATATCATTAACCAGTCTTCACAGGTTCCAGCAAAAAAAATCCAGCCCAACTAAAGTCCACAAAATCCACACAAAATGCCTGAAAAATTGAGCATTATTCTTCTCTTTCTCAGCCTTTGCAAGTATTCGACATGTATTTCTGACATGCACACATTATCCACTCCATAATCTCCATTTGCCTTATCCTAGATCTTATCAGTCTGGCAACCCAGTCATCAACCTTCCTGTCCACAGCTCCTTCCCCGAGGATTTGGCAGAGTGATTCCTGCCCCAAGGCACCTCTATTAGTGCTTGTTTACCTTTCAGGCTGGTTTGCCATACAATAAAAGAAATACAGTGGGGTCCACTAAAGAAAGTGCTTCTACTGTGCATTCTTACAAATTTAATACAAAATATTTAAGTTCAAATAATTGTCCCTGGTGGTCTACTGGCTAAGGATCCTGCATTCTCACCACTATGGCCTGGGTTTGATTCCCAGGCAGGGAACCAACCCAGCCACTGGGTGTGTGCTCTCAGTGCTGGTCCCAAGCCCGGATAAAATGGGAGGGTTGTGTCAGGAAGGGCATCCAGCGTAATACCTGTGCCAAATCAAACATGCGGACCAATGATCCACTGTGGCTGAACAACGACGACGTTTAATTTCAAATAATATTATCAGCAATAACCTGAGACAAAATTAGCATTTTAGAAAATATTTACACACACTTAAAAATTTCTTTGTATTTGGTACGTCTCCATTTTGCTTTAATGACAGTTTGCACTCAAGCTGGCATGGACTCCACACGTTTGCGTAAAACCTGATGATTCATGTTAGATCAAAACCATGGGAGTGTCGCCTGAACATGTTCTTCAGTGGAAGAGATGAATCTCAAAGAATATTTCCACAGCAAATTTCAACAGTGGCCCTACAAATATTTAAGATTTTGAACATTTGCGTTTCTTAATTTGAATTATTTCTTCTGTTTATTCCCAGTTGTAAATGAAATAAAAACAACAAACAACAGACTTTCAATGAGAGCTATGACTTTTAGGCGTCACTGTATGCTGATGCCAATATAGAGGTTTAACCCTCTTTAACTCTTTTAAGGTTAAAGGCACACTCGCCGAGCCTACTATTGATTTAAACTTCAGTTCCGTTAGCTAACTGATGGGATAGATTGGGAAGAACTCATTAAACCTGATTTTAAGGAGAAATAAGAGAGAAATCATTGTGATATGTTGATTTGGATCATTTTGTTGGGCCTCTATTATTGTTGCTCAGATGCTTGGGTGCAGTCTACAATGTCTGATAATGACTCAGATCAGACACATGCCGATGCACAACATAAATAAGTAAACCAATCAACTCGCCTTGATATCTTGCCCTTGATCAACGTAGGAGAACAGAGCAGAGCCAAGAACCAAGCAGAAATTGTTCACTAAACAATTTCACAGAGTGAGGTTTTAATGTGCCTAGGAAAAAAATGAACTAATGGACTGATTTGGCTTACCAGAACCAGAAGAATTGAAGGAGGAAACAAACTTCAAGGGTAATGACATCAGTGATTTGGTGGGGTGAATGTCGGGGTGGCTGTGGGTGGCTGTATCTGTGCTCTGAAACAGGGCTCGATTGCTCCCAGACACAGATTCAACCACAGAAGGCCTGATTGGAAACAGCATACCACTGCAGAATAAGAGAAAAACACTGCTGTTTAACTGAACCCAAAAGAGGATGCCTGTTCATATTTAGTTCCTGCAACAAGAAACAAAACATAAGGCAAAATCGCCCTTGAATTATATGTACACGTGCGTGTGTGTGTGTGTGTAACAATGGCTATATGGAGGCTATAGGACCGTGGAGCATGACCTCCTGCTTTTCCATGCAACACATATATAATAATTAGTCAGTACATTGTGGAAAGGATGATTACATGGGGAGAGGTCTCTAAAAACACATGTTCTTGTCTAGGCACAAACAAGCATCCCCCTTCTCTTAACCCTGGGGCCCATGAGGAGAATATGGTGATGCTGTGGGAACATGTTATCATTTCCAGGATAAGTTTTCTGGGGGGGGAAACAGTCTCCAAATACTTTTTTGGAATCACATATGGTTGTGGTTGTTTTTTTTTTGTAAGTTCCTACTCTACCTAATCAAACCAAATGGCCTATTAATACTATATATACTGTATTTAAAGAACAAGAGGAGCATGTATTGGAAAATTGACTGGATGGTACCTAAAACACACGAGTGACTCCTGTATTTGCCCAATCACCTAGTAAGAAGATGAAATATGATAAACAATTTCAGACAATTGCAACATCCAATAAGTCTACATCTAGTAATTGTCCCAGTGTTTGTAATGCAATTTAAAAAGACTGGACAGAACAGTGTGCTTAGGTAAGTATTTTGTGGCTCTGGTAACAACAGGCCTCATTTATGTATGCATGTACAGTATGTATGTACGTATGTAAATAATAATAATAATAATAATAAGTAAATAAATAAATATAGTTAGTTTTTAACAAAGTTGCGTGTAAATATTTTTGTACGTCAAACTGAACTAAAAATTCATGCCAAGTTTACAGTTTCAGTAACTTTTCTTTGTACTCATGTATGTATGCCTATGAATGCCAGTTCTGAAGATACTGAACACGACAAAATGAAGACTACATGTGAACAATCGCCTCCTAAGCGTGGCGTCCAGCTCAGCCATTACAGCGCATCAGCTTCCACAGACACACACTAAATCTTACTCCTGTTATAGGGTGCCATTTCTTTTGCCCTAGTCAAATAATTAGTCTTACTTGTCTTAAATGATGGACTTCTTATGGATTGCTTTCTCTCAAGTCAGTAATATGAAGAGATTGAGTTTCACAAAATCTTTCCACTAAATTTGTGTTTGTGATCCAAATAAATCAATTATTCAAACTTTACAATCTATACAATACAATACAATACAATCTGTTTTGGCCATGCTTTCCACTTTTCATATATTCAGTGGCTCCCAAAGTACCATTCCTATCAAAATCTCATCCAGCCTATTGGTTTTTAAGTTGGAAATTACAGTTCTAGGGCCTCAGGTTGGATTCTGAGCCTGGATTTCTGTCCCTAATGGAGTTTCACATGTTCTCCCTGTGTCCATGTGGCTATCCTCTGGGTTCTCCGGTTTCCTCACACGTCCCAAAACCACGCTGTTAGGTGGACTGGTGACTCCAAATTGCTCCTAGGTGTGAATGAGTGTGTGCACTGGTGTCCCATTCGGGGTGTATTTCCACCTCATGCCAAGAGTTCCCATGACAGATGATTTGACAAACATTTTTTGGATCCACACAGGCACGTTCTAGAGCATGTGCAGATATAATCCAGAGGTGATGGCTAAATGGTGCATGTGCTCAGCAAGATTCAGTGCATACACGTTTTAAAAGCCATCCATCTGTTTTCAAAGGATCTCAGCCCAAAAGGCTGGTGGTGAAATGTGTTTAGGAGCTGAGTTTTGGTGTTGACAGCAGTGCAGAGAGCCTCTCGTTATGAGCGCAGGAAGGGGGGAAAAAAAGCAGAATTCCAATGCAATTAAGAGAGACAGACAGAAAGAAAACGCCTATCATCTTGACAACTGCAGATCAAAGATTTTACACAAATATACAAAAATATACAGATTAGCAGGCAGTAAGATGAATATCTCCTCTAATGAATAACAGCTTGGATCTGTGGATGTTTTTTTTTTTTTTTTAAACAGAGTGCAGTTTAGCGGTACTGTTCTAGGAATCAAGGTTATTCATCACGGCCTTTAAGGTGCAAGCTCTCCATGGCATACGAGAGCGGATTCTGATGTTGACAGTGATGCTGCTAGCTTGAGGAATATCAATGGAGGGAAGTCAATGAAAGCGAGCAACCAGAGCTGTCACCAATCCGCAGCCATCACCAGCAGCTCCCTCCAGGTGACCATGGCCCATGGGTCTGCATTGTGAGAAATATTAGCTTTTTTTTTTTTTAAAAAAACCTCGCCCACTAACAAATCCACGATAACACGGAGCACTTGAAGCAAGGTGAAGTGCTTTTTATCTTGTTTCTCATGAACATGGACCAAAGACAGAGGCAGGGCCCGGAAGTGAGGGCTTAAAGAAAGACCTGATGTCAATCAATTTTGGGTTTCAAGGAAATAAAAAAAAAAGTGCACCCTTGTTCAACAGTCACTTGAGGATTCATCAGGCATTAATTAGCTGTACTTTATTCTGTTTCTGAGGGAGAAAAGCTTCCATCCAATAAAACGACCCGAAAAGCCTTTCAGGATTGAAGGAGCGGAGGCAATTGATAAAGCTTCCAGTAGTGAGCTTACCCCCCCCTTATTTTTTGAAGAGAATGCAGGTTGGATGAGGAAGAAAAGGCACCTTTCCTTCTGCCCTACTGCAGAACTCACAAGTGAAACCAATTAGGGTAATTGAAAACAGAAGATGTGTCCAATAGTTTCAGAGGAGAATGCAGCAACAGTGAAGTGTAGTTAGAGGCCGCACAAGAATAAGAGGAAAATTGGCAATTATTTACGTCTCACATGCCAACGCAATTATCCAGCCGCTCTACACAGGAGGGGGTTCTTGTAAATAAACAATAGGACAGGCAAAAAGCTGGCAGGTGGGGGGTATTAGGTGAAAAATTTGCCCACTGGGGAGAAAAAGCCCTCTTGATGGGAGGCACTGGACCATACCTTTTGCATAATACCCCTTTTAGGAAAAAAGCACCAAGTTGTCAGAAGCATCTGAACGGTGGACACGCTAGCCAATGGACCTGTCAGGAAGGTCTCGTGGTGAGCTTTAGCCAAACATTTTGCCTTGCATGTCAAATCATGCATGGGCGCTCATCGTTCTCTTGTTTCTTGTAAGTCAAACAGTTTTCAATCCTTTTTTCCCCATTTCTTCCATGTCTCTGATGGCAGCACGCAGCAATTTGTATTGATCAGCCTGCCAGCTTTTGTGTGGGCTCTTATTCAACAGGGTGACTCTGAGGAAGCAGCGTTTATTGATATCAAAATACGGCAGGCAGGTGTCTCATAAGTAGTTAGCACAGCTGGAGAAAAATGATGGGGGGGGATTTTTTGACACATTGCTCCTGTTTTGGGCGAGTGGGATGCGCCAGTTGAAATTAGCATTTAAACTACTTGCTCACCAGGCATTAGCTAACCTTGTGTGCTCAGTCAATATGCCCCCTGCTACCCTTTAAAAACTCCTGTCACTCTTTTATGACTTGCTATGAAATGCTCCAAAGTCTACTTGAAGAGCTTTCATTGTTGCACTCAACACATGACTTACAAACATAAGTGATGTTTCAGTTAGAGAAGGTTTGGATTCTGCCATGTCAATTTGTACTCATTATTTAAAGAAGCAGCTAAGCCTTTTGGGGCTGAAAATGAGCCAAAAAAAAATGATATAGATAAGCAAACTCACTACTAAACTGGGTTTCCAGAGCACTGTTACTGGCATACGCCTCTTCCATTGAGGAAAGCGCAAGTATGTTTTAAAGGTAAGGCAGTCATGTCTAAGAAATCACTTACCTGGGCGAGCATGTCCTAAATGACAGGCGAAGAGCTGTCAGTCAGTCACTTTCCTGGCATTAGCGTGTACTGTGCGTGTGGACTCGGATGTCAGTGCCAAAACTCCTGATAGCTGAAAAATGGCACATGCCATTACCCCTGCTCATATCTGTGTGCTGGGAGTGCACTCACCCGACTGTTGGTGAGTGGAGAATGAAGACTGAGAAACATTAATTCACTGTTGAGCTTACAATTGTGAAAAACATTTCGTCTGATCAGTTTTCTCTTTCTCAATTAATTAAACATAACCCATTATACACCTGGGCCAAAAAAAAAAAAAGGGCCAAGTACAAAATGGAAAATATTAAGCTTTTAATGGTTTCAAATCGTTGGTCAGAAAATGAGCAAGAATGAAACAAAGGCACTCCTGAGAGCTCCTGCGCCACCATTTGCTCGTTTACTTTTGCTGTACAGGTGCCTTGTACGCAAAGGTAAAATCATGATAAGGATTAAAATGTTTTATGTAAAATTCAAACTAATACATGTCTGGGTGTACAAAATTTACCAAAAATATCTTCTGGGATATTTTTGCTAAAGGTTTAGTCATTATTTGGTTTATCTGCCACACTTGATGCAGCCCATCACAGGCCACAAGGCTTAAACATTTGAAGAAATCAAAAGGAAAAGCTATCCCATTCTACATCTCATCTATTTGTTAAATTCTTGCTAATTTCCAGAACAATCATTTGTTGTTAAGACCATTAAAAGCTTAATATTTTGCCATTTCGGGCTTGGCCCATTTTTTTCCTCCAAGAGTATACAATATTGGTTAGCTTAGGAAAAATTAAATAACTAGCTAACATTAAAATAATTTATATATGTCTATATATAATTTAGCTGTTTGTTTGTTTATTACTTGTTTTTTGTTTTCTTGTTTGCTTGTTTATTTCTTTGTTCTTTATTTGTTGCTTGTCTGTCAACATTCGTCTATATTTATTTAGAATATACATTATATTTTAATATATATTTATATTAATGTAAATATATTAATATTTAGTTACATTGTGATATAATATGGGCCTATATAATGTCTAATGTGAAAGAAAGTGTATCTTCTTTTGATGTGAGTTTATAGTGTAGTAAAAAAAATGATTTCAATTTTGAGCATAACTGTGATCTTCAATTTAGCTATTACCATGCAGCTCTAAATCCAGTGCAGAGAATTCTGGGCTGGCAGTTTTCCCGAATGTATTTCACATTCACCTAATGTATACACATAGACATATTTTTCTGACCCTGGGAAAGATTCATCTACAGCAGACCAAAGCACGGGTCTGTACTAGTGTAAAGAAGTGTAAAGGTCAGAGACAGAGAAAGGCTGAAGCTCAGAGGTATGGCTCGCTATACATCATTCAGCAAGTAGCCCCGGTATTCTAAACATGTCACAACCCGGTGATTTCCTGGTTTATTTATACTGTCCAAATCATTCCAGGCTATAAAGTAAATACACAGAAATAAACACCAACCCCTTTTTTTTCCTATCAGTGCCCATCAGCATGCACGTTTTTACATTTCTCACATGCATACGTATTCATCTACTGAGCTGCATTTCAATGATGCCTGAGGGCCATTTCTTGTCATCTGTATGAAATAAGGTCAGGCTGCTGCTGCGAACCCTAACCCCTCAGAAGCAGCCATTTTAAATATTCAATTCAATTCAATTTTATCTGTATAGCACTTTTAACAATGGACATTGTCACAAAGCAGCATTACAGAAAGAAATACGTTCGAATTAAATTAAATCAAAATAAATTGTAAATATGTGAATTTGTCCCTAATGAGCAAGCTAGAGGCGACTACTCTATTATATATTACTCTATCATATTATATATTACTACTCTAATATTACTCTTCACATACCGTAACATATCATTGTAATCAATGTAGCCCCCCCCCCCCCAAAAAAAAAGCTATATAGTGTTTTGCCATACACTAACAGACATAAATGAGAACATGAACATGCAGTCAGAGAACCAAATGCAGTTTTATTATTTCTTTAATATAATATAAATTTACCCTGCTAGTTCACAAGCTAATTTTCCTGCTAACTCACAAAAAGCATTAGCCTACAAACGAACGTTTTCTATTTGAATCCGTCATTGACAGTAATAAAAAATAGTACCCGAGTTTGTTACCTGCAATCATATGACTTGTAATCATTTTAGTCTCACTATTACTAATAATGTGGTAATGTATGGAAAACATCATGTAAGAGAACGGCATGAAGAAGAAAAAGATACTAATTTAGCTATATTTTTCTGGGAAAAAAAAAAAAAAAAAACGCCTTCATAACTGCACCTGACAGCGCTTGTAAGCTAACTAGCCCTTGTTTTTTTTCTTCACAGCACAACACCAGGTTGTTGTGCTGTAGATAAAATGCACCATGTTGATAAATTCCCGATTGACTGGCTGATTCGTACAAACATGGCACCACTGTTTCACTCAAAGCCATGAGCACAAATATTTCGCTCTTACCAAGCAAACAGATATAGACTCCAAACAGGAAAATTTACTCACATGACTAGGAAGGTACTAACATGGTCCCTCCATACGTCCCATGTATGTAAATATGCTAACGGCACTTGTTAATTAGCTAGCTAGGGCACCTATTTCTGGCAATAAAGCTAACAAACCTTGTTACTACCAAAATAAGTTGTATCAAGTGAGCAACCAACCAAGAGGTGCTAATGACAGCTATAAAAATCATTAGGATTTTGTTGCGCATTGAATTTTGTTGTTCAGAATGTTTCCTAATTTTTTATTGTGTGAATATAGCTGATAGTTGAGCCCAGTTAGCTAGCAGATGTAACGTTAGCTAGCGACCTAACTAACGTGAACAAAGTCTTCTGGCTATTACAGATTCTGAGATATAGCAGTTTATGTAGGGTCAAGGCATTACTATGAACTTAACAGACTATTCTTCCATTTTATGTCACGGCACACTGTGTAATACCTCAGTTATGTTAGCTAGCTAGCTACGTTAATTGGGAACTTTATCTCGGCAGCAAGCATTGCTAACATTAGCAAAAGTGAGTTAGTTAGCTGATATCGACTTAACCTTTCTTCTCCTATAGAAACGTTCTGGGATTCTTAACCCACCA
Source organism: Pangasius djambal (assembly GCA_022985145.1). Classification (NCBI taxonomy): domain Eukaryota; kingdom Metazoa; phylum Chordata; class Actinopteri; order Siluriformes; family Pangasiidae; genus Pangasius; species Pangasius djambal. The sequence goes on from CM040985.1 coordinate 20,252,733, forward strand.
TGCGTGAAGAGTCCTCAGGCCTCCGTTTTCTTAAATGCTTTGAGCTACACTCCAGTTTTTTTTTGTACGGTTTCTGCCAGCTGGGATGGAATCAGTAGTTCAAGAGAAAGTACATAAGAATCACAGTCTATTTTATCAACTCTTTCAAAGTACCATGTATTCTTTTTTTGAAGTAAGATGAGTAATTTTAGCTATCTTTTACCTCTCTCTCATGACACATAAGCTAGGATACTTCATTTCCCAGCCATTGCACACTGCAGCCATGCACGGCGATGGCTCCCCCTACAGAAAGGGAGGACAAATAGCGTGTTTATTGAGTTTACTAACAAGCAGAAGCAAGCTGAGTTCATAGAAAATATAGACAAGAAGAGGCTGTAAATTGTATATCGTAGAGATCAGAAACATCTGAATGGACACGATGCACCTGTGTAAACAGAGATACAGCCTGCATGCTAAAACATTAGCTGTAACCTGTTTCCCTGCTAAGCAGGGATATTATCTGCTGTCAAAGATAAATAACCATTTGAAAGGCTCACTTATGAAAACAACTGTTTGCTATGTGGAAGAAACAGAACAGGGTTTTAATGGAGTCTTTTCATGATGTGTGGTAAGATGAGAATGTAAGACAGAACAAAACACAAAAGAAATACAAGAACTATGAAGGCCTTGGTTTGAGAAAAAAAAAATTCAATAAATTGTTGAAACAGAATAAAGAAGGAGTGAAAAAAAAATGCCATTACCCTTATTTATTATAAATAAGTTTAATTAAAGCTGTGGGTTAACTGAAAGGATAAAAATACCACTCTGAATGCCATAGAGTCAATGAAAAGCTGTGTGTGTGTGTGTGTGTGTGTGTGTGTGTGTGTGTGTATGTGTGTGTATAATTAATGGGCCTGTACCAATACCTAATTAGGTGACAAATGTTCTAAAGACCTGGGCTGCGATGAGATTTTGAGCGATCGCTTCACGTCTCTCTGCCGCAGTTAATGTCATTGCGAGGCTCATCATTGCTTCAGTCGTCTCATGAGGCCGCACTAAATGAACTTCACAGTGGCCAAATCGGGTCAGCTTCCTCTCAGCATGATAACACTAATGTCTCTCAGCTTTTCCTCTGACATCTAACATTGTGGATGAGCGATGACAAGTCCTGTCATCTCTGTTATCCTGCACCTTACAGGCAATCTGTTGGGATAAATAGGGGCCCGATACATAAATAATTATTCCAAAGCTATGTCTCTGACTGGGTAGATGGAGGGTTTCTCTGTCCTCCTCCTGCTCTCTGTTCTGCCTCTCTTTCCACCAGACAGGAAGTAGTTGAAGCATGGCACCCACTCGGTTTCGACAAGCCAGTCTTCCTTAAGGATGTCAGCTCAGCACATAGCTCTCACTCTCTCCACTGACAGCTGGTTTGGGAAAGAAGGGAGGATGAATGATAGATAGTGGTGATGGATGAAGCCCAGAGGAGCACTGAAAGACTTAGTGAGAGGCATCTGTAAATGAATACTCAGACCAAAATTTAATCACCAGGCCTAAAGCATACCGTATTAAAGCACAGTATGGACTTTCCCACAATGAATGATAGAAGATTCCTAGGTGGAGTTTCCATTCACAATGGCGGCAACATACCGTATTCCCCCCCTTCTTCTTCCCAAAAACCCGTTTTTGTCCTCCCTTACTTATTAAGTTAGCTAGATGTTGTGCAGGAAACCTCTAAATAGGAAGACATCTACTCTTCTGCCTAGCAGTCATAATCCAAATGACAGAAATAGAATCATAACACGCAGTGGCGTCTGTAGGATTCGGTCCTTTGGTATGCACAAGTCCATGGCACAACAGCACACCAACCACATCACTCATGCTCACATCCCTAGAATGGGATTAACCCCCACCACTTCTGAAACCAAAACTACACTCATGGTAGGTTTTATGATCGCTTCAAGTGTGGACCACAAGGCGGATTTTGGTTTTATTGTTTAGCACTTAAAACCTTCCTGTTTGGAATGCGCAAATATGGCTGCCCCCTTGAGTTAAATAAGCTTTGAGGAGAGAAAATTCAAAATGGGGGAAAAAAAATATCTGATGTCTACTATGGACAAGGAATCATGACAAAAATATGAAGCGTTAGCTGCTTTTAAAATGGTGTATTATGGACTAGGTATGGAACACAAACAGGACGTGCTGTAGGTAAATAATCAGCGATGGGGTGGTGTGATGCCTGCTGATATGAAACAAAGCTCCTCAAAAACTGATTATTTTCCTATAACAGTATGCCGTTATATGTATCTTTTTAATTTATTCATTCATCTTATACCACTTATGCCAACGATTTCGACTTATTAAATAATGACACTTTTAATAAGAAAAAAACAGCTCGTCACATAACTAAGAACCCTCTATCTCGAAGACTTTCACTGTGTCAGAAAACGTAAAGAAACTCTGAGAGAGACTGACGGCTCCTGAAACAAGCCTCACTAGAGCAACATCTGTACATATTTACTGTTAGATAACAACAGGGTTTTTTTTTCAATCGGCTTATTGTTAAGCTTAATATACGTATATTAAGTACTAGAACTAGCCCATTAATATAAACCTGTGATTTGACTTGCAGTTGACACTACATCAGAGCTGCTGTTATAGAAAATTAATCAACACCTTCTGACCAATCAGATTAGAGAATGTTAACAGTGATGTGGTATAAATTCTTTCATTATATACTACGTACCTGAGTATGTAGTACTTGGGTTTTGTAAATGGAACACTAAACAGGAAAGTAGCTGACGTCATTGACCCATGTCAGAACAGCGTCCACAGAAATCAGCCACTGTTTTTACAATGCAGAATGTCCGCTGTAACCGTTTATGGTTTTAGTACACCCTGTGGTATTAATAGTAATCCACAGCCCCCTCAGCAATTCCCTCAGCATGAACACAATACTTGCACAAAAAGTATGCATAGTATATCGTTTGAGACCCAGCTGCTACCTTATACATAGCCATATGAAAAACAAGCTTGTTATTTAGCAGTAAAAAACAGTGAAATATGTAGTAAAATATAATCCTAGGCAAGTTTAAGATAATTACAACGTGGAGTCAAACTATGTGCTCGCTCACTCTTGACTATAAATAACAGCTATTGAATCTGACCTGAATGCATAATATAAATCATATAAATAAATATTATATGTAACATATAATATTTAGAATGTATATTACAAATAACATTAATCCACAGCGCTGTTGAATTCTCAAAACTGATTGGTCAGAAGGTATTGATTAATTTTCTATAACAGCAGCTGTTCCACAACATCAAATGTAACTATAAATAGATTTTTTTTTTTTTAAATCATTTTTTTATTAGTAAAACAAATATAAAGGTTATGTAAATGTAAAGGTAAACAAAGTTGAAACAAGTATTAATCGACATTTGCTGCACGGTTAACTAAACCCACCTGCACTGACTAATGTTTATTAAATCCATGGCTAAGTCCATGTAAATGAGCAAAAATTTAAATAACAGCATGGTTCTAAATGTTAAGAACTTCCTAAACTCTGGTCTAGAGGTATAAATATTAAAACTTGCATTTAATACAGTTCTGAATTTTGATGTACTGGAACCGCAAACAAGCTGATCATTGTGGATTTTCCGTTACTGTTGAATTCTCAAATCTGATTGGTCAGAAGGTGTTGATTAATTTTCTATAACCGCAGCTTTGACAATAGTGCACTTGCACTTGCTCCAATACTTTATTGTTTCTATAGTAACGGCTGATTCACAGGGACTTGTATAGTGGACTTTACATGTAAGCAGAGTTAAAAAGTGTGTAATTGTTGATATGGTGAAGCTCTGAGAGAAAAATGAGAAGCTGGTGAGGGAACAACTAAATTCTTACATGGATGTTCTGCAATAATAAATGTAATTATAATGTATGATGTGTCCTTCTTTAAAAAATCAACTATTTGGTAAATAGCTGTCGAATAAGAGGAATAAAACTCTTGCTGTTGGAACCTTAATGTAACATGTTGCCCGTGTGACTGTAGCAGGCGTTGTTTAAATACAAGATGTTCTAGAAATGTTCTGCATGTTCCTGATGTACTGTATCAGAAAAGATGGCTACCGTATGTATATGTAGATGCCATGAGTCTGTGATGATCAGACCCTGGAAAAACATGATTATAGATCTGTATAAAAATAAATACAGTCTACAATGGTTGTAGTGCAAGAGCTATTTGAAGTATTGATGCTTCTGTAAAGTAACTGACCACAGCGGTGATGGTTTGACGGCCCACCATCGTCTCCATGGGGAGACTGACAGCAAAGTTAAAGGAAGCAGCGATAGTTTTGTCAGGAGGAGCTGCATCGCCCCCACAGACTCGGTTGCGGAGGGTCGATAGTTCCTGAGTGTGGGAAGACAGTGCGCCGGGTGAAGGAAATATCGACAAGCTCTTCTGTTTTAATACAAGGCCATATGGAGAAGCAGCAGGGTCCAGCTGTCTTGATAAACACCCTGTCTGTATACAAATCAATTTCTGGCCTGCGCCCAAATGCGAGGGTCACCGAAGCGTAAAGACAACCTACACAGAAACATAGTGGCATCTGTAATGCCTCCATTGAAGGAAGTATAATAAGGCAGCACCAATAGCTTACATGAATAAGTCTACAGGTGCAACCTCCTTCTTGGAGCTCCAGAGTGTGGGAACGCTTAGCTTTTTAAAACCTGATAGCTTTTTCGGTAGGAGATCCAGGATGAGTGTGTGATCTTGGCATGCATCTACATACTGCTGCTTGAGTGTTAGAAAGGAGGGAGGGACTGCTGTCACCGCAGCACTGGGCTAGATAGAATTGCCTCAGTCTGGTGCCACCGTCTCACACTGTGGCACACGGAAATGTGCACTTAAATGGGTTTTTAAAGCGCTGCCCATCGCTTCTTCTTCACGCTACCCCACCGGTGCACCTGTGGCCAATCGTGCTCGCTAGGCATGTATGACAGAAGGGAAGGGATGTTTTTTTTTAAATTGTTCAGAATTCAGTGTAAATCGTATGTATATAAACATATGATATGTATATAATTTAGATAATTAAAAAAGGATGACTCTCCTGTAAAGTTTTCTTCCCAACTAATTTATGAGTCAAGAAAGGCTTACATTGGCAAACATTCATCATCAGTAATCTCTTTATCCTAACCAGGGTCACAGTGAATCTGGAGCCTATCCCGGGAGCACTGCACTCAATCAGGATGGGACACCGGTCCATTTCAGGCCGCCACACAAACACACATTCGTACATGCTGAGGAAATTCACACAGACACATGGAGAGCATGTGAAACAGACAGTATCCTGAGCTCAGGATGGAACCGCAGACTCTAGAGCCGTGAGGCAAGCAACACTACCTGCTATACCACCATGCACCAGCTTCAATTACGTGAACTAAAATGGATTTTGTCAAGTTGGCACGCGAGATCTGTGTGAATTCGTGTCAGAATCAGAACGGTGACTTAGTAAGGCCTTTTTCACCTGATCATTAGCTTCTCAGACTTCTCAGGTCCGATCTTATCAATCATGCGACTCTTGCAGGGGGGACTTCAGAGTTGATGTCCAATTACACACAACATCTCGGTGTCGGTCCCCTGACACTACTGTCAGCAGACACACACGGCACTTGATACGCACAATTAACAAGCTACGCTTCACATGCGATGCTAAGGTACTCATCAGTGCAGGGAAAGACAACGGTGGCATGTACATCAACATGTGACCCAACTGCAGTGGTGCTGGAAACATGGGGGAATAATCTATTAACGGCACCGACAGGAAATCGAAAGGGATGAGAGGAGAGATGATAGCTTGAACTGTGAGCAGGAAAGCATGAAGGAAAAATGAAGGCCTTCTCCCTCTCTCTCTCTCTCTCTCTCTCTCTCTCTCTCTCTCAATCTTCTTTCCTGCTCACTTGAGGATGCTGCGTGCACAGGCATTAAACGGCATCCAGAGATAAGAACGACATGTCTACATTAGGAAAAGCCTGCATATCAGCCAAACGCATAGACATGCAGGAAAAGATGTACACACATATAAAAAGGCCGTTCGCCAGGTGAGACCAACACTCAGCACCCAAATTCGCTGACACTGAGCATCACAGCGCGTGTCTCGAATGAGGATCAACGGGATGCCAGGCTATATGAGAAAGATATGTTGTGTTACAGAGGGTACATAAGTCAGAACAGAGAGGCAGTAGAAGCCTTTTAGCACTTTTCCTGCAGAGTCACTGAGTCGCACAAGGAGGTAACTGGTCTACCTTTGACCCCAGTAGATAAATACTGGAATTCAATATTTTTTATATGTGCTGTCACCAAATGAAATTCTACACAGGGAAGGATTATTGATGGTTTACCGACAAGCCACAGGGGCCCTGCCTATTAGGGGGTCCCTCATTGAGAATACATTTGAAGTGAATGATTAGACTGATTAACCACGCAGAAGTGACAGAATCTGAAATAAATTGGTTCATTTAAATGGTCAGTGGGTCTGAATTTGTTACCAATGAAAGGTCAGGTAGGCACTGACTGTTTTTAACCGGAGCTACATACTGTAAGTGGATGAAAAAAAACCAGGAATAATTGTAAATCCATCCACACTAAATTTGTCAGTGTAAAAAATACTTTAGAAAAAAAGAGAAGCCAGAGAATATTCATTTTCCCTAATGGGTCAGATAAAAAAACAGACAAAAAAAAGATTTAAATGGGCCAAAGAAGACTCAACATATGCATTGAAATATGCATTGGTTCAAAAGTAGCAAGCAGGGGAGGGAGGCCCATGGGCACAGGATTTATTATTAAAACCAAAACATAAATAAACTAGAGATAACTGTATGATAAAGCATACAATGCTTAGCTTTGTACCCTTTCAGAAATACAGTAAACTGGATTAAACGTTCAAACTATGTGTCACGTTAGTGCTGAAATCAGTGCCAGACTGTGCTACGCATCAGCCCCTGCACATCACATGACACCCCTGAGCTCATACACACGTTTTCCTAATAAGCACTCTATTTTGTGTTTTTTTGTGTGTTCCTTTGTCTAGTGTTTGTCGTGTGTTGTCTGCTGTCTGTGCGTTACTCGCCTGGTGTTCATAGTTTCTGCTTCGTATCTGTAGCTCGTGTGTAGACTCCTAGTTCTTGTATCGTTTACATTCGTTTGTGTATCGTGTAAATTACCAAATTACAAGTAGGCATAAATATTTAGTATACTCAGAAACTAGTTACTATGCAGCATATTTCTGTTCAAATATACTTGACACTGTACCTCTCTGTGATTATATACTGTATGATTATAATATTTTCAATACACTTGTAATACACTTAAAAGTGTGTTTCTAATTTGAATCACTAATCCGAATCCAGAACTAGTCCGTAATCCAGTCAAGTACTTCGAGTGCCGGTTTCCTTTTGCATAATGCTACCCTTGAATGTATGAGGAGCTCTCAGGAGGTTGTGGGGAGGTGACTAGTGATGGGAGTGTGTAAAAAATGATAAAATGATAAAATATTTTACAATAAAACATGTATTCTTCCTCAAAGGGAAAACTACTGAGCATGAGGTTTTGCAGTGAATTTGTTATAAAGGTAACGAGTGACCCAATGGCCAGAGAGCCATTACTTTCTTAGTGGAAGAATTTTCATTAAGAAAAGCGCTGGGCCTGTAGTGCCCTACGTGCATTCTAGGATGATTCTGTATTGATTGCGCCTGACCAATCAATGGTCTGCACCATTTGCAGCTATGCCCCCATTCTGCTCAAATGGTACCCTGGCAAAAAGCTATGGGTACTTAGTGAGGATATGGGTCACTTATTTCCACTGATGGGAAAAATGCTATAGAGTCTCAGTAACTAAAAATCCCACATACACCCATTTATTTTAATAGCCTTTTGAATGTTTCCTTGTCCACAGAGATGAGCTTTGGCACGAACCTCAGAAAGATCTTATCTTTTTTTTTTTTCATGCCTCAGCTTTCCCATTCCCACATTGCTGTCCACCTAGAATCAACAAGACCCATCCCTGTCCTTCCTGGTATAAGAGACTAATCTAAATAACCATACAGTTGCATGATCGTTATCAGAGCTTCCTTCTTTTTGATTGTCCGGATGCTCCATTTCTGTCTCATTTCCAGAAGGTTTATTTGACTTTGTCTTTCAACACACTGCACGCTGAAATATACCCCGTGTTTAACTGACCAAGAGAGCAAAATTGAAGTTCATACGGCAAATTGTCAAAGGACCATGAATCCAGAGCATTAAAAGGATTTTTAGGATTTTAGAAATCCATGGATTTTGAGCTGATTCCCCAAAATTAATGGCAACTCACTTTTATCTCTTTTACTACAATGTTCAGTCACTAGCCATTTGTTAGCATCCGTGAGCTCATGTATGCGGAAGAGGGCAGACAACGTTTCCTCGGAGTGTGTTACGCTGCCCTGGGATGCAGCAGTTGGCTGGTTTTATGTGTCTTGGAGATAGCATGTGTTAGCCTCCATCCTCTCCGGTTGGTAGCTGTCATATGATAGGAGAGAGCTTCCTGGTGGGTGGGGATGAACACACTGATGGGGGGATGGGGGGATGGGGGGGGGATCTAGAAATAAAGATTTATGAAATTTTAAGTAGCAACTTAGTGAAAAGAACAAAATGTATCTAAAGGTAAAATAAATCATATGAAAGCATTTTAAAGAATGACACTACATGTAGAAATGACAATTTCGGTCACATCCTCTCATCAATTGTAAAAATAAAATATAAAAACGGAAAAATACTTATCCGCCCGCAATCACCGCATTATCTGAAACTTAGCAACATTTAAGAAGGCATAAGCTTCAGTCCCTTGACACAGTAATGTCATGTCATATATCCCTGAAAAGCAAGTTTACACATGAAAACTAATAAACATTACACATAAAACGATTAAACCTTATAAAGCACCACTTTAATGGAAACACATTAAACATCATTTTATTTTAGTTTTTCAGTTTTTCTCAAAAGCTTTTTTTCTATATATAGAACCAAAAATCTGCATTCATGGAATTTTCATTTCTATTCCTATTTAACCGATCTATTCCTATCTTACAGAGCAAGTTCCTGAAATGTTCCAACACGAAAAAAATCCACTGGCAAACATTGTTTGTAATATTGTTTTTGTTTGCTTTTTTTTTTTTAATTACCCTATCCACCTGTAGTGTCTTTTGCCTTAACCGGATTTATGGTGTTACATTATCGCACCTGGATATGATTACCATTTTCACTGCAATTAGAGATTAAAGTTAAAGCCCCGGTGTTTGAGACTTGAGCCAGACTTTCTCCTTTGAAAGTTTGTACTCAAAGAAGTGCCTTAATAATCCGAAAGTGTGGCATGTGTTTCAGACTCAATGTGTGGTCTTCTCCACAGGGGTACACCATAAGAAACCCACACTGAACCGAACCACAGAAACCCTCTAAAGACTCTCCAATCCAATCACCAACTCTAGCATCTCAAAAAAAAAAAAAAAAAGAAAACTTTCCCACTGTGTCTAACTTCAAGTGAGAACAAAAAGTTTTAAGTCCTATTTTATACCAGCTGAATAAAAGCCATGGAGGGACTGAGCAAATAAGAGGGAATGGACTATTTTTTACTATTTAATGTCACCGTGGAAAGATCTCTAGACGAAGAATGTCACATTTCCTTCGCTGTTCCCTCTAGAACGCAAATGACTTTTTCATCAGGCTAATAGGAAACTACGTGTTAGTATGTCCTGCCCCTTGACACCCTGATTATGAAATGGCACAATGCAAAGAACGGCAGGGGTGTGAGCTGAGGAAGAAATGAGCAGTAGAGAAGCGCAGCGATTCATTTAGAACAGAATGCCGTCTTCAATTCATTACTCACAAGAAGCAATATTCACCTCATTAAACTAAAATAAAGCAAGAAAAACGCCATCTTGCTGCCGCTCTTTGCCTCATCACTGATGCCTTGGGGTAAGCTCAGCAGCCTGTTTTCCTGCAGCATCCCTCCTCTCTCATGCTTCATCAGTCTGGAGGAAATTAAATTGCAGTCATTCAATTTCTGACCTCCTTTCCAGCACAGTTATCTGCTTTATACTTTATATGTACGTTACGAAAAAGGCACCAGAGAAAGGTGAGTTACATGGACAGAGATTAAGAAGTGTAATGAGGCAGAAAGGTTTTTTTTTTTTTTTTTTTTTTCTAAATTGAATCTTAGGGGGCCAGGTTGAGTAGTTCACAGAAAAATTAAAAGAAAAAAAAGGAAAAAAAAAGCAGGCTTACGATATAAAAATGACTCATTTTGTTCCCATTTATTTAAGTTGCATCATGATTTTGGAATTGGTTTGTCGCTGCAGCCCGCTGAGATACACGTGTGTCTGCTTTCTCATAATGACTTTTTTCAAAAGCTATTATTATTTATGAGGAAATAAATAGAACGCACGTATGCAAGCTTAATAGAACATCTATTTTGGTCTACTTATTTCTTTTTGATTACAAATGTGGACATCTTCTGATGAAGTCACATGTTCAATTTTACATGAATCTACACTTTTTTTTTTTCCGTGCTAATTCACTTAGGCTTGAAAGAAATGCAAAAAAAATAAAAAATCATAGCACCGTTGTTCTGATGGACTGCTATCCAGGATGGGAAGCTTTAAAAAAGAACCCCTTTATATGATCTGGCTGAAAATAAATGAATGCAAAACTCTGAAGAGGTTAAAAGGTCCACTGAGTGAACAAACAATGAGTTCGGCTCTTTTTCACCAGGGTCAAATGTACAAAGTCAGCACAGGCCAGGACTAATTCATAATCAAATGCCGAGGAGAAAGAGAAAGGTCACGAGCCCCCGCCTTTTCTAGTCTACAGTCCCACCTCCACTCCAGAGGAGGCTGCATGTTCCCAAACACAGACTAGAAGCTTTTGTCCATGAGAGACACATGCTTAAAAAAAAAGAGGGCGTCAAAGGAGCTCCAAAAAAGGAGAAATCTTTAATCACCTTCTTGAAAAGGTCTATTGAGCAGGGTTGTGTCCCCTCTCTTCTCTGAACTGTCCGTCAGCCTTACAAGGGGGAAGTTTGGGGGCTGTGACAGGCGGGACGGAAGGGCCCAGATGGGAAAAGTGGAGAGGGGAGGGAAGGCTAGCGAGGGATTAGGCAAAAAAGGGAGGGAAAAAAAGGTGGGTGCAAAAAAATTCTCTCCAAAAATGACTTGGGTGGAATGCTTGCCGCTTGACTGCTGCGTGTGACCGAGCTGGCATCCAGACGCTTTCCCACAATCCAGCTTTGTTCAGCCGTGTGTGCAAAGCGGTGGAGCACTGAGGAGAGGGAGAGAAGACGAGGAGAGAATGGAGGAAGGATGAGCGACAGATATAAGAATTGGACGAGCGGCTAGCTTCTCTTCTCCAAAGTCCCAATCTCTCCATCTCATTTCCATAAGATTTACTGCCACAAAAAAACGCCTCAGTTGCTTTTTATTATCCTCTTCCCCCTCCCCTTATTTAACTCTAAAGCACAGGAGTGTGTGTACTCTTTGATCCAGTCAACCTTCCTAGTGGTAAAGCCTCTCGTATCTATCTTCGACCCCTGATGTGAAACAGTGCGTAATAATATAACGCCCCAGCGCTGAACTAAATCAGGGTTCATAGACTAGGATGCAGCGCATATTGTGTAAGATCTCACATAGTCAATGCGTCCACTTAAAGATTAGCATTTTCTCTAAAAACAAACCTAGAAGTGGTAGGAAACATGCATCTGACTCACACAATGGCCACCAAGTATAGTCTATATAGTCTCTTGAGTAGGGATATAAATGAATATGAATACATTATTCGTAATGAACAGATATGAATAGGAAGTTCACTATTTATTTATTTATTTTAACGGTTCACATGGAACCTTTGTGTCTAGAGCATGTGTCGTGAAGGATGCAAAAAAAACCCGCATGACAAACAAAGACCATGTTTATTAACATGAACACACTGTATGTACGTTGATTCATTCATCCTTAGTAGCTGCCTGGTCAAGGTCGCTGTGGTTTACAGTTTATTTGCTAGCTACTAGCTACTAGTTGGTTTATATTTTGGGAAATAGAACCATCTAAGCACGTTAGACAATATATACCAAAATAATAACTTTGTGAACAGGATTTAAAAAAAAATAAAACAGTTTGTGCACATCTCTAGTTGAGACCAATTATGAACTGGACTGATGGAGCTGAGTTTGAGGAACTGTCAGAGCCAGAATTCACACACCATGCTGACAATGCTGATATTTCTACCTCAGGTTTTTTTCCCCCTAGTGTTTTCCACTGTTTTCAGGGGCATAGTGGTAGGGTTAATTTAAAAAAAAAAAAGAAAGAAAGAAAGAAAAACAAAAACTTCTCTGGTTTAGGCCACGCCCACATCGTGCTTAAACTCTGCAGCACAGATACGGATATTTGGAGCACAGATACAGATACTATACTACAGAGGCAGATATGAACAGGCCTAAATATTTGTATCTACACAGGTAGTTAGCAACAGTGTAAAAATATAAGCTCTAAGCTTTTCAAAATGATGTTCTGACTGTTGGATTGAGATCTTTTTCTATGAACCCGAGTTAAACATTTTAAACAATTCGGCAGCCAGTGTGCGTTTCTCAGATTCTTGCTTTTGAATTGCAGACAATGAACTCCTTTGTTTGTACACTTACTTAGCCAACATACAGGAAAACAGAAAAGCTCCAATGCTGATGGGACGAGCCCTTTTCGACTTCAACTGACTCGACGTTGTTTATCAGGCCGTTTGTGATTATGCATGTGTGAATGGGAGAGCAAGATCGAGAGAGTTCCAGGCTTCCTCTACTGCTCAGTAGATCTTTTGGTCTCGTCTCTTTTGTTCTGTTACTTCCTTTGAGGCCGCAGTCTTCTCCTCACAGCCTTTGTGTCCTGGATGAAAAGGGCACAGTTTATTATGTCCCCCTGTGGCACTCCGTCAAGCAGTGGCAGCCCCGGCAAGCCAACATGCAGCAAGGTCAGGAGGAAAGTTCACCTATGACTTTGAAAGCGAGACGGAGAAAGACCAGAAGAGAGAGAGAAGAGCAGAGAAGTAGGACCTTAAGGAGAAGAAGACACAGAAGTAAATGTTTTTTTTTTTTTTTTTCAAAATCTTTACTATTCAAACATCATCCTAAATTTGCCAGCCAGCCTTTTGTGGCCAGTTTTGTAGCTGTTCAAATGTCAGTCTGTGTAGATTTTCAGTCGTCAAGGTCATCATTTTGAACTTCGAAGATTTGTGTTACGATATATTAAAAAACGAACTATTGAGTGTATTATTGAACATAATTCCACATATTTGTAACAAAATAAATGGTGCCAATTTATTTTATTTTTTTTTCAAAACAAGCTTCAAGAAACGAACATTTTAGATTAAATAAATAAAAAGGCAAAGGACAATTCTCTGATCTATACTTGTCGTAAAATACTGACTTTTTTCAACAGAGATGTCGAATACAACATATCACAGATTTAAACAGACGGATTACTTAAATTTTAAAGAAAAAAATAAATACCAAAAAAAACAAGTAACAGAAATGTTTTTATGTGTTTACAATCTTTTCCATAGTTTCTATAGCGATAGCTTACGCAGGGACGTGTATGGTGGACGCTTCACGTGAACAGGGTTTAAAAAAGTGAGTAATTGTTGTTATGGCGTTTTCCCTGACGTGATGTTGATGCAATATTTATGGAAGGCGTCTCCAGCGTCAGCACTTTGCAACAGTCAGAGGTAAAGCTGTAAGTTTTCTGTTTACAGCTGCTATAACTTAAGTGATAACAGGAACTTAACTTGTTTTACTGACGTTCCACAACATTACACATAACTATATATTAATAAAACATATGATGTGTCATTCTTTAATTAATAAAATATTGCTGTGGTGGAAGAGGAATAAAACATTTTGTGATCAATCCGTCATTCATGTGTCCTTGATTATTGTCCTATAACAGCATGCCACCGGGTGTTTTATTCCTTACGTATTCATGTGTCTTTGATTATTGTCCTATAACAGCATGCCACCGAGTGTTTTATTCCTTACGTATCAGGACATGGCTTTTGAGAATTTCATCCTCTCTCATTGGAGCTTCATTGTAGATTGTAACACGATTGTAAAAGTTCACTTGGCTTAACTTCCAACAAATATCTATTTACACCAAACCTCAGCATTTCTGCCACAAAAACCCGACCATGTCATATTATACTGAGAACATTCTAACGTATCCGTTACTCTTTCGCAGTGAGCACCACATACCCCACTTTTGCCCTATCAAGTGATATACAGCAATGATTTGAACAAAAAGGTGGATCATTACGCCTGTATGATGGCATCATAATATACATTTCTCCCACCACTTCACCCCTAATTTCAGCAACTAATTGTTTGTGTCATTTTGCCTCTGCCTGTTGCTCATATGCTGACATGAGGTATTCAGAAAGGCTGATTTCTGATTTCCCAAAAGCAGGCCAGCGGAGCTCCACGCTGGCCTCCGGATTTCATAAGAATGCAAAGGGGCTCAAAAAGTCACTTTTTCTTTCTGCGCCAAATAAAAAAGCGTAAGGTTGCAAGGAGCAGCTGCTTTTCGCATCTTTTCAGGATGAAGCTGCTGAATCGAGCCAGAGAATGTAAGAATATGAGTCATCAACAACACTCGAGCTGTTATGAAAAGCAGGAAATGCACAGCAGGAGCACACCTCTTCACTGAGAATGAGTGAATGAACGAATCAGTTTGTCTCATTCCCAGTCCTCCCTCTCTATCTCTCTCTATTAAAAAAAATAAAGAAATAATTTTTTTTTTTTTAAAAACAGGATTTGATTTAGCTTTCTCATTGTGGTGCAGCGTATTTTGGGGTGGAGGTCGGTGTGAAGGCTATTTTTTCTCTCAGGAACAGGAGTGGATGTCATATTCACGTCCCCTAATGCTGAGACTTTCGATGTTTATTGTTGAGTTTTGCTAAACTTAAATCTGATGAGAGACTGGATGGGTTTGCTTCTAATCTGATCCTTTTACAGTGGAATTACCAGTGATAATTGGAAAAAATAACTGGAGCAGAGAAGTATCCAGCAGGATTATGAATAGTTACACTCACAATAGTGTGAATGTATTAATATGAGTGTAAACTAATAGAGTACATTTTCTGTTATAGGAGCATATATAGTAATTGTATGTAGAGTTCAGTTTTGTCTTTAGATGCCATTCATGTTCTCTGTACTTTTACTAAAAAGGGAAACTGCTGATTTACTGAAATATGCAGATTTTTCTTTCTTTCTTTCTTTTTTAATAAAGCATTACAGGAAATTACACATACACAAATATAGATCCAAAAAATTTTTTTTAGATAATTACACAAAAGTAGAAAGTTTAAAGCTTGAAGTTGTGTTTTTAAAGATCACATAAGCTGCATCTTGTATATTTAAACCAGAATCACTGATACGGCTGTAAATTAATCAGAGCCTGGCTGGTGGATTAGACAGACACAGAGCACCACCTGGTGGATGCACAAGGATTTGTTATTGAGAATAGAATAGAATGATTCGCATGTCAATGTTTATAATCTTCAATGTTGCAAAAGATGTATTTTATGATTGAATTCTGAGATTTTTTTGGTCTCAACTTCTTTCGACATGTTGGTCGGTTTTCACTTTGGTTAACAGTTTCCTATATTACCCACAATGCCATTCGACTACATTCTGATAGTGGCACCAGAATTAGCTCTCGCTGTAAAGAGGCTTAAAGAGGCTGATGCAGCAGCGCTTTAATCCTTTAGTCTGTCCAGCTCTCTTACCTCCTCTGACAGCGAAGATTGCAAAGCTGCAACTTACATGTTAATACCACCATCAGTGCCACCGTGCGTGATACCTCATACATCGCTAACTAGCTGAGTTCTGCTGTAACTCTGTGTCGTTTACTGTCACCACTACTTTTCCACCAAATTTCTCATTAACGTAATACTGAACTTCGCTGTAAATGGTGAGATACTGAGCACTCGCTCTTTTGTTTCTATCACTTATATTTGAGATGACTGACTCTTTTTTTTTTTTTTTTTTTTTGCCTATTAAACT
>CM040985.1:20278112-20356046 GCA_022985145.1 Pangasius djambal
CTGTTTGACACATGATGTGGTATACTTTGGATCATGAGCTGTTCCTTTCTTTCACCATACTTTTCTCTTCCCATCATTCTGGTACAAGTTAATCTTGGTTTCATCAGTCCAAAGAATCTTATTCCAGAACATGGGAGGCTTTTTTAGATGTTTTCTGGCAAAGTCTAATCTGGCTTTCCTGTTCTTGAATGTTACCAGCGGATTGCACCTTGGTGTAAACCCTCTGTATTTACATTCATGAAGGCGTCTCTTGATTGTAGATTTTGACAGTGATACGCCTACCTTCTCCAGAGTATTCTTGATTTCTGTTGATGTTGCGAAGGGGTTTTTCTTCACCAAGGAAAGGATTCTGCGATCATCCACTTTAGTTGTCTTCCGTGGTCTTCCAGGCCTTTGATGTCATTGAACTCACCAGTGCTTTCTTTCTTTTTAAGATTGTACCCAACTGTTGATTTGGCCACACCTAAGGTTTTTGCTATCTCTTTTATAGATTTATGTTGTTTTTTCAGCCTAATGATGGCCTCCTTCACTTGCATTGAGATCTCCTTGGACTTCATACTGGTAGCTCCAGTCGAACAGCTACCAAATGCCAACTCAATACCTGATATCAACTCCAGACCTTTTATCTGCTTAATTTGTCTTGAAGTAACGAGGGAACAGACCGCACCTGGTCAATTAACTTCTTGTCAGTCAATTGTCCAAATACCTTTGAGCCCTTGAAAATGGAGGTACTTTGTTTAAAATGGCTGTAATTCCTAAATGGTAAATGCCATATTTTTGTGGAACCTCTTAAAATAAAGCTGAATGTCTACACTTCGATCACATTGATTGTTTTATTTCAAATCCATTGTGGTGGAGTATAAAGGCAAAATCACAAAAACTCTGTCATTGTCCAAATACTTCTGGACCTAACTGTACATATATCCACTGCACATTAGTTCAGAAAGGGTTTTCACAGACTTTCATAGATTTTTCATTTTATTTGCCATCTGTGGTCTGATTAGTGACATGAGGACATGACTTGTTTAAAAAATGTCTGTTTAAAGTTCAAAAATGAATGGACAGAGGCATATGTGCTTATTCTACCTGTGTCACACTCAAAAGACATGCCTCATCTGTTCAGAGTCCATGGCACTATTGTCAAAAGTGGTAACGTGACGCGCCACTACGAAACAAAACACGACCACTTCGAATTGTATTTTGTCAATGAAATTTGAAACAGTTCTAATGAGGCGGAACAAAAGAGTGTGAGTGATGAGAATGTGATTTATCATGGCTATGCCACAAATCTATTCAATATACTACTAAATGTCCAAACAGCACGCCACACCACCTAGTGTACCATTATCAATAGTGGTGCACTATACAGACATAATATTTAGTACAGTGGTTTGCACCGAGTATAGAAGTGGATAAACATATAGAGTAGAGAAAGATAAAGAAACAAGGAGAAAAAGCTAAAAGATAAAGTTTTTGGTGTTATCCATGACATTATGTCATTTGTCTGTGTTTATTTCTCTTAAATAAATAAATAAATAAATAAATAAATAAATAAAGTCTGGTATAAATTGTCTAACAGGCCCGTCTTTTCATCTTTTTAATTTTTCTGGAACCAAGTGCAACAGCACCACCAATGGTCAAAAGAAAAATACATGTAATTGTATGAGGAAGTGGCCTGGAGCTGATTTCTTTCTAACCCAGACTGTACATTCATGCAGTCTATAAAGAAGACACGTCACAGGTGTCATGAAAATGAACGAGATGGATTATTTATTCCTTTTAGCTAGACCTGCCCGAATCCCGGTATGCACTGATCATAGTAAACCCCCCTTTAGACAACCATAGGATACGCTTAATGGTTGATTCTCTCTCTATTGAGCTGTACATGTGCTCCTGCTGTCTGATGTGCCTGATCCTGACACACTTCTACTGCTCTGGCTTCTCTCACCTTCCAGACCTGCCTGATTCATCCTAATACTTCTTCTGCTTGGGGCTTCAACACTTGTGACTCACTATCTGCTGCTGTGGATGGTCCTGCTGTAGATGGATACTTCAAATATCTGCACTTTCCAAATACAGTGTATGTCCAAGACTCACGCTTTCTTTAGCAGATAATTTCACCTGCATGCTGTAGATGTACCTAAGAACATCTGTGGTAATCACAAAGACCATTATGCTCAGTGGAGATGGCACAGCTGGAAAGTGATGAAGATCACAACACTGTATGAAGCCAAATCACTGAGAAAATCCTTTCAACACAGTGCTGTTTGACTTTATAGTATACAGAAAAATCCCGCTATCCAGTGTCACCCAGTAGAAGATGGGTTCCCTTTTGAGTCTGGTTCTTCTCAAGGTTTCTTCCACATATCATCTCAAGGAGTTCTTTGTCACTGTTGCCTCTGGTTTGTTCATTAGCCTAACTAAATCTATATCCATATTTCTGTAAAGCTGTTTTGTGAGCGTGTCTATTGTTACAAATAAAACTGAATTTAATTGAATTATCCAGTGTATGTCAAAGATAGTATCTTTAATAAATCCATGAATTATGTACCTGAAAAGATCATGAAAAACCAACATTAATTTTGTTTATGCTGTGGTGATGGACGCAGACAAATACAATTATTTAGCTTGATACCATCTCAACCCCACCTGCGGAGGTTGCTGAAGCAAAATTACTAGTTACAAGGGTCCCTATTTGTTTAGAGCAAATTATGTCTGCCTTGATATCTCCCTTGTCATCTAATTATGCTACTGACCATTTATTAAAAATTTAATTACAAATTCCTCTTTCTGTATGAACACCCATAATTCAGTGGCAGCAAGAGACTTTTATGGTTTCTTTGTCTATAGATTATATTCATACCAATACTAATTTTCCGTTTAATAGGGTTAGTGTGTGCACCAATGAAGCATGACCAGTTTCATGTTACATTTGAATGCAAGAAATGCAGCGAAGAGGAATCTTGCCTTGTCTAGGAATATAAACTTTTTTTTTTTTTGGTCTGCTGACCCAACCTAACTGAAATAGAGCTTTTACTACTAATACTAGCTACAACACTATTCACAACAATGATAACTCCTGGACAGCATTCCAGTAAACTGTTTAATGAAGATAAATAGAAAGTACAATATCCATTTGTAGGATTGTTTAAGAAACATTAGATTTGGAAAACGTTGTATAATCCTTTTTTTTTTTTTTTTAATAAATCCAATTTTTTTTTGCATGCTCATGGTCCATTACTGTAATCAAAATATACATTGGCTTTCAGATATATAAAAAAAAAAAAAAAAAAAAAAAAAAAAAAAAAAAAAAAAAAAAAAAAAAAAAAAAAAAAAAAAAAAAAAAAAAAAAAAAAAAAAAAAAAAAAAAAAAAAAAAAAAAAAATTCTATTGCTTTAACATTGTGGTATAAAAAAATAGTATTTACACCTCATCTATCCACTTTAAGAAAAAGTAATCATTAAAACCATTAAAGGCAAATGCTGTGCAGATGCATAAGACCTGCCATTTTCAAGAGACTGGATTATAGGGTCTTCCAAAACATGGCAACTGGTCACGTTACTTTCACTTTAAAAAAACGTAACGATTAGGAAATCTGTGCTGTGGAATGCTTAAGGTAAAAGTCTTCTTTTCTGGAAAGTAAAGACATTGGTCCCATACACAGTCAAAAACCTAATATACTTATCAAAGTCCAAAGAATCCTTTTTCATAAAAACCCACCATACTCTACTGTATATGCGGCCAAGATTAAAAGACCGTATCCCAATCAAAAGGCATGTGACTAAGATACACAGATTGCAGGACTACAAGAAAAACAAATCTGAGCAGTAGAAAAAAAGATGACTTACAGCAGGTAATCAGCATGCAGTAAGCAAAATCACAAATTATAGTTACTGGTTGGCAAGAGAAATAAACCCTAAAAGCAAGTGATTCTCAACATATACTTTTTTTTTTATATATAAACACAAGCCACATAAACACTTCTATATTTCTATCTGGCCAATTCTAATTGGGAGGAATACATTAGTCTCATAACTGAAAGCTGAATAGATGCTTTGGTTTCAAGCTGTAGTGTACATATAAAAAGGTTCAAGAATACACCGAATATCAGGCATTATAATAGAATAGTTACAAAACAATGCCTTGTGATACATTAAGGCAATACTTAAGGTCTATGAAAAATACAGAACAAATTGTATAGGCAAAGAAGTGAGCAAGCCACTGACCAAAGGCCAACATGCAATGGCCAACAGCATCAAAACACAAACATACTTACAATATGATTTGTACACAAATCATTGCATTAAATAAAAAAAAGGAATGTAAACAGTCTATGTCTATCGTTACAGTATGTGATAAGACTCAAAGCTACCAGGAATGTAGAAAGCGAAAGGAACTGGCCTCAAGGCAATGATTTTATCAAAAAAAAAGCCCTGTAGCTGTATGAAACAAAACTAACCTCTGAATTCAGCTACGTGAGGATACACACATGGATTGTAAACTAAAGTCTTTACAAACATTGGTGTCGTATCAGACAACATTGTTTATATGATATCAGAAAGCGCTTAGCTGCAAGATAATGTAAGGCACAAGAAGTACTTCTGGGGGGGTGTGGGGGGGGGGGGGGGGGGGGGGGGGGGTTGGGGGGAGAGAAAAACAAATCAGAGCAGCACTTTCAAGGCAAGGGTCCACTAATGCAAAATCTTCTGAAACTTAAAAAAGCCTCAGGAGGTGTGATTACAGATAGACAATCATCCTTACAGGCATTAAAAAAAAAAAAATTAAAATGTTACATATGAACCACTAGATATTACTTATAAATACAATAGTGGAATGATGAAAGTTTTGTGGTTGAGGCTTCTGACAAGTCATCAACTTTACTGTACGTCTTTAAATGACTCCTTCCCGCTGCAGTCACTTTTATCCTGTTCAAATAGTCGACTTGGAGAAGGACACTCTAAGATGGTGGTTCTCACCAAGATCATGGTTGTGGAACTCAATGAGGGACTCGATTGCTTCCTCCACTGAACCCATCTGAATCAGAGCCATCTTGCGGTCTTTCCTGAAAGTAGACATCATGTTAGCATACAAGAAAAAATGGAGGAGAAAAAAAATAAATAAATATTGATGTATTAACCAGTGAAGTCTAATGCACCATGAGGAACTTACTGAAAGAACTTAAAGTTCTTGACCACAGCACCAGAGCTGGCAAAAAGCATCTTGAGATCATCTTCAACAACTGAAGGGCTATTAAAGACAAAAGGCCCAAGTGAACATGCAGCTCTTTTTAAAAAGAAACAACTAAGCAAAAACTCTCTCTTTGCTTACGGGATGTTGGAGAGGTGCAGTGTTGAGGAGGGTGGGAAGATGTTGGAGTAGTTTTTGGAGCCAGGCTTCTTAAAACGATGGAGAGGAGAGTTACTGTAATCCTTAGTGAGGCCCTGATCCTCATGTCCCTCACGTGGCAGCTGAACAGTCGTGTGCTTGGATAAAGTGATGCGCAGTGCCCGTCCGTACAACTTCTGTCCATTCAAATGGCTCATAGCTAGGGCGAGAGGAATTCATACACAATATGGTCATTTAAACACTTGCCAAGGAACGTGCTATACCTGCAAGTTAATGTGTCTAATGGTAAAGTTGATGCCATAAAAATAACCTGCAGCAAATAACTTAATGTGTTGATAAATAACCAATAATGGGAGATGTTCACCTAGCTGAGCCTGAGTGCCATCAGACATTTGGATAAGGGCATTCTCCTTTTTGTTGAACATAATTTTTACTCTTATCACATCACCATATACACCTTGTGAAGAGAAAGGAGAAAGATGGTTAGACACGAAATATAAAATGTACTATACAACCATTTAAAAAAAAAAACCCCAACAACAAAAACAATTCCATCAATAAGCTTAGGGTTACAATCAAGACACTCCATCAAACAGAGTGCAGTCTCCTTCTTATAGACAAAACGTGCCACTGAAATATGTAAAACGTCAACAATAGATCTTTTTAGCCAATGTTACCTATTGCAGTTGGACATGACCTACATACAGGTCTACTCAAGTAAACCCAGTGTTAAAGTATTTAAGATACTTGGTGAGGTTTTAAAAAAAAAAATAAAAATAAATTTATAGCCAAAAGGACAGATGGAAAAAAAAAAAAAAAAGTGGGCAATTTTACAGACTGCGAAAGAGGAATGGACTTTTGCATTGCCATCCTTAATGTATGAATTGAGAAAAAGTGAAACTCCGCTGTAAGAAGGCTAGCTTCAGGTCAAAAGGTTTGGTGGGGGGGAAAAAAACAAAAGAAAACAAAAAACAAAACAAAAAAAAAAGCTGTTTTAACAAATGGATAAAATGACAGGAGTCTTGACTATTAACCAAAGTTTAAAAGCTTCCCTCAAAAGACATGCAAAACAATTTCAAAAGCATGCATCATAAATGATAAACAGTCTATTAAAGCTCAAAAAGATACAGCATCTCAGTCAATTTTGGAGTGTACCATAATGGTCACAAATCTGAACATGCCTAAAAACAAAGTTTTTGGCGAGTGCTGCAACTTTTTGGATCGTATCTCATCTCAGCACACACAACAGCAGAAAACACACAAGCACTCAAATTGCCTTGTGAGGGAAGAAATTGAAAGAACAGAACAAACAAGTGATAACAAAAGATGCTAAGGATAACATACCGAAAAGAATAAAGAGGCATTGGGGCGTAACTCTCTTTAGAGGACAGCAGAGGAAGGCAGCGGAGGGAAGAAGGGAGAGGTAAAGATCGGAGGCAGAATGGAGGTTCAACATATCCACAGCGAGGAGGCAGTTCCACGGGAAATGGCGAAAAAACGGTGGTTGGATCATGAAGATGGTTAATGGATTGGGAGTAGAAAGAGGAGGGGAGAGGTGGACATGAAAGTGTAAGGAGTGAATCGTGTTCAGTGCAAGTATGTTTGTATGTGTGTTTGATGATGTAAAAATAAAAATGAGTGGAACACATGTGGGCAGCCATTTGGCAGGCAGACATGGTTGCAACAGAAAAAAAAAAAAAAAAAAAAAAAAAAAAAAAAAAAAAAAAAAAAAAAAAAAAAAAAAAAAAAAAAAAAAAAAAGAAAAGAATGGGGTATGGGGAATGGGGAGGGAGAGAACAGGAGGTAAAAAACAAAGTCAGTATACATATGGAAATACAATAGTGGTCAAGTTAACTTTTATAGAAACTAATCCAGAAAGTGTTGCTTTCCTTGCAAAAATTAAAGTTAATGAATTGCTCAAGACAACAAAAGATAAGCTTATTCGCTAGAGCCTTTTTAAAAGAATAATCAAACCATTTACAAGTTCACTGCATCAACTTTTCATTAAATAATGAAGAAATCTTTAATAGTACTGCACAAATGACTTGGCAGAAAGGGTTTCAAGCTTCTCTGGCATTTCAAAACATGCCACTTTTGTCATTTTGGAACATGTTATACAGCTGCCAAACTTTCATAAAATAATCTCTCAATACTTGAACTTGTGTAAATGGGTAAGAATATTCTGGTAAAAGGGATCAGCTTAAAAAAAGGAAAAAAAAAAAAAGCTATGAAGCTTAAAGTAACTTAAGGACGTTAGGAAATTATAAAATTACAAAATTAAAAAGAAGGGCTGAACACTGGGAGGAAACAAAAGCATAGCTTCAGTTACCTGAAATTTAAAAGTGCCATTCTAGACAGTATACAGAATGCATTCAAGTTAAGTACAATTAACATAAAACTTTATATGAACTGCTTAACGGGACCCAATTTGGTTAAAAAAAAAAAAAAAAAAAGCACCAAAGTACACATTCAAAATAATCTTCAGTCCTAACCTATGTATAGTACTCGAAGTTTTAATTCCAAATAAAAAGAAACTGATCTTGAAAGGACCAGCACCAAAACGTTGTATAAAAATATCTACGATCTACACTTGTACGAAAGCAAGAAGCCTATTTGCTAGTAGTATTGTAGTTGTAATGTAATGTAGCTGCATGTCACTAACCTCAGGATTCAAGTTGCTGACCAGCATGACACAGTGGCCAGCAGGAAGAGTGGGGAAACCCAGTCTGCCCGCCGCTGCAGCAGCTGCTGCCGCCGCACTGGGAATGGCCAAAGAGGCCAAGGCTCCAGGAACACCTGGCATGGTCAAGCCTGAGAGAGAAAGAACGAGAAATATCAGTGCATTGTCCAACAGTCAGCTCCTGTGTTTACTGTCAGCAAAGCAAGTAAGTGAAAAGAGAAAGGCTTGTGATGTCCACAAACCTGCAGCCTGCTGAATGGCAAAAGCTGGGGGGAAGGCATGGGCACTGGCATACGGCGCAGCAGAAATGATCCCGGGAGTAGCTGCAGATATAAACTAATTATTCACTCGGGGCATAAAAACAATTCAAGCAGTGCTGCAGAAGTGAACTGAGACCAACACATGATAAAAGGTGATGAAATGGCACTCAGGTGCTGGTTAAATCTTACCAAATGCTGTTGCCATCGCATGGTGTTCAAGAGAGGGCTGGCCGTCTCCTGAAGGCAGGTCAGGCCGTGTGTAGTCCCGACTCTTGTCATTGTTGTACTTAACGTTCAAACTGGTGAGCTTGGAGAAACTGATGCGTAGAGTGCAGCATGCATTGTAGATGTTCTGTCCATCCAGAGCCTGTGTAATGACCACAAAGTGACAGAATGCACTTAACCTGCTGTTATAAGAAACAAAAGGTGCTTAAAAATTAGTCATTAGTCTAAATTCAGTATATAGAATTTGCTCCTGCAGCTAAGGTTGCTAATGCTCATGTCATTATTAGAAAAACCTATAAGCATTCCAAAGAACAAAACAGATTCAAAAGGGAAATTACTTAATTGTATTGTCAAGTGTTAAATCAATTTTAATGTCCATGATTGTACACACCTTGGAATACACAGAAAATAAATGTTTGCATGTACAAAAACTATCTATTTAATACTCCACTGCACTAATCAATTAAATACAAGTTATTAACACAAACGCCCTCTAGAGGGAGCCACTCACCAACTTTGCATGCTGAGCCGTAAGACCATCAGCAAACTGCAGCAGAGCTTGGAACTGGTTGTTCTTGGTAAAAGTAATCACTTTCAAAACAGTGCCAAACTTGGAAAAGATCTGTGGAAGTCACCACAACATTAAACATCAAAACCCAACGCAATGCATCTGAAGCAGAGCAAGAGAGTAAAATGCCCAAGTGTAGGCAAATCACATTTAAAAAAGGTATCGCTTCTAATAAATAAACAAGAATCTACCTGGTGCAGAACATCCAGGGTGACTGGGTAGAAGAGGTTCTCCACCACCACTCTGAGGACAGGGCTAGGGCCGCTCGCACCGCTTGCTTCTACACCACCTAATGACATGCCGCCTGTCTGGACAGCATTTACAGCCTGCAGTGCTGCCTGTGCTCTCTGATGTTAAAAATAGGACGGAGAAGAAAGTGTTTGATCAAAAAGGAGTGATCTACCTGAATTATCCTGCTTTCTCTTTCATTTTAAAAGAAAGATGGCATGAACATGAACATGAATGCCTCCTCCAAGTCAAGTCAAGTCGAATCAGGAATAAAATATTGCATCGATTGGACCATAATGCAACAAAGGACAGTATTGATTGTTTATTCAAGTACATCTTTTTAATTAAAAAAAAAAAAATACATTTACATGTTAAGAAATATAACATGAAACAGAAAGGTTGTCCAGCCAAGTGACTTTGTTCTTAAATTGCCTGAATAATTGATTACCTATTACACCACCAGAACAACAAACCAAGTAACCACCAATGGAATGAGTAGGTAGATAAGCCTCAGCTGTGGAATGCATTAAGAGCAAACAGCATGATGTCTCCACTAAGAATGTGTTTAGAAAAGAAGGATAAACTTTTGGTCTCCCCTTCAAAAAAAAACCCAAGCAGCTTCATGCAAGCTAGTAAACAAGTTCATCAGTCCATATTAACATTCCAGTGCAGCTGGAGAAACAATAATCACAGCTGCACTACAACACAACCCTAATAGATACAAGTTTTAGAATATTTACAGAGACCATTCATTTCTGATTATTCGGTTTGTCAGTTGTGTCAAATATGTAGATTGTTAGCATGCAATAACTCAGAAATAAGAGGTAAAAAATAGCACAGAGGGAGGATGGAAAAGATTGGATGAGAAGGCCATGAGCTTTTACTGAACACGTACCACTTGATTTGGTGAGTTGTCTGTTTTCAGTTCCTTGTGGTTGGAGTACTGCATAAAGATGGGATGATTCCTGATCACTGGTGTGACTGAGGAGTAATAGCTGACCATAGTCTGGGCTGCCTCCTCAGTATTCATCTCAAGGAAAGCCTAGACACATGAAACACCTTTAGCAAAACTTTGTTTTTGGTTTCATTGTCCGTTTACACTATTGCAACCACTTCCACATTTATATCTGTAATGTTTAAGAGAGTTACATATTAAATAAGACCAATGCGTTTGCATACTAGCTATTCAAATTTGGTAATTTTGGCTTGGGTTCATGAAGCATAAACAAAAAAATAAATAAAAAATTGCTGCCAAAACCATATGTAGCATTTTGTTTAGTGGTATGAGAACTAGTCTGAACAAAGCTTCAGATTAATGATCTCCCCACTGGGACCCAAATAAATAAACAAATTTACATAAACAATTTAAATATGAACAGGTCAACCAGGATGTCTCCATTCAGTATTCACCATCATTATAAAGGCTTTGAGAAGTACAAGAAGAGTACCTGGTTCTTTCCTTTCAGCATGAGCAGGTTGGTGACTTTGCCAAAGGGAAGGCCTAGAGAAATGACCTCAGCTTCATTGATGTCACTGGGGAGCTTGCGTACATGTATGACACGGGATGGAATACCAGGACTTCTGATGTCACCTTTGAACTTCTTGCTGTCGTTGCCATTAGCTAGAATAGAGAGAGTGCATCATGAGGCCAATTTGCTGAGATGCACATACAATGAGGTCATGTTTCTCCAAAACGTACCTGCTGAACTCATGATATATGGCCCGTTGGAAACACAGGAGAAAAGTTCGTCTGATCCTCTCTTTAAACAAACAAATCAAACACAGACATTTGTCAAATCAGCAGCAACATTGCAACCAGGCAGCCTACATATGCACAGGCATTCCACACAGAGTATCAAATCTAACAGACAAGCCCCTACACACAGAGGAAACAAGAAGGGGCATGCTGAAATGTTCAGGAAGTGTCTGAGTAGTCACAATTCTACAACAGTCAGCTAGCTGACCTAATAAGGACAGCTTTGGGCTATTTTTTTTTTTTACTCACTTTGTGGTGTTTTTAAAAAAAAAAAAAAAAAGTAGGTATTGTGAAAATGAGAAGTCATCTTGTGCAAAAGGCAGGTTCATATTAACCAGCAGCCCTAAACATTCCCCAACCCCACCAGCAAAAGAACAAGAAAGGAAACTCAAGGTTTTAATAGCAGGTGGGGGTGTGAGGGATACAAGGGTTTCTGGGTCATCAGACAAGAGGAATGAGTGGGAGGACTAACATTTGCAAGATACTTCAAGAGTGAAAGACAGCACATACTGGTACGGTTTTGATTTTGGTTTTGGGTGGAACAACTATAACCAAAAAACAACTACTACTCTGATGCAGTTGTACAAATTCCCCAAAATAAAAGTGAATTTTAAAAAACAAAGTGCAGAAAGCTTTCTGTAGTGGGCATATCTTTTAGCAACAGTCTATTATGGTGGAAGTAGCCATCCCAGAATACTCCACAGGCATAGTCAGCCATTTCATGCCACCCAATTTCAGCAGCCTAATGGAGCCAGCAGAGCCACATGCATGCATCCTCCACCACACATTTAAAATTCCACTGCTACAGCAATCAATAATTAGAACCATATGGAGAGCTGTAGAATGAGGGCACCACTGTGGGGCCAAAAAAAGGGTGGGTAGGCCAAACGTTTGCTGAACGTCATTGCTTAACCACCTCATGTTGGTTTTAGCAATAAAGCCACTCCCCAACACTTTCTTTACACACACCAAAAAAAAAAAAAAAAAAAAAAAAAAGGCCGCCTAACTGCTGAGGCTGCTTCAATCAGGCATGCTCTTACAAGTAAAGACAATTAAAATCATAAGCATATGAAACCTAATTAAAGTCATTTCAACTGTTAACAAGAAGGAAGGACAAAGCTGGGAAATGTTTAAACTATGATACTGCAAGGCCTGGCAAGTGACACGAAACCAGGTTAAAGAGATTCTAAAGGTGTGGAAAAAGGGAGGAGGGCGGGAGGCTGCAATGATTCACAGCGAGAATGCGGCTGTTACCATGAGCGCCCTGATTGTCATTCGCTCACCATGGAGACCTTGTGTCTACGGCTGCAGGTGACTGAAACCCAACCCTGTGCTCTCGGGCTTGAATACACAGGGCCGATTGTCTTCAGGGGTCCAGGTGTAATGTTTCGTCTACTGTTAGAGCCCATCAAAGATTTACCACCCCAGGCATAGAGGTTATAAGGCTTTCAGGATTATTTATTTATTATTTTTTAAAAAACCTAGTGCACACCATACTCCACACCTGCTTTCAAATTAAATTAAGCACAAGAGGCACGAGTGTATCAAGTAAGCAATGACCTGACCCATTAGCACTTCCCCCAACCACCTTCTCTCTAATCAGCAGAGCTGAACAAACCCAAGAGCAACATGTGTGTCCATAGGGGAGAGGCAAACATATTTGCATGTAATGAATAGGCTCTATTCATGTCATCGTGTCAACACCCAAAGCCCATTTTTGAGGAATGCATTTTAAAACATGTCTACTCACACGGTTAAGGCAAACAATCAGCTGGCATAATGCAAACCAGCCCTTGGGTACATTTGAGAGGACAGGTGAAAATGATCACTAAAGACCACAAACCCTCCTGCATCAATGAAAATACCCAACAACTAGCCACAAAAAAACTGATCAGATGAAGATGGGGGAAGGGAAAAAAATCCCTTTTTTAAATACAGAATTTATTTTTACAAAATTACTTCTACACAAGACTGACCATATTACATTAATCAAATTGTGGACTTTCTAAAAAAACATCCATTTTAATAAATAATTAGCTCAGGAAAACAGCTCACCTGTAGGACCTGCACATTTTATAGCCTTTTAAACCCTCATTCAGATAGATAATGAAAATCAGGAATCAGGACAGTCTGTTTACCTGTTCAGATACCATACTGCACCAAAATACTAGGAATTATCCTGTACACAGAGATAGCCAGGAAAGGAAAAGAAATAGCCATGCATCTCATCTACAAGCATTCTCCCACGATTCAACGATTCGAAAACAAACTAAAACTCAACCAACAGTCAAAATATAGGCTGTAGAGAAATCTTCTTGCATTATAGTGTCTTAGAAAAGGTAATGATGTTTCAGGCCACTCGATGGCTTTGAAACATACAAGCCAGTCAGGTCAATGGTGCCTGTGAATTACTCCTTTGTTCCGAACACTCCAGGTCCTCCCAGCTAGCTACATACCACACGTGATTATCTTTAGTGAAAGACCAGAGAGGAATGCACATAACATGTTAACCAAGGTCAGTTGATCCAAGACGCTGTTCAGTTTTGCTACTTAATGCCATCAGCACAAATAGTTCAACGCAGAGGCCTATTCAAGCAAGGAATGTGGAGAAATACAGCAAAAGGCCCGTTTTTAATCTCAACTGAAATCCTCAAGTAGAATAATATAACTGACAAGTAAAAACATGAGACACCCACTAGAGACTTAAACTTGGCAAACCCACTCCAATTCCTGTGTGCCTACATTAGGAGCAGAGTGAAAAGCCATGCTGGTTTGAAGGGAGTGGAGAAAATTACACCCTTCAGATACACAAACATGCAACCAAGTAAGCTCAAGAAGAAGAAAAGAACTAAAGGAATCAGCAATATAATCAGTTTGCAGAAAACTTAATCAGTGAACACACAGATCCCCCCCCCCCCCCCAAAAAAAAAAGCACCCAGTGCCTACCTTTGTTCCAACTGCAATATCATGGACAACGCTGTAAAGAGCAAAAAGGGAAGATCAGACAAGAGAGAAGGAAATGCTGAAAAGCTGAATGACACAAACATTTAAACAGAATGAGGAAAAAGGCATCATTGTGTTGAGGATTTTTCATTTTGAAACAAAACTGAAATGTGAAACTTTTTTTTTTTTATAAATTAACCCTGTAGTAGAAGGAATGACAGAAATGTCAAATTAATTTGGGGCACCAATGCTATGAATATGGCTTGTACCATCACGAAGGAAGGATGTGAATCTACCCAAACTAGGGAAAAAAATGCTGTAGGGCCTACTTCACCAAGTCTCACTTGAAACAAGAGGCATTTTCAGGGGGAGAAGAGAAGAGAAAAAAAAAGAAGAAAAAAAAAAGCTGAGTTGAGGCAATAAGTTCCCAGTGCAGATAGTATGGGGGTGGACTGGACAGTCTAAACTGCAGCCTGTGCTTCTCTTCCCACAGCAAGTTAAGAAAATATGAGCGGCATGTTAGGGCCAGGCTCAGACGCCCTTATCCACCCCCCAACATCCTGTTCCTCCTTACAGGAAACACCACGAGCCCAGAGCTGCTTTTACAGCCAAGTTACTTAAAGCTTATTCTACTAAACCCCAAATAAGAGCAGCTCATGTGCCATTTTTTTTTCTTTTTGGTAAAACGTGGCGGATACAGGAAGCTTGGCTGGGTCACAGCATGTGAGGCTTCTGGTGAAAACGCCTCTTGAGGAAATAATAAGACAAAAACTCGTCTAAAAATAGAAGCAACTAAATGTTTACCATTCTTAAAATCTAGATCAGGGATTAAAAACAAAAAAATTTTTGAAAGACCCTTCTTAAGCATCTACAACAACGAAAAAAAAAAAGAGCTTCACTGGAAAGCAACTTCAGGAAAGTTAGAAAACAATAGTTTGTTATACAGTTATACTTGGGGAACTGTAGCAATACCCTGCTTGCAACAATAACGTGTCTTGGCCAAGAAAGGCTACTTATAAAAAAAAAAAAAAAAAAAGTTACAGCAAAATAAAATGGCATGATTGAATGAACCATGAGACAGTCTTCCAGGAAAACTGTACTGCACTTACTCTAATTCTGCGTAACTCGATCCCATAGGATACAAGTCAGTCTCTAGGCGGCTGCATAGAGAGAAACAGGTCAATGCCACAGAAAAATAAATCAACTCAGACTAAAAAGTTACTGCTAACACATTACAAATGCCTGCCATCGAAATGTGCTCGAATGCAATGCAATGCAACAGGTAACCGGAAAACCCGAGCACGAGCTGTGGCTAACACTCGGTAACGTTTACGCGTGTGGCTAATCGGTAAGTTACGTTAGCTAGGGGCAGGTACAGATGTTGGCTCCTTCGTAGCTAAGGGTGCAAAACTACAAACATCAGGCAAACGCTTGAAACAACTTAAGAGTATAACTTATGTATATATATAATAGTATAATTAGATGGGATGTGGGAGGCTGTACTCAGCTAAACGCTAACAAACTGCTATCACCTACAGCAGACAGTGATGCGTGGAGGATTCGGTTGGTTTCCATCGCAACCCGCGAGCGCAAACGCTTAGCTTGTACAAGTTACTAAACTAAACACCAACTCCACTAGTCACTAACTATCCGGAAGAAAAACAAATTAAAAACCGCAAAAAGAACTGGACGGAAATTTATTTTTGTTGTCGTTTTTTTTTTTTTTTCCAGAGTAAAAGGTAACAATAAACTTACCCGTCCATTGCACAAAGAGGAACTTGAGGTCTAACCAGGAACTTTGTGGCTTGGCGGAGTTTTCTTATACCCCGACAAAATGGCGGCGCGCTGTGAGGACACTCGGCAGCTCGCGGTGATTGGGGCGCGCGAGTGCAGTGGGCGGCTGAGACACGAACTGCTTTCTGATTGGATGAGACTCGACATGAAAGCAAAGGGCGGCTACAGGTTTCGTGTGGACAGAGAAGAGTTTGTATAGCACAAGTTCTTGTTTTTATATGTTTCTTTTTTCATAAATTATGCTACATTTTGTTGTAAAATATAACCACATTACATTTAGATATGCCCAAAGTATAATGTGTCTTTCTAACGAAATAATTAGCCTGTATTTTTAGACACACTACGGTCAGCTAGTCCCTCTGGAGGCCCCTTAAAGCTTTTATACAGAACCTCACCTAGATAAATATATTCTGATATACTGTCTGTGGAACATTATAACACATGGTTTCTCTTTCAAAAGGGTTTCAAGTAGAACCTCACTTGAAAGCTACCCCAATGAAAATTTCAGTTAAGGTCTGACTAGAGACCAAAACACAGGCTGAGCTGGTTAAGCAAGACCATCTTTACTAGCTCGTAAGTGCTGGTAGAAAGGCAACAGTTTCTGACTTACTACTGCTACTAATGCTACATCATAGACAATTCAAATGAGTATACAATTCTGACCAAATTAGCGTAACAGCCAGGGTTTCAGGAGGGCAGATAGGTAATTGGACAACAGACGCTGACAGTCTCCTGATCAGACTGTTATCTTGGATTGTCCATTAGATTCTAGCCATCCATGGCATCAAAAAGAAACCAAATTCATACTGATATCCCTGGAAACCTTTGCACTGAGAGGGAGTCATCTGACCACCTGGTGTAGACAATTTCCTACTTATCTTTTACAGAGATACGCCATGCGTGCTTAACCACTAAACAAAGTTCAGTATAGTGGCCTAACTGTGAGATATCAGCATGTCAAGGAAATGAAATGGACAGGATTCTTGGTTACTATTATTAGAATGATCATACTTTAAATCTTAAACTAACTACATTGTGTTATCTTATCGAGTACTGTATATAATTAGGTGTTATTTTTTAAATGTTTCTATATACACAGACTTCAATTTTTTTCTGCCACAGTTAATGAGGATCCAGTTAAATTAATAAACTCTTAATGAGTCTTTAAAAAAGGAATAAATGCATTGAAAAGTATAAGAACATTTTTTAAAATTATTATTATTATTATTATTATTATTATTATTATTATTATTATTTTAGTCCACCAAAACATCTTTTGAAATATCTGTAAGGACACTAAACTCTTCTTCTTCTCCTACTGACTTTTCGAATAAGGGCTTGGAGTCAGGTATCAATATGAATAATTCCACCGGGTTTCTAGACAGGTACAGGTTACACACCTGGTTGAAGATAAATAATGGATTACGGGCCAGCAAGAAAAACTGATACTTATTGTGTCTAAGTGAAACGAGGTTCGGTAAAACAGATGGGAATGCAAATACCATGTCTAAACAGAAACAGTTAATTAATTAAAACAGTTAGTAAATTAATATTTCTTTATTTTAGGTCTTTGTTGTTGCTTTTAATAATTGATGGAACACTGTTTAGTTATGCTATTTTATGCCTATGTTTACAATTTTGCTTTAACCTTTGTACTTCATACTAAATGCCTTTCTTCTATTCATGTTGTACCTAATTTCTAATTTCTCATTTTTGGCTTTGTTTAATTGTGATCAGCACAGATGGGTAGTGTTACTGCCTCACAGCGACAAGGTCCCTTGACTGAGTGAAGTTTTAGATTATTATTATTAGTAGTAGTAGTAGTAGTAGTAGTAGTATTAAAATGTGTTTCTGGTTAAAGGTTTCTATTTCAGTAGTATTGTTTATAGGTCATTTTTAGGAATAGCCAAGCCCCCAAATTATATGATTATAAAGTATTTATTTATAATAATATAAAACGGTGGCACAGCCACCACATTTCAATCCAGAACTCAGGTTACTGTCTGTGTGGAGTTTCACATGTTCTCCTGTGTCCATGTGGGTTTCCTAAAGGTTCTCCAGTTTCATCTCACCTCTCAAAAAGATGATGGCAGGTGGATTGCCATTGCCTGTAGGGTGTATTCCCACCTCATGCCCTGTGTTCTTGAGATGGGCACCGGATCCAGAGTGATCCTGACCAGAGTAAATCGATTACTGACAATGAATGAATGAATGAAAGCTGATAGGTTATTTTGAGACACTTTTTAAGGAATATATCGTGTGGTTTTATATATTTCCTTCTCCTTGAGGGTTCTAATATTGTATTATATTTTCCAAAACTAACCAATGTTTTGCAAAAAAAAGAAATAATTTTAACATATTTAACATATTTTACATACTTTTTAAAATTATGTTTGGGGAAGAATGTTAAAATAAAAAAAATGAAACTATGATGTCCCAATATATCTCAAAATCTTCTTCTTTCAGTTAGGCAGAGTAAACTTCTTGTCAAGTTTTCTCACGCTATCCGTTTTTCCTGACCAAAATCACCTCAATACACACTACGTTGTAATCACGACCTCCAAACACCCAAAATCTGAGGAGGACTTGAAGGTGGCATTAACTGCATTGCTTGCTTGTTAGCAACATTAGCCTTTAGCTTCATGTGAAAAATGAAAGAAAGGAAACATGTCTTGGGTATTCAACAGCCCCAGGGATAAAGGAGAAGTTGTGTATATTAAAATTTTGGCCGAACAGAAGCATTAGATTACGCAATGGAATATACACTATATGGCCAAAAGTATGTGGACATCTGATCATCACATCTATATGAGCTTGTTGAACATCCCATTCAAAAACCCTGGGCATTAATATGCAGTTGCAACTCTTCAAACCATGTCTTTATGGGCCTTGCTTTGTGCATGGGGGCACAGTCATGCTGGAACAGGAAAGGGACTTCCCCGAACTGTTGCCACAAAGTTGGAAGCATACATTTGTCTAGAATGTCTTTGTATGCTGTACTATTAACATTGCCATTCATTGGAACTAAGAGCCAATAGCCCAAACCAGACCATTAACCCGTCTCAAACAAACATTACTGTTGGATAATTTATGGATAGATTTTTCCCTCCACATGGTGCTTTCTTTAGAGTGACACCTGGTGTTAGGTTTAGGTCATTGCTACTAAACACTCAACAACCAACTCTTGGAGAAAGTCACACCTTACAACATAATGCTGATCATTTTTTTCTGTCAACTTTAATACAGGCTAGTGCACTAGGAAGGTTTCACCCTGCTAAAAAATCCGGCTTAGTCTAACCAGCTACCAGCTGTCAAAACACGGGCTGAGCTGGTCAAACTGGTAGACTTACAATCTTCACATTGCCTTACCGTTGTGTTATTTTCTTTGATGTTTATGATGTAACATAAGTAGCAGTAATTCAGAAAATGTTTCCTTTTTAACAACTGACAAAGGTGGTCTAATAGGATTACAATCTCTGTGTTTTGGAAGCTGGTAGCTGGTCAAACTAAATTGAATTTTTCAGCAGACACCATAAACATAAACACCACAGACGTAAAATATTTTATGGTTTGGCCATATTGGTAAATATGTAAATAAGGTTATGACACATGATAGAGTTTAATTGTAATTGTCATTGTAATTAAAATTGAATGAGTTGTTTATAACAACATCCTACCAGCCTCCTCCTCTCCAAGCCTCCTCCTCTCCCAGCCTCCTCCCAAAAGCAGTATGATAACAGAGATATGACAACCAATATCTCACGACTAACAAACATAGACATATAGCCTAGAGAGTTCTGTCCCTATTTGTAGCTTACAGAGCAAAAACATCGATCGGAATTTAAATAAGGCTGGCTTAACAAGGTGAAATAAAAGAGTTAAAAAGACTGGGCTTTGCAGGCTTTAGTTATGGGTGTCCCGATCCACCCATCTCCACCCTAAGTATTTACACCTCAGTGTCCAATAATGGCACATTAACACTTATGTTTCCATTATCTCAGTCAATTTCTTTGATTGTTTTCTCAGGCAGGTGTTTCATGTACACAGGGCAACAGATGCCATGCTGGCTGACTTAAAAAAACTGTAACATGGGCTCATGCTCAAATCTGAGCTCAACTGCCACATATGGAAAGCATCTCAGAAAAAGACACAGATCTCAATTACGCCGTTTGCTGGCAGTATGAAAGCGGGCATGCCTTCCAGCGGCCCTTTTGCCGTCTCACAGAATTAAATGATAAGTAGAACTTGATCCAGAAGTAGAAAGGCCAGCAAAGGAGGTTTTATGGGCTACTATTTAGGTGATGTGCACTTTTCCTAACAGAAAAAGAATAAGCTTTTTGACTCTGAAGTGTGTCTCAGTAGCCTGAATCATAAGTGTCTGGTCGAAAAAAGGATGCACAGATAATCAGTATGTGCTCCATACCACTGGTTTGATCTTTAACCCCACCCCTAATGTCACAGCAAATAATACAGATATGTGGAGTGTCCAAGGGCTTGGTCCAAGATCCAAAAGTCACCAAAAGTGGAGTGCAAAAGTTTAGAAGTGTGATGCCTGATTTCAGAGGGAAACATGACCATTCCTGTTAAGAAAGAATCATCACTTTCACTCTGTGTACTGCACAAACTACAACAATGCTTTAGATGAAATGATCTGGAAGTCTGCATACAGTGGTATACAATCCATTGCTTAGCGACCATGTGCCACACCGGAGGAGGTTAAGAAATCTTCTGAGATGTGTTTCACTTCTCTTTTCTAGAACAGGGAAAATGCTAAAGCAGTCCTCCAAAGCAAAGGACAACTTAGACAAATGTGATTGTTGTTTCCCCTTTAATGATTTATTATTTGTTATTTTTTATATAGATGGATAATGTCAGTTATTAAATAAAGCAGAAAAAATCTGACTGATATTAAAGATTGATGTAGCATCAAAACAAGAGGCATTAAAAACAGTATTGACTAATTGGATAATACACAAAAGAGAAAAAGACAAATGTCCATATAAGTTTTTATAAGTAGCCAAATATATTGAGGATGATTGTCATCAGTAGTCCTAGTTCTGCTAATCATATTAATTTGCCATCTTTCCATCCACGTAATTTAGCTGTAGGCCTACAAAATAGCACTATGATACCACAGAAATATAGCAATGGAAGCAGGCCAAACGAAGAAAGATCAATATTTCACATGATTAAGTGCACAGTATTTGCACACTCACAGATACCAATTTGTGCACTCATTTCACAGTTCTTTATTAAATATATATTTAATTGCCTTACAGAAAAGGGTGAAAACACTGACTGTTTTTACAGCAGAAGTGTGGCTGAGTTAGGTGATTATTTATTACAAAATGTCGTTTATATATACAGTGGATATAAAAGTCTACACATCCCTGTTAAATTGTACTTTTTTCGTGATCAATCATGTCAGATCTTTTTCCACCCTATCTAAAAACAAATAGAAAAGCAAAAACTTATCAGGGATGCTGCCAAGAGACCTACAGCAACATTATAGGAGCTGCAAGTACTGGTCACTCCCTGCATGTGACAACAATCTCTTATATTCTTTACACATCTGGGCTATGGGGTAGGGTGGCTAGATAGAAGCCCTTTGTCATGAAACAAAGATCCAAGCCCACATAAATCACCACAAACCATGTGGCAAAATGTGTTATGGTCTGATGAGACCAAGGTAGAACATTTTCTGCATAATTCTAAAAGGAATGTTTGGTGCAAAACAAGTTTATTACCTAAAGAAAACCATCCCAAATTGAAGCATGGTGGTGGCAGCATCATGCTTTTGGGCTGCTTCTCTTCAGCTGGGACTGGAGCTCTGGTCAAGATAGAGGCACAAAACCTGCAGGCCTCGGGTAGAAGGCTGAAAATGAAGAAACCTTCACCTTCAAGCACAATAACGACCCAAAGCACAAATCCAAGTCAACAAAGAAATGGCATCAGAAGAAGGAGAAGCTCAATGTTTTGGAAGGGTTCAGTCAGAACCCAGATCTAAATCCTCTAGAAAACCTGTGAAATGACTAGAAGAGGGCTGTGCACAGGAGATGTGCTTATATCTTGAAGAAGCTCTTCAAGCACTTATGCAACCAGGTTATTGTAATCTTTCCCCCCTAAAACCTTTCTATTTGTTTTTCACTTGAATTCTGTTGCTTTCACATTAAAGGTGGAAAAAAGATCTTAAATAGTTTACCTTAGTTTCATTTTTTTCACACCACAAAAACCTGCAGTTTTTACAGGGGTGTGTAGACTTTTTTATATCCACTGTATATTTAATATTGTCTGGAAATGTCTGTACATGGTTTAATGTAAACAATATTAACAACACCACAATGATGAATCCAACATGAATGTTTCATAAAATAACATAAGTAGATAGATAAGTAGGTAGAATGGTCTACCCACTATATGTACATTTCTCCCATTTATGTTTGTGCCAACATTTCCAGTAACCTCATTACACATTGTTCCATTTAGAACAGTTCATTATTACTAAAGGCA
The DNA here is from genome assembly GCA_022985145.1 of Pangasius djambal. Classification (NCBI taxonomy): domain Eukaryota; kingdom Metazoa; phylum Chordata; class Actinopteri; order Siluriformes; family Pangasiidae; genus Pangasius; species Pangasius djambal. Next base: position 20,300,423 of record CM040985.1, read on the forward strand.
GCTTCCAGGAGTGGCTTTTACTCCACAAACCGGATATTTCTCCTGACTGACCTTTTGCTGTTCTACTTTCAGCACAAGTTATCCACTAACCAGGGTTTCCCATTGAGCATATTCAGAACCAAAGCGCTATTTACAGTCTACAAAACACTGCAGTTCAAATGCCAGGAACTGCAGAAATGATATCCTTAATATCCTCTTGACCTTTCAGAGGTGATGATGATGAAGAAGAACATCTTCAGCAGTGCAGCATCCTCAGCTGTGGCACTCAGGAAGCCCTGCCTAACTTCATTCTCAATAATTTAGGGACCTTTGGGAAGGAGTCTTGGGACCTAGGGACCTTGTATTGTAATCCCCAGTTTTTGGGCAATTTTCACTCAGTGTCTGAGTTTCAGGCGTCTTTGGTGGATTGAATCATGGTGAATTATTTGAAATGGACGGAGAGCAGTAGAATTAGCAAACTGGTGGAAAACCCTGCAGGAGCCCCAGTGCAGGATTTCATGCTGTAAGTCTGGATGCAGGGCAGCTTACTGAAATATTATGACATTGTACTCCATGCCCAAAATTCACCCAAGCTGAACCAGAGACACCTGGGGAAATGTCAACAGCTGAAAAAATGTCTTATAGTGTTTGTAGCTTTTCCACTCTCATAGCTAGTGCAGATCTTGGAGTGCAGATTTTATATATTTATTTATATAGTTGTGTACCCAGTTCTCCTCTGCCTGAACTTCAGGTATCTGAAAAGAAACGTATATAGCATTTGTTATGAAAGGATTTTGGAATTTTTTTTTAACAGTGTATCAACGCTGACTATGTTGAAAAGAGTAGTAGTGCATACCACACAATTTGTTGCGATAATGTCTAATGTTGTGAAAGGTGCAACGTACATGTTATAACTTACTTTTTACATGATTAAAAGTGTCAGATAATCGGATAAGCAATGCTATTTTTCAACTCTCTATAGGTTTACTTTAACACTTCACTTGTGTACCAGAATGTACCATGTACCAGTATTTCAGAGTAGAAAGCAGGTGGTCCTGTACTGAATTTTGCAAAACCTTTGCCTGTGTAATGGGAAACTCACAGGATCGGAATGACGCTGAGATAGCTGATGGCACAAGAGAGAATGAAACAGAGGCCGCTGTACTGGTTCAGAGTGAGAGGGTAAATAGAGGTGAAGAGCACTGTAGACAGAAGTTCAGTCACAGCCAGAGCCAACTGTAGCCGCCCAAAAACACATCCTAAAATAGGGATAGAGCTTTATGCTTTGTGTTTCTCACCTGTTGACAGGATATATTTACAGACAGGTGACAAATTAAAGGAAAAACCAGCACGACGTGTCAAGCCACCATAACCCTCCAGGACAGTTTCAGTGCACCTTGGCATAGATTCTAAACCTCTTGAACTGAACCGGAGGGATAAACGCCATTCTTCAAAAAGATTGGTGTTTTGATGATGGTGATTGGTCAAAATCTCTCAGTGGTGTTCAACTGGGTTCTGGTGATTCATCAAACCATTCAGTGAGCCTTAGTGCCCTGTGGTGGGAGGTGGGCTTAACCTGGAAAAGGCTATCAGGATAGAAATGCTTCATCATTTCTATCAGGATAGAAATGCTTCATCATTTCTATCAGGATAGAAATGCTTCATCACAGCACAAACATGATCAATCAGAGGAACTTTGTATTGATTTGCAGTGACCCTTCCCTCTAGGAAGACAAGTGCACCCGAACCAAAATCCACAATGCCCCCACAGTATATCAGAGACACTGTTGTTGTTTTTTTTATTTATTTGTCATCTGAATTTTAGAGGATATTTAATAAACTATAAAATATTTTACACTTATATAATAAATTTTCCCCATAATGTATTGATACGTCTAAATATATTTCATGTTTTTGTGTCGGACTATAACACATGAGGAGCAAAACTGAAGTACTTGAATTGAATTTGTTCCAGCAGAAATCTATCATAAGAAGTAATAAAAAAAACAGTTTATTTATTCATTCCTGTTACATAATTCAGCTATATTAGTGGTTGGTTCTTTTATAGTTATTGTTATACCGCATATTTTATCAGTATTTTATGGACTTTTATTACTTCTTATTTTATTTTAGTCTACATCAAACATTTAAACTTACTCTCTACTTTCTTTTAAGGTTTAAATATTTGATATTTGAACATATTGAAATTAAATATTTGGACATACGATATACTTTCTTTAATATTTTCATTTTTCTCATTGGACCCCTTTGAGTCACATGTGCTGCAATATATTGATCATGTGAAATATTGCTGTTTGCTTTTATGTAGTAACTTGCTGTAGAATGTCATCACTCTGGAGTTATTTCATTCAAATATAGTTCATATGTGGGGATTTTCCATTTGTCACAACAACTGCTTCTTGTTTCATGCCTCAGTTACCATATTGCTGTGCATCCAGAACTTTGGAAAGCATCGCTCGCAGCGTTGGCATGGGAACACAGGCAAACATCATTATCCCTCGTGCTGTTAGTCAGGAAACAGGTCCATAGAAAATATTAGATAAGCATCAGTGGTTTGACTGAGATAAAGAGCTCTGAATACAACATTGTTTTCATAAACTGAGCAAATACTCATATAAATATGCGCGATAGTGAATTACGTGAATGATAGCGTGAAACTATAGTATTATAATTTGACAAGGAGCAGTGTTTCAGTCATTCTGGGAAGAGATAAGCTTAGTTTATCTCGTTCACCTCACTTACCCATGAAGTAGACCCAACTCTCCACTGCGAATGCCATGATAGCCATTCCTGTACAGTTGGACACGATGCCGAGCAGAGACAGGGCCGCATCTCCCAGCACACCGGAAAGCGCCAGCACCCCGAGGAAGCTGCTTAAATACATGGCGTTTGTGGCTGCGCTGCCATAACCAGCCCACACTGAATCCCAGCTCAGCGGAGGCTTAAGCACATAGAGCGTGAGAATGTCCTCTGCTCCAATCATGCCCAGATCAAACAGCAAAATGGCTGACATCAACAGCCCTACTGCTACTTTATCCATCCTCTCACCACTTGACAGTAGCTGCTCCTTCTCATCACCATTTTGTCTTGAACCGGAGAGAAGAAACACAGCATGAAAAAGCGCCGCCGCAGTGAAGAGCATGGCAGTCGTTAGCAGGACCAATCCTTGATGTCCTAACTGGTACACATACCCAGATAGCAGACCACCCAGCACCCCTGCAATGCCAACACAGAGATCCACAATGTTGAGTTTTAAAGTGCGGTGCTTCTGCTTAGAGCTGAGTGATGCCAAAGCCAGCACACCAGCCCAGTAAGCAGGAGGACCTCCGCTGAGGCCATACACCATGGATCCAAGGAACAGGAACTCCACAGGTAGATTGTACAACAGGAAGACTAGCAGGAAGCACATTCCCACGAGAGAACCCAGTTGAGGGACGACCAGAAACACTTTAGGTCCCTGTCGGTCTGCGATGCGACCTAGAGGGACGCTGGAAAACATGGCCGCTACTGCCGAGATGATGGAGTGGATGAGGAAGAAGCTTGAGGAAGCTGCCTGGGCTTGGTCAGGATGTCCACCTGCCATTTCCAGTGAGTGGTTGTACACTGTCAGGGTGAGAGCCATCTCAAAAAAGGAGCTGCCCAGTTTGTGCATAACCACCACTGGCTCCACTAAAGTAAAAAAACTCGCCATTGCATGTGTCTGGAAGATCTTGCGGTGTCTTTTGGATGATTAACCTTTAAGATATTTCACAAAGAAGAGTGGTCAAGTCAAACATACTGGCCAGCCTGTCTAATGCATGTATTTTTTTATTACAAAAATATTACAATTTTACTAGGCTTTTGATTCACTTTGTAAACAAGAACAGCTTGTTTTTCTCTATTTATATTTATAGCTAGATATGAGATATGATATGAGATAGATAATGACTTTATGCTTTACATACTCCTTAAAATATGTGTACATATCGTCATTAAAGATGCTATAGTTATTCTTTAATCGTAAATGTGGAAAACATTATAAATAATTATTTATTTGAGAAAAAAGTACATACCTGCAGCACTCTCTTTGCCTTTTCTGATCTCCTTTTTTAAATGGACTGGAATGATACAAGTAAAGGAGCCAGTTTATAGGCTGAATGCCCCAAGCTATAATAGGAAAGACTGGCAATGATTTTACAAATACTAGTAGAGAAGAAGGAAGTTGTTAAAGTGAAGTGAAATTGGAAGAGAGGGAAAGTAGGGGATGCCCTGTCTATCTGCAGAGCATGCAAAACCTGAGCTGTGTTGAAGAGCCGCCAGCATTAGGACTCATTATTGCCTAGAAATCTAGAAATCTTATCCCAAACATCTAACATACTCTATTCACTATACAAATACCCAGAAGTGAATAGAGCAGAGTTTCACAGAAGCATCACAGCACAGAGATCATCATTAAATAGCAGAATGAACAAACAGAGTGAATAGAGTAATTTTTTAAACAAGAGATTTCATAATCAATCATTGCTAAGAGATTAATGATATTCTTTTTGTACTGGAACCTTTTTTTTTTTTAATTACATTTAGTTGTGCCAGTGAGGTCTCATCTAATTAAATATGCATAAATACCATGCATACAGAATAAAACCAAAAATATAAACTTTGAATTTTAGAATTAAAATGTTTAATACACTGTTACGATATGCTCAGAGAAAGGCTTCGATTTTTGTGGAAAATCATTTGTTTATTGTTTAAACACCACGTTTAAAAAAAAAGGTTATTTCATTTTATTTTTATTTTTTTTTTTTTTTGACATTTTTCAGTATAACATTTAATGCAAATCCAAGAGTTATAAGCATTTTGGGAAAATCCTATGGACTGTCCTATGGAATATCCTTTTAAATAAGAATAGCAATGAACATTTTTATTGAATGAAATTTAATGAATTTGGTTCTGAATATAGAATTTGTTTTTGTGATTTTGAGAAAAATGGTATTAAAATACTGTACAATGTACATGACTTCATATGTTTCCACTCTAGCAGGTTATAAGGTTTATAATGGACCTGTATATCATAATGACACAAGTGTAGGCATAAAAAAAAAAAACAGTGAAATAAACTCTTCAATTCTACTGTTTGAACTGTCAGATTCAAAAATCTGAAAAATTGCTAGAAATTGTTTCTACCTGCATCGTCTTGCCTTAAGATGATCCTTTATGATGCCTAGTTCATATAAAGAGCAAAAAGACCATTTCATTTTTTTTTTTTATTCCAACTCATCAAATTTTCATTCATGAATACAAATATCACATTAGTGTACAAATTAGCATATTCATATAGCTTCTGAATTGGTTCATTCTTTTTAGTTAGAAAGATACATCGGTTATGATTTAAGACACAAATAAAAAAAAGCCTGTGGCAACTTGTTTAACTTTGCAAACATTTTTCTAATCACAAATTCCTTCTCCACTTGTTGCTTACACTGTTCCACATTATTCCACATTATTATCCTAAAAGGAGATCACTGAATGGGTGAAAACACTAAAGATTTTGAATCCTGCTGAATTCAGTACTGTCGCTCCCTCTACTGTTCATTTATGCAAGTGCATGTGTCCTTTACATCTTTTGCTGTAGGTTATAAATTAATCTACTGGTACTGAGCACAGGATAAAGGGTTGAAAGGGCTTGTTCCAGCTTTGCAAAACATGATCTGAGATCACTCATTAGACAGCCTACTCAAGAGCTGGATGGTAAATTATTCCACCCATGTTCTGCGAAGAGTCGATTTTAAACTCTATGTGCTTCCTACATATATATATATATATATATATATATATATATATATATATATATATATATTTTTTTTTTTCATTTTTTTGGATTGCAATTGTTAATGTTGCATTAATCAGACATATGTGGTACTTAAGAACCAGGATTTCTGTTTGCAAGTAAGAAACATACTTCTGATTACAAAGTAAATTTACAAAAAAGAAGCATGATTTTGTACTAAAACTTACAAATAAAATCAGTGCAATTTCCTTATAATGAAAAAAATATATAACATGACTATTTTAAGATACAGACAGCTGTTAGAGATTTTGTTTTCATTTATGATTACATTTTTTTTAAAAATTTGGTACAGGTTTTAAACCTCCATATATATATATATATATATATATATATATATATATATATATATATATATATATATATATATATATATATATATATATATTTGCTGGTAATACTGAAGAATTAGTTGACATTCATTGGCGAGTTTCTTCAAACTCTTCTTCAAAAGTCTGGCAACATCAGGCAATGATCAGGCAATGATTGTCAGATATTTAGTAAAAATAAGTTCTGTCATTGAGAAAGAAACCATGTTTCCACCCAAGAACACTCAAATCATGAAATAATGGCCACTGCTCATTAGTCATGATCCACACCATGACGTAGTTTGCTGTATCTCCTGATGGCCTTCAGAATTCATGTTACCTCTATAGTTAAGAGCCACCAAAGGGTGGTGCCTCCATAAGTACAAGGTGTCAGTTAAATCCAGCCTGTCCAGTTAATCAAGTCTGGAGATCATTGTACTAGCATTAGTATTAAGACTGCATATTTTCCACTCGCACAGCATGTCCAGACTCAGTTGTCCTCTTCATTAGCATATACACCAGCTTCCCACCGCAGAGCCCTTGTGTTTTTGTGCCGTGCTACACGAGTGACTTCCACAACCTGCAGGAAAGAAACAATCACCAATGAGGAAGTGCAGGTCTAGAGATTCGTTATGTGTTAGATATGGATCAGACCTCTTACCTCGTTGTTAATTTCATCAATAGGCTGAATCCCAGCATACTAGAAAGGAAGACAGAGCCAATCACAGTTAAACACTCAGGGTTGAGAATATATTGTGTATTTTTAAAATTTAAAATTATATAATGATAATGATTAATTTGATTGTCCTTTTAATTTGATTGTCCTTTTCTATGTGCAAGTTCTATGTGTGTTGTTTATGCAGTCAATGGCAATTCACAGTTCAAGAGATTTCTTGCTATTATTCTTTGTGAAAGTGCATGAACAGTGAATACTCGGGAAAAGTGGCTTGTTCACTTACAGAGCTCTCCTCAAGCTTCAGTCTGGCTCGTCTTTCTTCATAGTCATCCAGCAACGTCTTTGTCAGACCCTTGTGGGAGGAGGTTTCAGTTAATGGACTAGAAGGTAGAGCAGGAACTGCCTTATTGAATGCAGGGGTTGTGTGCTTGGGACCACTCCACGGTTGGGCTGTCATGATAGAGGAAAGTCTTGAACGGGGGCCTGTGGAAGTGAAATGAGGCCTTTTATATATGCTAATCAAAAAACAATCAAATTAAGTAGAAATATTAATCAGATATAATAATGGAACAGCCCCTTAAAAGGTTCAAAATATAGACCCATCTTTAAGTTGCATGTTTGTGTCCATGATCAATAATTAACCTTTTGATGCTGCATTGTTCCTTGTTCACCTTGCATATGATCAAAGTTCAGAAGCTAATTAGGTAAGCTATTTTCTCTCATCCTACAATGATGATGTCCATAAACAAGGGACACAAAAGTTAATCAGTTACCTGCAGTAAATCTGTGTGAAACAGAAAGCTTATTCACATATCCATTCCCCTCCGAAAGTATTGGAACGACAAGACCAATTCTTTTGTTTTTTGCTATACACTGAAGACATTTGGGTTTGAGATCAAAAGATGAATATGAGACGATAGATCAGAACTTAAAACATGGCAGACCACCCAATCTTTAGGCGAGCAAAAGCATTGGAACAGGTAATCTTAAAATAAGTAACACTTAATATTTGGTTGCATATCCCTTGCTTGCATTAACTGCATCAAGCCAGTGACCCAGTGACATCACCAAACTGTTGCAATCATATTTTATGTTTCTTTTCCAGGCTTGTTCTGCAGCTTCTTTCAGTTGTTGTTTGTTTTGGGGTATTTCTCCTTTCAGTCTCCTCTTCAGGAGGTGAAATGCATGCTCAGTTTGGTTAAGGTCTGGTGACCTTGGCCAGTCTAAAACCTTCTACTCTTTTCCCCTGATGAAGTCCTTTGTTGTGTTGGCAGTGCATTTTAGGTCACTGACTTGCAGCATGATGAACTTCCTCCCAATTAGATTGGATGCATTTCTCTGAAAACTGGCAGACAGAATGCTTCTGTAGACTTCTGAATTCATTCTGCATCATGAGTTACATCATCAGTAAAGATTGGTGAGCCTGTTACAGAACCAGCCATGCAAGCCCAAGCCATGACACTACCTCCACCGTGCTTGACCGATGAGCTTGTATGTTTTGGATCATGAACAGATCCTCTCTTTCTCCACACTTTGGCCTTTCCATCACTTTGCTAGAGGTTAATCTTGGTTCCAGAGCTTTTGAGGCTCATCTCTGTATTTCTTTGCGAATTCTAATCTGGCCTTCTGATTCTTACTGCTCATGAGTGGTTTATATCTTGTGGTCGGGCCTCTATATTTCTGCTCTCAAAGTTTTCTTCGAAAGGGTGGATTGTGATATGTTCACCCCCGCCCTGTTGAGGTTGTTGGTGATGTTATTGACTGTTGATTTTGGGTTTTTCTTTACAACTCTCTATGTTTCTGTCATCAACTGCTGTGGATTTCCTTGCCCAGTCTGTTCAATGTCTGGTTGTTAGTACATCAGTGGTTTCTTTCTTTTTTCAGGACATTCTAAATTGCTGCATTGGCAAAGCCCAATGTTTTTGCAATGGCTCTGATCGAATTTCCCTCTTTTTCTGAGCTTCAAAATAGCCTGCTTTTCTCCCATAGACAGCTTTCTGGTCGTCATATTGGTTTTTAACAACATATGCAGTCTTCACAGGCAAAAGTCCAAGGCTCAAACCAAGAGTAGACATTCAGAGCTATTAATTCTTTAAACATTCTACATCTACAACAGGGCACACCTGGGTAACAAGAAACACCTGTCAGTCACATGTTACAATATTTTTGATCACTTGAAAAATGGGTGGGTTCAGACAGAAAGTACCATGTTTTAAGTTTTTCAGGAAATTTGATACCTAGTGTGAAAAATGTAAACGCAGCCTAATATATGTTTGAACAAAATTAAAAAAAAGATCAAAGACATATAGATACTTGTATCAGAGATAATTGTTATCATAATCTTAGCTTGATCCTGTGCTGGGAAGCCAGACGACTTATTATTCCTTGTTATTTCCGTGTTTAAATTCCACATTGAGTAATCTGTGGATATATTGCTGGTATCACTGGTCATATCACGGTTCTTGTTTTTTGAATTGCTCTTGTAATCTAATAAAATGTGAACGTCCTGCTTCCTGCACAGGTAATCCTACTGTAAAACCAAAAACTGTTGGCCTGACTCAAAAATAAAATAATCATGCATGTTGAAGTCGAACATTCAATTGTTATACCTGGCACTGTTGTACAGGTCACAGGGGTGGGATCCACATTCCAGGAACTGGAGGAACTGTAACTGGTCCTCTGTGTAGATTTTTGTGGTAGGACGGCTTCTACCGCCAATAAATTGTCATAAGAACTGTTTATTGGAGTTTTGTCATTATTCTTTTGCCCAGGCACCTCATCTGAGATGATAGAAGATGGCAATGTGGGTTCTGAGGCACCTGAGAGATTGCTTGTTTCTCGTAGTTCTTGAAGCTCCTGCTCTCGTCTGAGGATCTCTTCAATCTCTCTGCGGATTATATCTGGGGCGTTTAACATGCGGGGCCACTCATTTGAGCTCTCAGGAAGAGATCTCCAAGCTTCTGTAGACCTGCTGCTTCTTACAGGTTCAGATGGAAAGGAAAGAGGATATGTTGTGGTAAAGGTTCTCCGTGACTCTTTTGGCTTATAATCTGCCATCCAAAATGGTTGGTTTGCAGTTTTGGCTTTAGAGTTTTCTTTTTCAGCCCACTCCTTGGTGTATGGACTCCTTCCAAATGTTCTGTCAGGAATTTTTCCAGTACTTTCCTTCCAAATCATTGTATCATCTGGGTGTCGGTGAGGGCAGCAGGGTGAGAGAGACTCCTCAGAGTCAAATACCTCCCTTTGTTCTACATGCACAGGGTTCTCTGTAATTGATGTGTCCTCTGTAATAATAGATCTAACCGTGGGATTTTTGCTTGGGCTTGTGCTTGAAGATATAATGTCTAGTTGGTCTGATAGAGACCCAAAAGTTCTCTTCCTCTCACCTTGATTATGTAGACTTCCTCTCTCATAAAGGCCTGGGTTCTGATTGACCCTTTCTATCTCACGTTGAATGAGTAAACTCATTCTGTTGGGCTCTTTTGCTTTGATAGGCTTTATTTGTGGTGTTGGTAGGGACAGAATAGGTTTGGTCTTGATCTCAACCATCTCTGATGTGTCTGGGAGAAATATACCTCTTGAACGCCTGAGGTCTTGCTCTCGTTCCTGAGCTATTCGGATCTCTCGCTCAATGGGTGTTTCACTCATGCTAGCCTCAGAAGTGCTGTCTAACATGAAAGGTTCAGTGGATAAACGTCCAACACTTGTGGAGCCCACATCTTGCTTGTCAAGTCCCAAGTCTACTTTATCTATCAAGCTAGTTTGAATCCTATCTTCTAGATCCTCTTTGATGGGCATTGCCTCATTCTCTTGTCTCTTCCAAGAGTCATCCTTTAGGGTTTCAGTTTTGCTAACGTCCTTTGTGAAAAGTTTAGCTCCTGCAGACAATGATCGTTCCCGTAGTTGTGGAGAAAGTGTCGCTTGTTGAGAACTCTTCCAGAAGGGATTTTGCTTTGTGCGCTCCATCATTTGGAACTGTTTACGTGCTGCATTGAAGTCAATCTGCTGGTTGTCAATGGTGCTAGGCTCTGCTTCAGACTGCAGAGATTTTGTGCTCCCAGGGCTATAGCGCAGACTAAATCCCTCAAGCAGATGCTGGGGGGAGTTAGTAAGATCCAGGTTCTCCAAGGCACTCCACTGCTCTTTGAAGACAGTGTTCCTTTTAGGTGCCTGACTCCAGATGATCTCCATTCGATCTGGCCTCTCTTCATCATTGTCCTTTCCTGATGTGTCAACGACATGGTACCGGTTATCACCATTAGTCTCTTGGAACAGCTTCTCAGGTCTTCTCTCCTCCATGTAAGTCTGCAGCTTAAACCTGCTCTTTTCTTTTAGAGTTGATAGTTTGGCCTGTCTCTTAGGTGAGACCATGTAAACCTCATTCATTTCAGCTTCTGGGCTTGTTGGGTCATCTACAAAGGAGTAGAAACCCACATGAGAGTCTATACTGCTTGCAGAACTAGGGCTGTTAGGTGTACTAGGCCGCCAGTCCTCACTAGTACCGCTGACTTCAGACAAAGCCACTTGCCTGGCACGGACAACATCCCCAAAACCCTCTCCATTCGTAACTCTCTCAGAGTACTGGGCCACTGAGATGTTATCAAAGTTGAATGAATGGGAATCCCCATTCTGGCTGAGATTCCAGCTCTTCTCTAAGGAATATTGCTCACTGCCAGGGCTCAACAAGGTCCGGAAGTCAGACTTCTCTAATTTAGGTGTCAAAGGTTTCATGACCCACCGTTTAGGAGCACTAGCCATGGTGATTCTGGATAATCTGTGGTCCTCAGCAGGCACACAGTCTTGTGATGCAGAAGTTTGATAGGAGTGACTCAGAATCCTCCCTTTCCCTCGGCTTTGTACATCTTGATGACTGTTTGACTGTCTCTGTAAAAGCAGGACACTGTTTTAATTTTAACTGCATTCATTCACTGACTCAGTGCATGAAATTACAAATTACAATTTTTTATTCCAACACTAACTTGATTTATTTTAGTATTTACTTGAAAAGTGTTTTATATATATATAGTACATTTGATTATGCATTGCTAACGATGAAAAATTTTTCTAAAAATGTGAAAGGCATGTCTTGAAATACTTTTACTTTATAACAGGTAGTTCAGTTTTAAAGATGAAGCACATGATACCAAATAAAGGTGGTGTGAGTCCAGGAGGATCAGCACTCCCTCATTTAATCATTTACAATAATTTACAATTCTTTATCTTTAAAGAATGTAAGCTTTAGTTTTCAAACAATAAAATATTTCACACAAAGGTGGTTGCATTGAAAACATAATACTTGACACCTAAAAGATAAATCATCCAGGGTGAACGATAGCAATCAAATATGTAAAACTTTCTTTCTTTTAAATATTTCAAAATTCTAAAACTTTCTGTTTATTTCTAAATGTAAATGAAATATGTATATATATATATATATATATATATATATATATATGTGTGTGTGTGTGTGTGTGTGTATATATATATATATATAATATATAATATATATATATAATGTTTGTATATATAATATATAAATATGGGAATTTTTTTTTCATTTAAATTTAGAAATAAACAGAAAGTTTTAGAATTTTGAAATATTTAAAACAAAGAAAGTAAATATTTTGTTCAATGTAAGCAAATTTGCACTATGTTGACCATGTTAACTGCTTTGTACAAAAGGTCTGATTTTCCTCCTGCCTAATCTCTTCTACTGAAGCATGTGTTCAGACGACACTCCGATGGATTTTATCTAAAATGGATCATCAGGTTTTGCACAAACTTGTGGAGTCCATGCCACCAGGAGTGCACACTGTCATTAAAGCAAAAAGGAGACATACCAAATACTAAGAAACTGAAATTCATGTAAATATTTCAAAGGCTCTCTTTTTCACTCAAATTATTGTCAATAATATAATTTGTAATGAATTGCATTTTATATATATATATATATGTGTATGTGTATATATATATATATATATACATATACACACACACACACACACACACACATATATATATGTGTGTGTGTGTATGTATGTATATATATATGTATACATATATACACACACATATATAGTTAAAGTCTATGTACAATTTTTGATTAAATGATATCATGTGAAAATATAAAGTTCCTCAGATAAATAATAAAGGTAAATTTAGTGGTACAGGGTTGTACATGTCTCATACCTTAAATGCGACACCAAGGTGAATGCAATGAAGGCTTGTTTTTATGCTAACAATACTTCCAGTGATAAAGATGAGACACTTGATCCAGCTGAATGTAGCGAAACTCTTTAGATAACACAGTCAGTTCATGTGAGCTGGATTACGTAGTAGGGGTTTAGCTGGCTGTCAGAGGGTGGCCATGCGTGACACAGTGGACTGTACACCCCTGATAAACCTTCTGCACTGCTACTTCTTGGAACCTTCCATCTACATGCAGCTGATTGGATGAGACCATTTAAAAGGGTTGTCCTAATTTTCTCAAAACTTTACTGCAGAGCTCTGTAGCGCTGATGCACCATATAGAGGAGATATTAAACTGAAATAGACCTGGCTAAGTGAGCTCAGTGTAATTGTCAGTGATAAATACTTCATGTTAAATGTTAACAATGGTGCAATTAAGATGAAAATGAACAATTTTGGCAAAAAATGGCAATTGTTTATTGCTAGATTCCCTAACCACTCCTTATCCTTCAGCATTCCTACCAAAAACTTTCTGAACTTTCTGAACATGAATTTAGTCGACTTTGTAGCACCATTGTACCATGAAGTAATCATTTATACCGAGTTCCCTCACTTAAAACTATTAAGATTTATTCACATCATGTAACCTTTAAACTGAAACTAAGCAGAAACACATGAATGCCAAGGACAAATATCTGCGGAAAAATTATACGCTATATCAAATATCACCATTATTGCTTCAATCAGTCATTTGGATGAAGTATTTTTACCTTATCAAGCAATGATTACTCCTCTGTGTTTCCGAATATTGTACTTACAAATATTTCCAATGAAGAGCATAAAACAACATTCTAAAGTGACAACTTGTATGAAAGTGAAAAGCTCATGAAACTCACCTTCTGTGTAACTCAAGCTATACACTCACACACTTTCTGGCTCCCTACAGGCTTTATTGTACCAAATTTACAGACAAAGTTCAACTGGCCACACCCACCACACAGACTTACTGTATGTGTATGAGACTAATAGATTAAGGGGTTAAGATTAATGGGAGCTGTTTAGACCACAGAAAAGAAGCCTTTGTGCATGCAGATACATGCACACTACACACTACACACTACACACACATACATACTACATGTACAAAAAGATGCCATAGACAGTAGAAGAACTAAACAACTAAATACTATATAAATATTTAGCAAGGAGAAAAGTGGGGTAGAAGGTGTATTGCCAGTAACAACTTTAGAACAATAGAGATATCTTGCTGTCCAAGGTGGAAAAAGGACTGAGAAATTATACTTATCCAGGTAAAAGTGGAAGTATCCAGTCAAAAAGTCAAAAAAGTTGCTACTTTTAAATGTTGTCAAGTATTAAAAAGTAAAAAGTAAGTTTTTAACTGATGAAGGTCACCACAAGTGACGAACTGGTACAATTCATGGTAGTTTCTCTCTGCATTGATGAATTTGATTGGCTGCTTTAAACTGAAGTGTAAATAAAATTACGAATAAAATGCACGGGACCATATTCTATTGACGTATAGCCTACAGTCCTTGGCTGGATGAGAGAAGACAAGACCTTCAAAATTTGTAATGAGTACTTTGGATGGTCTAAAAAAAAAATTTAGGGGTGAAAAAGTGTGTTTTTTTTTCTTGGAAATTAGCAATTAGTTGGTAGTTGGTAATCAGGTGAGAGTTTTCAATTACTCCATATACCCCATAATAATACTTAAATACAGTTAAACAAAGTATGATTACTCAGGGATTTTCCACCCCTGCTTGCTGTCACCAACAATATCTTTCTAAATAATTAAAAGATATTAGTTTTTACAATTGTCAAATTAAAAATGTGTCACTTCAAAGGTACGACCTAATAAACAATGTACACAAAAACCAATTTACTGAAATGTGAGATATTTTTGAAGCTCTTTTAAATCTACAGGCAAGGAGAATATAGTTTTAAATGCCATAGCTTTATATCAATTTGGTCCCTGTCCAATGATTTACACATACCACTGTATATACCTTACATGGTCCCTGGTGGTCTAGCGGATAAGGATCCCGTGCTCTCACTACTGCTGCCCGGGCTCAAGTCCGAGGCAGGGAACCAACCCAGCCACTGGAAGTGCACTCCCAGTGCCGGTCTCAAGCCCAGATAAAATGGGAGGGTTGTGTCAGGAAGGGCATCTGACGTAAAAACCTGTGCCAAATCAAACATGCGGACCAATGATCCGCTGTAGCGACCCCTAACAGGAGCAACCGAAACAACAACAACTGTATATACCTTACACATGATTATATTTAGTGAATTTTTAAAAGCTTTCCTCAAACAGTGGCAATGTTTTTGAGTATCACTGTTTTAAATACTGGCTTTTTCAAGAATCTTAAAAGACTGTGGATGTTTTAGAGTAGGTTATAAGCAAAATAAATTCAAAAAGTACAGCCGGTAAACAAATTAAATGACATCTAATCAGTAGACAAGAACTGTATATTTAGTATGGTTGGAAAAATGGGATTGTATCTGTGCTTATTATTGTGTTACGCTGTCAACTCATAGTGATATGGCAAAATGTATATGGTGTGGTTTTGCATCTAATAATAGTAAGATAATATAAACTTTTCTAAGGTAGAAAACTTAAGTGTCTTAATGGGATAAGCATGATGAATATGATATGTACAAAAATTATGATGTCAATGTAGTATACAAAGTTAAAAGTAGTATGCGGCATAATGTGCAAAAAAAAAAAAAATCTCAGAGGATTGTCTGTGTGCAAAAGTACATGTTTATTTACATTATTGTTGTTGTTGTTGTTGTTGTTGTACAATTTTCCAGATTTTTGTTTTGTATTAAAATTCATTTGAGGAATCTAAGTGGTTTATGTTTATACGGATTTGCATTTGAACTGTATTGGAATGAGACTAAACAGTTAACAAGAGCAGACAGTGAAATAAAAACTAAAAGTGGATGAGCACAGGTTAAAAAATGTATAATAGAAAAATCTTTGGCTCCAGCATTGGTTAAAATATTGCTGTGTGACTCTGTATGGCATCTGAAATTCCTTAGGACAAATCCTGTAAATGCCACAAAGCCTGACATCTGGTGGAAGATCATTGTAATATGAAATATGACTTATGCTATGGCAAAGATCTGTGATAGTTTAGTGTGTAAGCAATGAAAATGTTCATTGCTTCAATTTTACAAGTTTTGCCGTTTAAATTTGATTAATAGCGAATAGTGTTTAACAGTGTAATAATACACTATTGTTTTATGGTGTAACAATACAAACATTGTTCCTGAAGTTAACATTAACATTAACATTTGTCTTTCACAGGAATGAGAAAGTGGTAAAAATGCAAATTTTTCATTCATTTTCGTATTCATTTACATGAGATGATCCACTACAGGCTTCTATTTTCTGATCTCTGGACAGCTCTGGACAGCTCATAGCATGTTGTGTGTATACATGTGTGTGTGTGGAACATTTCTCTTACCTTACTGTTATGCTCCAAACTGTGGCACAGCACTTGCCATGGAGGTGTGTACTTAAACATGTCTCTGCTCTGCCTGCGCTGTGTTATTCTTCAGAGAGTGTGTGCTGAGGTATGCAGCACCCTTCTGTGTTTGTTTGAAACACTCTCCAAGGTAGAACAGTGGTGGTCAATCAAGCTCAACTCAATTGTGTTGTGGTCACGCTGGAAGAAGAAGGAATTGTGTGTGTGCTTGGGTGTGCGTGTTGTCATATCACTAATTGTGTAAGATTCACTAAATAGTTATCATAGTTTCAATAAGACTTCATGCAACAGTATTAAAGCAACCATACATATCTTGTAGTGTGTGTATACTCTCTCTCTCTCTCTCTCTCTCTCTCTCTCTCTATATATATATATATATATATATATATATATATATATATATATATATATATATATATATATATGTGTGTGTGTGTGTGTATGTGTATGTGTGTGTGTGTGAGACAGCAATTAGAAAATGAAACGTTTCAGATGTATTTTCAGAAACATTTCCATACAACATATAGCACTGATAATATAATAAATATACTCACCACATTCCTAATGGTGTCACAGTGTGATCCAGGAAATCTTTACTCAAAGTGTTACAGTCTGTCCATCACAGTAGTCCATGGGAGTAAGGCCTGGCACTAAATCCTCACCCATTGGTATTGTTGTGTGCTCCATTGCCCAACCTCCCTTTCATTCTGGCATGTATGCATGTGTGGTGTGTGTGTAATTGCCTCTCAGGGCACCACTAACTGTGTGTGCGTTCCAGGAGGTATTAGTCAAAGAGACAAAGCCCAGTGTGGGTGTGATGAGACCTTGCTGTTGTTAAAATCTGGCCCCATCTGCTGTGTGTGTGTGTGCGTGTGTGTGTTTGTGTGCATGCAAGTGGGAGTTTGGTGTGTGTCCTGAGAGGTGGGATATCAGTCTGGAATGCTGCTGACCATCAGCAAGCCCTAGACAAAAGCAAAGAATAGCCACATAATACAGGCTCATGTCACCCAACAGGGGCCATAAAATCCAGTCCCATTAGTCACTGACTAAACCAGAGAGAAAGTTTTAGATTGTTGGCCTGGGGAATGTATGCTTCTGAGATCTAGCAGGGATGAAAGAGAGATGAACTGACCCTTTCCTGCCAAGACATTGTTTTTCCTATAGCAGTGGCTCTCAACGTAGGGTCCATGAAGCATAGACACACCCACCATTGCCAAAGTTGTGTTTATTATTGAGTTCTTATAGTTATTTGCTGATTTGGCTAATTTAAATGGGTTTAATCAAAACCATAATAACTGAAAAACAAGGAGCTGTTTCTAGAAAAACAAAGAACTCTCTCTATAATACATAGCCATAATAGGATTGCACATATTTGAGCAATGAGTCTAATATTTGAATAGTTCATATAACAAATCCGTACTGAGGGGGGCCATAAAATTTAGTTTTTACAGCTAAAGTGGTGCCAAATTATGAGAACCCTGACCTGTAGTACAGAAAGTAGGAGTGTAAAGATTTTCAGTGATTGAAATGAATCATGGCAACACTCATAAACTGATTACAATTGATTATGAATAAATTATTCTCAGAAAAGGACAGAAAACTGTTGTGTAAATAATAATTAATCATTTTAAACTGATGTGTAAATAGGCTAATAAGGTGATTTGCCAGTAACGCTGTCATTCTCTACATCATCATGATTCTCAAATTAACCGTAAGCCTACCACATAGAACGTAAGCCTACCACAGATTCTGAACAAAGCTGGTCACATATCGATTGCAGGCTGCTAAATCAAATCGTATTGTATTGTAGCAGATTCAGTGGTATTGCCAGTGGAATCGTTGACATAAGAATCGAAATCGTATCGTATCATGTAGGACCCATCTTACTTCTTTCTTTTGTTCATGATGATGTTTGGACCCCTCATATTAAATATGAAGTACAACTATCTATGTTATCAGTTTATGATATCTTGTGAATATTTTCCAAATATGTCATCACCTGTGGGCTTGAAACTTACTGATGAGACCCTGAAGAGAGCATAAAAAAACAGACGGGACAGCAGTATCCTTAAAGCACGTCACATTTTAATATCTGGTTTAAAATTCGTTCTACAGCACTTTCAAGTCGGTAAGAAAGCAGACCTTCACAGCTGAGAAAGCGCACAGAGCCGTGGCAGTGGGAGCACACACACCAAAAAAAAAAAAAAAAAAAAAAAAAACTAAGATGGGTCTTTCCTCAAGGAAGAAAATGGAGCATTAAAGTAGATGAGAGCTTTGCTCCAACACAGGAAGTGACCTCATCTACACTATCACACTTTCACTCCTCATGCTCCTAGACACTATGATCAATACATCAATCTCATGGACCTTATGGATGATATAGGGCAAGGCTTCAACTACAGGGAGAGGGAGACATTACCGACTGATGGATATGGATATGAAGATATAATGATCAATATATCTATAAAAAGCATGCATGTGGACAAAGAGAAAACGCCCTGGCAAGGGGCCGGGCTACAAGGCATTAGGGGCTGTGGAAAACGTCTGAACTGGAATGTTAGTACTGACGGACAGTAGGGTGTGCTGCTGAGCAAGTCTGAGGTAAGTAATGGTGCTGAGAGTGCTATGTGTGAGTCAGGTAGGTTAGGGTTAGGGTTAAGGGTACGGATCACATCAAGATCAGCACTCAGTCATGTTTGTGAAGGATATTGTCTTATGGTTTTGTATAACCACACAAGGGTAAGCTGGATTCTAAGACATCGACTAACAATCTTACTCATTCCAAAAGGAAATACTATAAATATGATCACGAAAAATCGTTTTAATTGGAAAATCAAATGAATGACACATAGGGTTCCATATTAAGTACCACATCTTACACGAAACTCAATGAGCCTTTCTAAATGAGCAAACTTTTTTAACCACAAGGCACCCAATGAAAATCTTCCCAGAAGAGGTGAAGTACTGGTAATGCTGTTATATTGAAAGGAGAATGCACACACACACACACACTTGCACAGACACATACCAATGCACACCACCTGCACACTACCAAGCCACCAGTTACTTCCCGACTATTGTGGTAGTGGCACTAAAAAAGCGCAACGCAGCTTCATACTCCGCTTCATACTCCTACATACAACTAGGTTATCTGATAATGTAATTCACTATTATGTTACAGATAATAAATGAATAAAATTACGCAAAAAATATTAGCAAAAAAATGATTTGTTAACACACAAGATTAAAAAAATAAGGTGTTCTTTTGCAAAAGTTGATGCGCTGCAATACTGATGGCACTTGTAGCTAATGTTATGGGGGCTAGCCTTGCTGTTTCATAAAACAAATAATGTTGCTGTGTGACAGTTTGGCTCGATTAGCACCACAAGAATCTTTCATCAGCTCTCAGAAAACCAACCAGACAACTATTTCTTTCATGCCATTCAATGAAGAATTTGATATAAATAGCTAGCCTATTTAAAGGGTCACGGCACCACTTCTTGTTTTTAAAGTGGACAGAATTGGCTTTTCTGACACAGGATAATGAGATCCTATATTCAGCTTCAGTGCAGCCACAGATCTGAGTGGAGTGCTTGAATGCATGGACACTAACACCACCTCTTCTTTCTTTACTATGACAAATATAATAAGCACTACTGAACATACTGACTTTGCTGATGCTGACTTGCGTACATGAGTGCTCTTGCATAGGTTCGGCTCCAGCAAATTAGTCGTTTATTTTAGGAAGTGGATGGCTCTGCCTGAGAGGAGACTAAAGGCAGTGTATATTGGCATGTTCAGGATGCCACTTTGGACTGGCAGCAAAGCCAGTTTTCGTCATAGGCAGCTGTTGACTTGGTTTAAATAATCAAACTAACAAAATTAAAAAAGGCAGTGCCTTTACCAGCCATCCAAACCAAAAAGGCTAAGTAGATTTAACATTTTGTTGAAACAGGTGCAGTGGAGAAATTGTAAAAAAAAAATTGTACTTTTCAATATTTTAATATTTGTAATACCTTGGTTAAATCTCTGATAATGGGGGAAAAGTATGTAGAATTTATCTTACTGAGAGAAAATGAGAAGACATGACTGTGTGTGTGTGAGAGTGAGTGAGTGTGGGTGGTTAGTAGATACAGTTGGGAGATGAAATACAACATCTTGTACTGATAAATGTGAGGGTGTGCAGCGCCACTGGCATGTGATTATTTATGGCAATGCCTGACACAAAACAGAAGTGGTTGAGTGTTCAAATAACAGACACAACCACACACAACCACACACACACCCACACACATACACAGATTTGCCATATTAAGTTGGAAGTCAGCAGACCACTCTAAGCATCTCTACTATTGAAATCCCATTACATTTACTATTCCAAGAGTTACTTTCAGACCTCATTCTCTAGCATGAGGAAAACGCTCACAGCTTAATTAGTCATAAATGTAGAACTGTGCAGAATTTTGAGATGATCAGCCTCCGCACTACCCCGGCAGTCCCTCTCACCCCGATCCCACCCCATTTTTGGAGGAAGATAAAATGCAATAACAGGACCAGAGAGCACTTCACACACCATGCTTCTGCAAAAAAAAAAAAATGTTAGGGCGCTTGATAAAGGAACATAAAATAAATATATATTAAAAATAAATGTTTCATATAGTGTATATCATATACTGTAGTTACAGAGATATCTGAGTCCTTCTTATGTAAAGATGAAAAGTGAAAAAAAGGGTTTGTTGATCAATGCTTGGTAACTTATAGCAAATATAATGATGCTTCATCTGCAAACCTCTTTGCTGAAGGTATCAGGCGCCACTCATGAAACAGCTTTTGTCTTAGTTGCAACTAAACCGAACTCAGAGGAGGCTAAAGAATATGACAGGAACAACAGAAAAATGGAAAAATAAAGTAAAATATAAAACTGGTACAAATGAAGTAAGAAAACAAGAGCTTTCTATCAAAAGATACACGGTGTTTTCTCTCCTCTCTTTTTTGTTGGTATTATTTTGTCTGTGAGGTGATGCAATGCACCAATCTGAGAAACAAAAGTTCCAAGTTCCCCTTGAAGGAGTTTTTCACATGATGGAACAGCATTTGCAAGGCTGCTTTTCTTTGCTTTTAATTTCAGCAGCGTCAACCTCAGGTTCACCTTCTTCGCCTTTCTCTTCCTGGGCTTTTGCTGGCTCAGCCGGGCCTCCATTGGGTGGTGCCTGCTCCTCCTTGGCTCCATTCTTGTTTTCTCCATCCTCGATGACTACCAGCTCAGCCTTGATTGTGGTGCTTTCAAGCCCCAGTACCTTCTTCGTCTCATTCTCGTCCTCCACGTCCTGGTAGCCCATGAACACCATTGTGACCGGCTTCTCCGCACTGGCATCATTTACCTCGGTCTGGGGCACAGCTGGCGATGGTTTGGCTTCTACACCAGTGATCTCTTTGACTGGAGTAAACCCAACCTGCTCCGTTCCTTCCTCAAGCTTCTCGCCTGCTTCCACCACCCTTTGGGGTGTGGCTTTGCTGCCATCGCTCATGGAGGCCTCGTCAGCCTTGTGGATGAGCTCCTCCACTTCGGACGAGCTGAGCTGATGCACGCCATTGGTCAGTGGGCCGTCTGTCCCACGCACCTCATGCACCACTATAAAACACGCAGGAAAGAATGAGATCTCATTAGCAGGCTTATTTGTACCTTATTCAAACCATTTACTACAAGGCTGTCATAATCCTAATTTAGATTCACTATACTTCAGTATCAAGTACTGGCTTTCAAGCATCTGGTTACATTTTATCTGGCTCAGAAAACAGCGTTCAGTTCTGCTAAATTTTGTTACTTTTTCTTACTAAGCAGCTCACAAGGAAATCAATGTTTCAACAGAATGGATAGGTCAGTTGGGGGAGGACAGGGAAAGCTTGTCAATGTTTACACTGCACTTGTATCTGCAGCCAGCAGGGGGCTCTGAATATTACAAACTGCTCCTTTAATATGGACCATTGACAGAATCAAAAAAGGATGTAAAAATAGTTATGACAGCCTTATTGTACTGAGATGTAGCACAGTGATCAATGGCTACCAGGGGAAGATTGTGAAGTAACTGTGTGGTGAAAGAAAAGTTCACTTCACTTGCTGCCCAGGACTCGTACAGAGCGTTTGGCAAGCTTAGCGTACAATAAGCAAAGTAGCTATAAGGACAAATGATAATTTAGAACTAATAGTCTATTAGCATTAGCTGTTAGTTTTAAGAGTAGTGGGGGTACGTGAAAACAAACAGATTAATAGACACAAAAACAAAGGCAGTTACCTTATTTAAAAAAATAATAATAATAATTAAAAAAAGAAATTAAGCTAATTGTTTTTATCTGCCAGAAACAAATCACTGACAATTGCTAAGGGAGGTAGCTACAAGCACACACTACTAAAATAAAAATTAAAAAAACTAAAAAAATAAGCAGAGTGAAGATGAAAGTCATGCCTACAAACTAGTGACTGAGTTCAGTACAAGCAGCAAATTATATGTTTTAGATAAATTGGAATAAAAGTAACTGAAAATCTCAACAGTTATGCCATGCTAAGCTGACAAACCTTTACGAGAAGCTGCTATACAGGTGACTTTGATTGTATTTCTATTTAAAAGCAAGCTTTCTGATGATTCTAATGGGATTATACTCATTTTGTCTTTCTGCTGAAAGCTTGATTCCACTAAGCAAACTACTCCTCCTTACATTTTTTAACGGTCTGTGTATTAAGTTCTTTGGTATAGGAAGCTGAATGTGAACTTCTCGTAAAGCAGTCTTGTATCTACAACAGCTTTACAGGATATCCATCTATATTCCTAAACCAGTCACCTTTCTGTTCATCCTCATACACTTTGACCCCCTGATGAGAGAGATCTTTGGGCAGTAGTGTGCTGGTGGACAAGACTTTGGTCTCGCCTGTGACCAGGTCCTTCTCAACTGTGATCTCTACGGAGTACATCGCTGGACGGCCAACAAGAGGAAAGGTTAACATCCTGCAATGGTGTGCTCTCGTTCTCCCATAAACAGTCACTCACGCACTGATCTTTTTATTTCTTCTTTATTTATTAATTTATTTGTAGAAATGAGACTTCAATTATGTACCTTCTTAGCCCTGGCATATCAGTACATAGTAGCATTTATTTTAAACGGTACTGATTATTTGATTTATTTTATATTTTAAACAATAATCATTCCTATCAGTGATGGCTGGTCATGAAATTAGATGTGAAGGTTATAATCTAATATCTATCAACAGCTTACCTATCAGTGTTGAGCGATCAAATCCCAAGGTCTGATTTATGGCATAATAAGAATGATGTTGTGAATGTACAGTCTGTGTCTAACAGAAATCAGCCCCACCCACAACTTCACGGCATAATATATATTTTTCTCATGACCATTGGTGGTGCTGTTGCACTTGGTTTCCCAAAACCCAAAATAATCGGCCTTAAAACAACTGTTAAGAGCAAATAATCAGCCACCTGTTGCACCAGGGTGTAAAATCAAACCTAAACCATACTTTAAGAGTAGTTAGGTTAAAACTAGCACAGTGTAGAATTTCAATTGCACCACAGACACTTAAGGTACGATGTGTAAAGTGATCGTAAATCAAAACATATTTCACCATCACCAGCAAATCAGAAACATGCTATAACATGTTTTCATAACATAACTTGATATATCACATCTATAAATACGAGACGCGTTGAGACATGGGGAAGCGCTTAATGTCTGTCTTTTTTCAATTTAATATATTTACTTCAAGTTATTTATAGTTTAATCCTAGACAAATTAGCAAAATCAATAGGATTGTGCTTTACATTACAGTTGTGACTTAATTTATTCATCTCTTGTATTTATGTCACGTATTTAACAGCATTTTAGTAACAAACCAGAGCAATGAAATCTTAATCTGCATTTGAAGATATAAATGTATAAATCACATTTCTTGCCAGTATCTCAATTTGATGACATTGAGCATTACCCAAGGAAAGAGCACACCACACAGGGTGATATAAATATAGCCTATGTGTACTGTTTAAAAAACTGCATTTCTGTTCTGTTGTTCTGTGCATGGCAGAATTGTTCATTTTGAAATTCATTTTAATTTACACAGTAGCTTTATATATAGCGAATGTTACACCTACTAGATCATATGTGTCATTTTTAAATTATAATTTAAGGCTATGTATACTATATGGCCAAAAGCTTGTTGAACATCCCATTCCAGATTTAGTCCCCACTTTGCTGTTACAATAACCTCCACTGCTCTGGGAAGGCTTTCCACTAGACTTTGGAGCGTGGCTGTGGGGATTTGTGGCTGAATGGACACAAGAGCATTAGTGAGGTCAGGCACTGTCGAATGAGGAGGTCTGGGGTGCAGTCGGTGTTCCAGTTCATCCCAAAGGTGTTCAGTGGGGTTGAGGTCAGGGCTATGTGCAGGACACTCGAGTTCTTCCACACCGACCTTGGTATTCATGGAGCTCACGTTACGTTCAACAACCACAACGACCACAACAGAATTTATGCTCAGCTGGTGCAACAGGTCAGATGCCAAAAGTGAAACCTTATATTGATGTTAGTTGATATGGATTAGATTGTAATTATAAAATTCATACAGTAGGGCTCAAAAAAGTTGTCTACTGTTTTAAATTCCTTCAAATTTGGGAAACAAAATTTGTCACAACCTCATTAGTTCTTGATTACTGACGAAGTAAAAAAAAAAGGTTCTTGGTAGTGGAATCTTGTGTACTTGGTGGGTCACAGAAAGATAAATATTACAAATGATTTCAATTACAGTCTTTAGAGCTGCTGATGGCCCATTTTTTTCCCAGTGTTATTTTGTTAAGTATTGTATTCAGCCACTGCAGGCTGCCATGACAACAGCAGCACCAAGGTAACCTTTTCATAGGAGTTCGGCTGCCATGGCAACCTCAAATTTTGTGAAAGAATGTACCTAAAAATAACTTTTCTAATAACACACTCTGCAGTTTTTCTCAGCTTTACATTTTTAAGTAAAGGACTTCACAGTCGGAACATACTGAAACACACGGGCATGCAGACAAACACTGAGAAAAGACAGTAAGAGTTAGAAGACACAACATTAGATGAAATGAAGATGAGGAAAAGCTCATCGAAACATTTTAGCACTGGCACTAGTTAAAAATAAATACAAATCACAGTATATATATGCAATGCACATAAATATATTCTTATATATTTATGAAGTATATACGCTATATTAATCAAAGATAAGCACTCAAAGAACACAATTATATAAAAAAAAAGTGCTTTTAATAAAGACAAAGATATGTTGTATGTAAATATTTAACTAGCTCTAGTGTGGACATTTATTGTAGCCTACTTTCTCAAAGTTTTATTTCTTTTTCAATCTAAGCTTGCCTTTACCCTCAGGAATAATTTAAGTAAATGAAAAATCTGGAAGATAAGTCACCTCCATTTAGAGACAGACAGGCTCTGTTGTGAGTGCTATAAGGACTAATCAGTCCCTCACTTTCTCAGGGTATTTCTAGAGTCCTTAAAGGCCCTCCACCACATTCACCACTCCTCTCCAGGCAACAGTGTCACAGACAATATAAATGTTTGATTAATGAGTAAGACAAGGCCTCAGGATATGAGACTGAGTACAGCTGAAGCTATCCCAAAAAAGTTTCATTCTGTGATAGTTGATAGATAATGTTGATTTTTTTTTTTAACGAATAGCTACAATAAACATAAGGCTGAGGCCGGAGTTATGACTGAGGGTTTGGGTTGAATGTCTAAATGAGCTACGCTGGTCAGGCACTCACCTGCTCTCATCATGTCAGAGTCACCCCTGGATTTCTCCAGACGAGGGCTGACGTGAACTTTGATCTCTCTGACCTCTAATGAAGGTCATGAAACAAGGATAATGAGGAGCAAAGGAGGACAAAGTGATAACAGGTAGATGTAGGAAGACAGAGAAACAGATGCTGAAGGAGTGTGATGGCTGAAGAAGGCACTCCTTATGAAGGAGAGCCTCAGAGATTTTTTTTTAAGGACCTAGATTTAATCTTGGACTTGGCTGAATGAAGACCAAATAACTGTCTGCCAACTCATTGAATAGCTACTGTTATATCTCCATCCTGAGCCATGAGGCGGGTTTGTTTAGACTAGGATTTCCATCTTCTAAAAGAGTAGAAGATGCAGATGTTCAGTAAATTGAGCACACTTTTACTTAGACACTGCATTTTTTGACCAAACATTTTAATAAACATAGCTGTGGATGAAATTGACTTAATTATAATAATTAGAATGTGTTATATATAGTGCCATATATTTACTGTTTTATGACACTCAGTGTTGCTGTATACACACATACACAAAACAATTACCTTTAACGGAGTCTCCCGTGACCTGAGAGAGACAGACAGAGAGACAGTTGAGGGTTATTTCAATTTTACTTCAGTGAATCAATTATTCAGTGCTGGTATCTTTGACTCTGATTAAACACACGTTTATACACTAAAGGAATTTCAGTAAAGAATCTTTATTCACACGTAGGCACAGTTAAACTCTCTTGAATTTATTAGCACAGATTTGCTTGCTGTCTAAAAAACCCACAGCTAGCTATCTCTTTAGGATACAGCTGTAACAATCAAACAAACCTACTTAAAAGCAAAACGACTCAGTTGTGTAACAGCCCAGTGTGTGACAAGAACAGTAGACTTCAAACTGAAAGGCTGCAGGACAACTGGGAATTGGTTTAATCAAATCTAGACCTAATCTACTGATAAGAGAAGTCAACTTCCACATACAAACGGTATTTCCAGTAATGGCTGATCGTGAAAATGTATTAGCTCGAAAATGAAACTATTATGATTGAGCAATCAGCACAAATGAAAAATCTAGATGGTGTTTTACGACTGACTGGGAGGCTGCATGAGTCTACAGTCTGGGCTAGAAAGGAATCAGCCCCAGCATTGCGTCTTTTTACCATTCTGTGTATTTTTCTTATGAGCATTGGTGGTGCTGTTGTGCTTGGTTAAACAAAAGTCCAAAATAATCCACTTTAAGGCGTTTGTTAACAGCAAATCTGATGCCCATGTCAAAAATAAAACATTATATTGATGTATTTTTATCTTTGCAAGATAGCCCTTCTACCCCATTTATACCAGCCTCTCCTGCAAATTTCATATATTTTTATGATTACAAAGTCTCCTTTTTAGTGGTACTACAGGAGGATTAGGATTGTAATATTTAATTCAGATCAGCGAGATGAATGCAATGTTTAAAATCCTTCAACTTAAATAAATGTGTAATTTGAAATTCTTTTAGATTGCATGTTTGGGTAAGTGAGAGCATGTAAAAAAAAAAAAAAGCTGCTCCATGCCTCGATGGCATATCTCATTACAGATCTGCTTTTGGTCTCCTAATTAATGATGATTAAAAGATCTGCACAGAGAATCTGCTCAAAAGACGAAGACACGTCCAGAGACAAAAAAAACAAAAAAACATCTGATATACTGATGCAGTTTCTACTGATGGGGAAGTGGATATTGATCAGCACAGGAAAGCACAATCAGAGGCCATAATTACAGCAAACATTTCTCTTTACTGCTGCTTTCCAATGCCCTTTTAAAATACTTAACTGTTAAGACAGTGGACATTTATCTAGATCAAGGTCTGTTAATTTCCTGCCAATTGTTGCCACCTTGTCCATTTCACAGCTGTTTTCCTCAGTGATAAGTGAAACTTTTCTACAGTGTATACTAGGCTTAAGTGTATCTATGCTGAGTGTGCATAAATGCAAGTACATTAGAGGATATGATCTGGAGGTAGTGGACATATAGACATATCAGAGTCATTAAGGCTACTAAATGTCTGTAAACAGAGCCTGTAGGTCTCCAAATCTACCCCTAAATCCTTCTGTGCAATGTGCAACTGTCTATGACAGTCCTCCTGTGTGTTTTACTTTAACCGTGATGACATAAGGCTCACCGTGTTCTCTACAGTCTTGAGTTCCTCTTGCTGGGCTGCATCCGACAGGTCTTCTTTGGTGGACGTTGCGGACACGCCTGTCTCCAACTCCTCCAGTTCCTGTTCCAGTCTAGAGCAGGAACACAGAGTATATGGTATGAAAGTATAATGAATCTGATACCTGCTCGTTATAGTCTTAATATACAGTATGCACAAGAATTTAAAGGAAAAATCCACACAGAAACACATTCAAAAATATGCTTGAAATATTGGAATATTTGTGATTTGTTTAGTGATAGGTGACACTTTGTTGGGTGACACTGTATTTCTGTTATTCGCCTGAGAAATTTGTAGCTGTCTGCTACGTTAATGTCACAGGAGAAGATCGATAACTCAGTTACAATGACATTTAATAGAAGAATTTTTTAATGATCTCAAACATAAGAGATAAATGGTGTTCAAGTAACATTCAATGTTATATTAATGAGAAATTCAATATAGAAGCAGAGGTTGGACTCTAAGTTCGGGAATGAAGTACAGCTATATGATGCAGTTGCACAGAGACTCGGCTCGGCTAGTTAGAGAGCTATGAGATGATGAGCACGACTGCATTGATAAGCTTCTGAAGCTTATTCGCTTGAGCAGGGTGTACAGAAGAGGAGGTAAGAGAGCTGGACAGACTAAAGGATACATTAAAGAGCTGATGCATCATTCTCTTTAGGCAGAGATGGAAGCAAGGACTAATTCCCGCTGGCTCCACTATCAGCATGTAGTTGAACTGCATTGTAGATAATGTAGGATATGTAACTTACAGTAAAAAAAAAAAAACTAACTAATTTGTCAATGAAAGAAGTTTAAACCAAAAAAAGTCAACTGAGAATTTTTCCGTTTACGGAACTGAAGATCACATGTTTATTATAAATACAGTCAGGTTGGAATTTTCCTGTAAGACACCATGTTGTTTGAGCTCAGCACAAGTTAATGAAAATTGTGGAGATCATCAACAAAGTGGGACAATGTCATTTAAGAAGACTCACACTTAAAGGTAATTAAATTTTTAGACAGACCATGATTTGATTTAAAGCAATACTAATATACTAATATACTAACTACGCCTTAATGTGTCAGCTCTCTAGCATTACATTTAGTGGTGTGCCAGACTGGAGCCAAAGCCCTACTCTGAGATACTGGCATAGCATTAGAGGGTGAATTTAATTTGGACTAGAGAGAATTCCACTGATCTGCCTGCCAGTGAGAAGCCTGATGCCATTCATTCACTAACATGAGCAAACTGAGACAAATTGGCTAAGCAGGAGCACGGCAACCGGTTCTAGAAGGACTTGTATGTAGTAAAGAAACAGTTAGTTATATATAAGTTAAAGATACACTGATTAGATTGACTGAAAAGATCACCTCAGAATAGCCTCCTCAATTCCTTTAGTTTTGGCCTCATCTTCTTGAAGCTGTTTCTTTGCTTCATCTTCCTCCGAGCCAGCAGAGGGTGCTCCATCTAGCAGCCATCTCTCCCTCAATGCCTTTGACTGAGGAAAGAAATAGACGTAAAATTATTAAACATTGCATTTACATGATATATTCAGGAACAAGGTCAAAAATGGGCTCCTCCCTGTTGCATTTGCCTTTAGTTAAAATACATTAAAATGCAGTCAACTGATGTAAACTGATGTATAAAATGTAAAAAAGGCAGTAATTTTCTGCAGTGGATGAGTACTAACATGAGTTATTAACACAATATAACAATTCAGTATGATGTGGAATAAGATTGTATATTGTACTATATTGTTTTCTAATAATTTACATTATACTCTATTATTTTATATAATACTAATTTTATATTTGGATACAGGATGAAAATTTGTGTGCAAATGTGCGTGTGTGAGTGGTGTCCATAAAGATAAACGCCAGAGCTACCACAACCCTGGCCAGAATGAACATGATCAATTGTCTTATATAGCTAGCTACTTTACAGCTGAAACTAGAATAAAACACGTAAACATAGGATATCGTGATATAACTTTTCTTTATATATTTCAAATAATATTTGAGATCATATTTAATATGGGAAGGGTGCTTGGACCCCACAGATCGCTGCTTGCAGCTATATTAACTAATTAATATTGAACTTTCTACTCACATTCTTGATTTTGTACGGAAAAACAATCTGATAGGCAGGGTAATGACATTAGTATGTTCACTTGGAAGGAGCGGATACAATTTGTACTGTAAAAACTGTGCTAAGACTGCTTGTCTAGTGACTATATTTGATGCTTTTTTGCATAGTTGTCACTGTTTTATAGATTTATGAGGTGCTGTATCAAACTGTGTAGGTTAGCCTACTGGTGATAGATGTCGAGTAGACAATGTCAGGTAACTTGATACACAGCAGGGTACGTTGGCTTGCACACTGCTGTGAGATGAAATTGGTGGTCTTAGAATGCACTCAATGGTGGCCGATTTAGCGATGAAGTTCTGGCAGTTTCAGAATTTTTACATTTTTTTCAGACTATGACCTCTGCTACGATGGTTGTATAAATGTTATCAACAAGAGGATGGCATAGATTATGCAAAACTCACAGGACATCTCCAAATATGATAGTAGCAATGGTGAAATGTAAACAAAACACGCTAATGGACAGAAAAAAATATCCTTATTATCTCAGTTTTACTTTGAAGAATGTTTCTGTTTAGGCGACACCTTTTCCTGCACGAGCATTGATTGCACTGATTGATGACATAAGCAGAATGTTATTTTTAAGCACTGGTCATCGTATAATTAACCATAGAGAACTCACATTATCACACAGTCTGCTGTAGAATTTGCCAAGACGTTGTTTTTGGATCATCTCATACAGTGTGACTAAGTAATAATCTTAAAAGGCTGCAGCGTCTTGCAGGCACTGTATTTAGAAAATGTGTGTACTATATTACGATTTACCACAAAGGTCTGTTTCTCATTGATCACGCACGTTCCGTTCATTTTTCCACCCTGCCCCCATCCTTATCCTGAGCACTTTTCGAAACAAGGTTACGCCCGTGCTCGCCTGCCCCTTTTGGCTCTCTTAGTTTGCAAAGATTCACTACAAAGGCAAAAGCTTGCAGCAATTAGTCTGCAAAGCATGGAGGGAAGCTAATGCATCCTCCTGCCATGAGGAAGAGCCATTAAGAGGTGCTGATGCCAGCTGAGCCCCAGTTTTCTGAAGCCACAACTGATCCTCAGAGAGGGCCATACTGGACACAGGGTGTGGCACTCAGTCTGCTCTTAGCTCAGCCTGCTGGCGGTAAATGACCCAAACACCTGATCTGAGGTCAGCCAAGCCTGTGCTGATTTCATCTATCACAGTCAGAATGTATAAAGTGGACACTGTGCAGCAGCTAAAGGAGGCACTGTGGATCTGTTTCTCAGTTAATTAGGAGACATTTGAGCCACTGTTGGTTCAGAATCAGCTGACTAGTGAAAAAGCAGACAGGAAATGGCCATTCATTTGAGAATAATGCAACAGACAGGCCTGATCTGACATTCACTGCTGGGCTTGCTTCCATCTCAGTTCCAGTAATCCAGAGATTGGCACAACTGAAAATTTCACAACTACGCTGCTTTTACAACTGCCCGATTTGAAACCAAGGGGACCTAGTTTTGTAATTCAATCTGCAAATCAATAACATTCCACATGATACTGGCACAATAGAAAATAATTTATAATGAGCACAGTAGTATTAAAGGTCAACTTGTGAGTTTAGAAACAAGGGGCCAGATTTTTGCAACAGTAATTTCCCGAACCATTTGTGGCTAAAAGAATGTCAGAGCAAATACTAAAGCTGTCACATAAAGACAAAAGAAAGCAAGGCACGTAGAACAGAACACTTCGCCCAATCAATCTGAGTTGTATTTTTTGGCCATACTTCAACCCCTGGAGGCTTCTTGGCATAACATACAATGCATCACAGGCCACTGACATTCTTGCTTCTCCCAGCTGTTCATGATCAAGATTTTGTAGATGTCAGTCTACTTCCTTGCAGAGAGCCTGTAAAATATTTAACATTGACATAGACTATTTTGATTTAATGATTCCATAGGAATATTGCTCGATTCTATAGGAAGTCGCTGAATATTCCGCAGTGTTCATTCAATACTCCCGTAAGAGCTGCTGTAAGAACGTGCAGCATATGTACATGCACACACACGCAAGCATGCACACACACACGCACACATCCTCCTCCACGCTGATACAATGAGATCTAAAATAGAAGACAAAGGCCTCAATGCTCTCCTAGCATGCATCCAGTCTAAAGTCATATCTTTTCTTCAGATATAAAACTGAAAGCGTAAGAAAAGGCAAGCAAATTAGTGTACTAACAGCGTAGGGCTTAGGGTGACAGTGAAAAATTGCATCACAAAGTACTCACAATGAACAACACTCTGAATGCAGGTGCACACACTGTGCCACCGTCCAGTGCTATACAGGATGTGCTCATTTCACAGTGGAAGCCACGGAGCCAAAACAATAAAGGGCTAGTCATGATATTAGATGTGAGGGCTAAAATGCAATATCTATCAGTAGCGAAGGACTCATCCATGGCTTAATAAGAATGATGTGGCGCAGATAAAGACAGATAGGCAGTTGCATTTATGATTTCTAATTTTTTAAGTACATTATATGGCCAAAAGTTTGTGGAGCTCTGACCATCACACTCATACGTGCTTGTTGAACATCCCATGTCAGATCAGAATCAGAATCAGAATCACCTTTACTGTCAAGTACCGTGGGTTTACATGTACAAGGAATCTGTCTTGGTGTACTGGTGCTTAGTAATAAGCACGTGTACTGCAACATACTGCACTAAAGATGTAGTCCACTTTACTGTTATAATAACCTCCACTCTTCTAGGAAGGCTTTCCACTAGATTTTGGATGGCTGTGGGGATTTCATTCACATTCATGCCTCATGCCTCATGAATGTCACTGCTCATTCAGCCACAAGAGCATTAGTGAGGTCAGGCACTGGTGTTGGGCGAGCAGGCCTGAGGTTCAGTCAGTGTTCCAGTTCATCCCAAAGGTGTTCAGTGGGGTTGAGGTCAGGGCTCTGTGCAGGACACTCGAGTTCTTCCACTCCAACCTTAGCAAACCATGTCTTCATGGAGCTCGCTTTGTGCACAGGGGCATTGTCATCCTGGAACATGTTTGAGCCTCTTACTTCCAGTGAAGAAAAATTGTAATGCTGCAGCATATAAAGAAATTCTAGAAAATTTTGTGCTTCTAACTTACTGGCAACAGTTTGAGGAAAACCACATATGGATGTGATGGTCAGGTGTCTACAAACTATTGGCCATATAGCGTAATTCAAGTCAGTATTGCTCTACTATCTTTGTTGCATCGTTACCAGGCCTCCTCTGGTGTTTCATTCAAATAAACTTATGATTCAATCATATGTCTTTTTGTCCATTTGTTCACTGATTGGACAATGTGTGTGATAGGACACATATCACAATGTACTGCAGTTAGTATACAAATACAGTTGTTAATGCAGCACTTTAAAGTAAAGTGCCAATTTCAGAGATTAAGTTTATTCAGTTTAAACATCACATCAGCTCCTCTTTCAAAAAGCCCACTGCCCACCATTCAATGAGCATTTTTCTCCCTCTTTCTCCCTTTCTCTCTCTGTCTGTCTTTCTCTCTCTGGCTCTCTCATTGCATTTTGCTGACTGCGAATGCGAGCTCCATGGAAACTGCTAATGGAGAGGTTTTTGGATCTTATCTCTGGCCAGCGCTGCAAAAGTCCTCCTTTGCTGAAGTTGCTCTTTAAAGTTTGATCACTAACACTAAAACACATGTATGTGGATTAAAACTAGTTTCACCTTCTTTTAATGAATATTTGCTTAGTAGAAACAAATTCTACCTTGTAACATGTACAGAGATAGATCCAAAAAAACTCTCCATTAGCAGTTTCCATGGAGCTCGCATTCGCAGTCAGCAAAATGCAATGAGAGAGCCAGAGAGAGAATAGTTTGTGCTGGTGTGTCATAAATTCTGACATCTGAGTCAAGTTACAAAACTGTGTGCACTACAACTAAGACCTATTTAACCAGAGGAAGCATTGTCCCCCCACTCAGCCAACACAGGATGTCCTATCAGCTCCCTCCACCCCCACCCCCAAAAACACCCAAAACAGTTTTTTCTTCTTCCTGTCTCTGAGAGATGAGTGTCCTTGGCCTGGGTTGAAACCTTCAGTACACTTCCACACAGAGATACCCAGAATCTCCAGAACACCCCCTTTTAGACTTGCCTTAGTGTTAAGCTTTATTGCCAAGAAAGCAGGCAGTTTACTGGCACGGCACTCATAAATGAACAAGACAAAGCAAAGTGAGTAATCTTCAGTGATAACACTACAACAATTGGGTATAGCACCTGAAATGTGACCTGACTGTGATGAATTTCTGCAAGCCACGCTTCTCGCTGTGCACCAGTCTAGTAGGGCAAGCCTCTGAAAAAAATGTTACCATTTGCTTTAGGTCATATTTGATGCCAAAAGTCTTACCTTGAGGTGCTGCAGCTGTCTGCGGTCATCCTCCAGCTGCCTTTTTTTGTTTTCTATCTCTGTTTGTCTCTTTCTCTTCTCCTGAGAGGGAAAAAACAGGTACAGTGTAACTCTGTATCAGATTTGAGCTACATTGCAAAGTTGCTTATGTTTCTCATGTTTCAAAAACTGCATGGCTGTTTTACTCACATCACAATTAACGATTACTACAAACTAAACAAACGAAACCTGCATATCCTGCATACACACACCTGCATACTCACTTACACTCTAACTAATGCCCTCTTTACCCTTTACCCAGTCACTGACTTCCAGTGGACGGCCTTCTATAGACAGAGTCATGGCTGTGCCATGTACTTTCCAAATTTACAAAAGGATTTACCTGAGCTTCGCAGAGTGTTCAAAGTTTGAGATATTTTTATAACCAAACTCTGATTCTCTGTCCTGGACTTGTTTAGATAGCTCCTTAGTCTCCGTGATGCTGTTTGTTTAGGTATGTTCTCTAACAAACTCTGGATCCTTTCGGGAACATGTGTATTTATACTGAGTTCAGGTGACACTTTAATTGTGAACAGATTGACTCCATTCAACTGGGGCGAAAACATATAATCACAATATATAATAAAACATAATCACAAATTTCTGTTGTTGTTTTTTTTGTAAATAATGTTGCAAGTTATATTTGCTCACAAACTGATATTTGCTTTCAGTATTATAGGATGTTTTGTACTTTGTGTAGATTCAGGACATATAATCTCAATTAAGTTCATTTCAATTCCAGGTTGTAACACTACAAAAATAAAAGTTCAAGGGGGGTGAATATTATTTTGCAAGCCAACGTCACAGCATATTGTACATGGATAGTAAATTCATATTTTCTTTTACCCCAAATCACTGAATAGATCATTTGTTACTCTTATTGTTGCATTAATTGCACCATGCATCATGTATGTGGTTTAACCTATGAATAGAGTTAGGGTGTATTTTGGTCCTTTTTGTTATTTCCTGTAATGAGTGGAATCCAAGGACAGAGAGTGAAGATGGGGATGGGGCTGTGTGTATTTGTATGCATGTCAATGGGTGTGCCTGAGCAAAACATCACATAAAGGAGCCAAACTCCATCTCAGAGACTGAAACGTGACTGTACACACATTCCTGTCAGAATGAGTAGAATCCTTGACACAAACAACATAAATGGACTTCAGGGTGTTGGTTCAGAGTGGCCCTTAATGATCAAAGAGGACTTTAATTTCTAAATGAACATTGTTGGGATTTTTTTAAAAAGGAGTTTTAGTTGAATGGAGCGTTTTGAGGTTATTTTGAAGTGTTGTGTATAAATCATGAGATCTGCAGCAGTCAAAAGAAAGTGTAGAATAAGCATCTTACTTACTGCTATAGCCTGGAGCCTCTCCTGCTGTGACAACGCCTCAGACATCCTGAGAGAGAGAGAGAGAGAGAGAGAGAGAGAGAGAGAGATGAGAAACATCTCTAAAGAGAACAATGCAGTAAGCTCTGTTTCTCTCTCTAAGGCAATCTGTTGTGTTTTCTCTGCCGTGTCCGGAGTTTCTGTACATTTTCAGTAACAGTCCAAGAATGGCTATGCATTCAGTTCCTTCCTTTGTAAACCAGTTTCTTTGGTTTGTACAATAACATGCACACCCACAAACATACATTATCATTCTTCCTCAGAGTTTCTGGTTGAAGAATTTATGGTGCTTCACTGACAACCATACATTCAGTTTCTGTATATTACTCCCTTTATATTAATATGGCGGGATGTTGCTGCTGTTGGTTGTAATTAAAATTTATTTTCCTCATAATCAAACCCATATATAAATATATGTACTGTATATATGAATGTAATTGAGACAGATAATAACACTTTGTATCGGACCTCAATGTAGAGACACAAACAGCAGAAAAAAAGAGTGTCAAAAGTTTTGAAGAACTTCAGTCAAGATGGCGCATTCCATTAGAGAAAGAAGAAAAACACAGAACCAGACAATATGTAATATGATGGGCCCTCGTGAGAGTTCTATCATAGCATCTTTGGTTAAATAAGTTGACGAAAGGTTTCAGCTTGGGAAGAGGCTATAATATTTCTCACAGCATTTCAGAAATAATAAACCAGCTTTAACCATTTCTGGCTTCATGCTTTTGGAGATCCATGAGCTAGGGAATATTTCAAGTATAATGTCTGTGATGCATTTTGGTCATCCAAGTGATTTTGAATCTGTCAAGACAAAAGAATGTGTATTTAAAAAAGATTTTGACACTCATTTGAGGGGCTTCATCAGCCCTGAATTGACACGTTCAAAAGACAAGTTTCCTTAATAATGGACGTACAAATATCAGCTCTTCCAAAGAAAATCTACAGCTCCTGAGCCATTGTACATTTTGGAAGCGATAACGTGAGAACAGTCTTGCTAACTCAGTCTCTTTTATAAAACATTACACGGGAAACGAAAGTAGCACTTAAAATCAACTTTCCTTATCTCCCAAGCATAGGATATGACTTGTTTTTCAGGAGCATGACCAGCTGCATTTTTGTTTTTGTCTTATTCAAAGAAATAATGCAAGCAAGAGGAAAAAAAAGAGAGGCTGGTGAAGGAACAACAGTTTGTAGCTGCTGTAAGGTAAGTGAATATCTCGCAGACATTCCACAACATTAATGCAACTACAAATGATTAAAAACTATTACCACTCATTCATTAATAAATTAAAAATTGTAATCAATGGCAAAAATGCTGTTGTATAAGAGGAATAAAACCCTTTGGGATGTGCTGTTAAAGGAAAATAATCAATTTCAGGGTCTCACATCACAGCATGCCCCGTCTTACCGGATTCTTTCTCCTAAACCCAACTTAGCAGAAATAGGGAGATTAACATAAGTACACGTTTTTGTTTTTTGTTTCTTAAACACCCTCTAGGGGTCTTCAGTTTGGGCCCCTGAAGAACCCTTTAGAAAGCTAAAAACATTAATCCTCCAAAGAATCCTTGAGGAAAGCGTTTTTTTCCCCCCCCAAAAGTGCACTTCAGTGTGAAGAGCTGTTCTATATACAAATGAGAAAAGTGTAATGTCTCATTCTACACTGTTAGATATTTTTTAACCATTTCTGAGACGTTTCCCCTTAATGGCCCCTTTGAGTCCAAGTACTTCATATTCAGATATATAAGGATGTGTCATTTGAGAATATTAAAATGACACATGACTGTTTAAAAGACGTTATTACAGTTATTCAGCTAAAGTTTGGATGAGAGTCAGATACATCTGTGAGAAAGCATTGTTTGGTTTCGCATGTCACTGAAATTAACTTCACCTCAAGGGCATTAACTTAAAAGTTCTGAATATTTTATGAGCTAATGAGGCTATTAAGGGGTTGTTCTCCCCCTTAATCTCAAGCAGATAGATCTTACCTATTGTAGGAGCCAATAAATGAAAGAGGAGATCTGGTTCAGGATACTTATTTTCTTCTCATTTATTTCACACCCTGCCAGTGTGCAACAACACATGCCTCCACCATCTTTTGATCTCTTTAAATTGGCACCATACATTTCCTAAAATGCCTCCAGAGTCAGTCTGATGGACACGGCAAAGGAGAAAGAGCACTGTTGGGGCGTTTGAAAGATGAGGAGAATGGAGATCTCATGAGGGTCATGAGGGAGTAGAGGAATGTGCGGATGCCCCAGCCTACGACACCCTGCAGTCTGACATATGTTTCCCATCATAACCACCCCCCCATTCACACTCCCCCAATTCCCTAACATATAACACACACCACTTGTACAAACAGGAGAAAAAAGTGAATGAGTTTGGAGAGGATTGAGGCATCACAATGCTATGCTATCGGTATGTTGTGAGCACGTCCTCCTTTTTAAAAGCACATGGAAGAATTGTGAATATCGATCTCAACACCAGGAATCTCAGCTCCCAGCAATCAAATGGCCCCTGATTCATGTTTAATAAGGTGTTAACTAGCAGCATTATGCTACGCTGAGCTCATGTTTGTAGCTCCTGGTGCATAAAATAAATTTGTGCACACTCAGCACCTTTCACTTCCCGCTCCAGCCAGCATAACATGACAGGATGCAGCACAAAACACTGCATCTAAATAATGCACTCAGCTACAAGTGTGCTCCTATAAAAATGTAAGACTCTCGAGGTCTGAGCACACAAGAAACATGGTGTGTCTCAATTTCTGCACTGGTACGTTCAGGGCTAGTCGGTCAAAGTTATTGTATGAATATTACACAACTTGTCTCATGGGTGTGCTCAGCATCTCGGACAGATTGAAGAGACAAACAGCTGCAGGTTCAGGGTCATTCAGAGAAGTGAAGATCATATGTCTATCAGCGATCAAATGCAAATTCCTCTGCCTTTCGCACGCTTATTAGCTACAGCTAGCAAAAACAATGATTCGACTGGTAATTTGGTCATTCTATCATTACAATACAAAGAGGTTAAGACTTTTGCATACGTTTTCTGAAATATTTTTCTTTATTGTGTCTGTATTTATATGGACTAGTTTCTAATACATTAAGGATATAGCTAACTATAGCTATATCTATAATAGTAAGATAATATAATATTGTGATAATATATATAGTTATATATATCTATATATAACTATATCTAAATTGATACAAATACAGATACAAATAAGAGGTGCACTATTTGTTTGTTGTTTTGTTTTAGAGGTTAGAGTTGTTTTAGAGGTTTAGAGATGCAACAAAAAGTATTTTCATGTGGGTGCGAGCGAGTGGTCAGATACGAAGCTCGCAGGACAAAGAAAGACTATGCTCATTAACATGAACATGCGGTGCCGCGAGATTACAACATCCTTAGTAACTGCCTGGTTAGGGTTGCAATGGTTTAAATCCTAATTTAGTTTTACTAGTTCTACTAGTTTGTTTATATTTTGGGAAATAAAAACAATTAATTGCAAAATGGCAAAGGCACGTACAAACAAAATTAACAACTATGCAAAGAAGGATTTAAAAAAAAACAATCCTGCACACATCTCTACTTAAGGCCAGTTAAGAACTTGAGTGATGTAGCTGAGGTTAAGGAACTGTCAGAGCCACCCACTTTGGATTGAATACTGATACAGATATGGGTAGTTGGAGCACTAAAAAGATGCAGCTACAGATTGCAGACATACACTGGGTACCAATTAAGTCTGATATGTTAGGATCACCTCTCACTCTCTCCATTCCACACATTTCCAATCTGTACACCATGTACAAGATATGAGTCATGCTGAGTCTTCGAGGGAGCGAAAGTGTGTTCCACAGAAGATGCCTCCTGATGCCAGAATCACCTGCCTTTTAGAAGCACAGATTAGCTCTAAATAACTCCAAATTCAAACATCAAACATTTTGTCATTGTTAAGACGTTGGACTTCTGATCGGAACGTT
Source organism: Pangasius djambal (assembly GCA_022985145.1). Classification (NCBI taxonomy): domain Eukaryota; kingdom Metazoa; phylum Chordata; class Actinopteri; order Siluriformes; family Pangasiidae; genus Pangasius; species Pangasius djambal. The sequence goes on from CM040985.1 coordinate 20,340,868, forward strand.
GACAGTTCAAGTCCCAGCACCACCAAGCTGCCACTGCTGGGCTCTTGAGCGAGGCCCTTAACCCTCAACTGCTCAGTTGTATAAATGGGATAATTGTAAGTCGCTCTGGATAAGGGCGTGTGCCAAATGCCATACATGTTGTCATTATTTCCTCCAGCTGCACATACAATGTCAGTGAGTTTCAGATAGACTTGTCATCAGGTCATTACTAAGTTCATGTTTCTAAAACTATTCTCATGGGTAATAAAGATATAGCTGGCACATAAGAGTGCTAAACCTCCATAACAATTTTACACTCATTAAAGCCCATGCAGTGTGGAGCCCAACAGATCATAATGTAATGAAATTCTCATAAATCATAAAGTTTTCTACACCTCTAAGTTGCTACCTGTAACAAAACCATCCTTATTGTAGTGGTGCTTCTCAGTGCACTGGAATACTAGGGACATGGTTTTCCTAGCCACATTCCAATTCCAAAAAGAGATTTGGACTGAAGGGGCTCTTTTGGTGACTAAGTCTTACAGAAGTTAGCAAATTCATCAATATCATTTAAAGCAGCTTTAAATCTACAAACGCGATTAGTTAGGAATTCGTCAGCAGTTCTTCAGTATATCAAGGATGCATTCATTTGGAGCTTAACAAACAAACTATTATGAGCTTTAAACTTAAAAGTTGGTATTCTCTTAAAATACACTTTCAATAAATCACTGTTTGTAGGAAGCTAATTCAATGTGACTAGCTTATTTTTATGTGTGGGGATATAGACCTACTGGTATGGACCATACTGCCCATAGCATAAGCTCAATATTTAACGGATATTAGGACCTCCTGCAGTGGAAGTAGCTAATCCATTTGTGGATTTGTAGAAGGTTGACCATGTTTCAAGGGCCAGCCAATTGAATGACCACAGAGGCTTTGTGGTAGATCTATCCATCTGGAACTATCCATCAAACAAAAAAAAATAGACCTCAATGAGAATTATTTCCAGTGTTTCTCAATATAAATTCTTTCAACATTTCCAAACACATTTTTGTAATTAATCGTGTCTTACACCAATTAACTTCCTATTATTGCTCTGTTTTTTCCCTTTCAAAATCAGGAAATGCAGGAATGCATGGTATTTCTCTGCTCTTTAGAAATGAATAAAAAGCAACTGAGCTAAAACAGATGTTTTTACACTGCATTGAGAATTACTTGTGCTGGCCAGCCAATCTAAGCGTAGCCATCTCTTTTTTTTCCTGTTTTTTTTTTTTTTCTTTTTTCTTCAACTTCAGCAGCCTGGAGCAGATTTCACTGAGACAACTTGTCTGAGGGCAGATGACTAACAGTGCCGGGTAACAAAGTCTGGCTTTGAAAATCCCACAGTTTATGGTGCTATCTCTAATTAAGACGTTGTGCCAAATATCAATCTCAAGAATAACTGGTACTCTGACATGATTGCTTTCAGATGTGTGAATGTGTCCTGCATCTTGTCTCTGCTAACCACTGGATGCAAGGGACAAGAGAGAGGCTTCTGAGTTAAATCACAGCCCAGGCCATCACGCAGTTAATGTGAGTGTTTTTGCCGTTATGTTTTACAAGAATTGCAACAGCCCTATTAACAGCAACAAGGATATGAAGCACCACCCATCTAATTTCCCTGTTGTGTGCTGGCTTCAGAATGTGGCTTCAAGTGTATCCACTATATTAAAAAAGAACAGTACTCCTCTCAAACAGCAGCTGATTCAAGATAAGTGGAAAATGACAGTGGTATTGGCCTTGTATTACTGCAGCCTGTATTAGAAGGTCAGTATCAAGTACTATTTGCCGATTTCCATGCTCAAAGAACTTAATTCAAATCATAAATTATTCACCAGGATTACAGGTGTTGATAAGCAGGAAACTCAGTAAACAATGCTGGACTCCAGAGACGCAGAACTGGAGCACACCTCCATTATGTGATGAAAAAGTGATGTCCCAATGTACCGATAAACAAGAACTAAAGTTGCAGCATGTAAAATTTTAGAAAAGTTATGCCAAATTTGGCATGTTTACTACCATCCATGACTGTTTTGTAAGGCCAGAAAAAAGTACTGGAAGTCTAGACAGCCAGCAACAAGGGAGATTGACCCCCCCCCCACCAAATATGTAAGATATTTTATTTGTTTGCTATTTAACTAGCCAGCAGAATCTGCAGAATATAGCCAATCAACTTACCATTGTTATGGAATTTGTAACTAATGTTACTTAGTTATCTAGCTATTAATAGCCAGCTAGTGCACTTAACTGTGTTTGCCTGTTTGTCAGATTAATGTGCCACTTTCATAGCTAACATAATTTTCCATCTAGTAATAACTGTTAAGCTGACCAAATTGTAGACAATATAGCATTTTGTTTGTTTTTATAACACTTCTAAAATTAGCTGTATTATTCTGCAACTGAGTGGAGGACCAACAGAAATAGAATTGGGTGGAGGATCCAACTTTTGCCAAGGCAGCCTTAATACCAGCCTCTAGTGCATTCAGTGCAGCTGCTGTGCTGCACTCCTGAATTACACTTTTGATATCATACTAGCAGCATTATCTGCCAAAATGGGCCTCAAGTTCAGAGAATGAGACCAAGCCACTGAAAGCACATTAGAGTCTGTCTCTGTATGCGAGGCAGCTATCCCTCCCTTAAGCTCTGTACTCCCTTAAGCGCTGTACTTCAGTGTGCTGTTGCAGTTCTGCTAACAGTTCTTTCGTTTGGCCTGCTGCCAGCTCCTGTAATCTGTGTTCCAACACAGTAGATGCACACTCTCCTCGTCCATGGCACTGCTCAATGGACTCTTCTGCCCACTTTTGTTCCTTCTGCAGCAACAGAGCAGAGCAGTTTACCTTTTTCTTCCTGGCAAGCTTTGTAGCCATATCTGCTGTTCACTTCATTCCTCATTCTTGCTGTGCAATGCCAGAAAAAAGTGATGAATAGACAATAATATTTTTATAGCCTTAAGGCCTTAATTCACACTGGAGATGGTTCTGAATTTTACATGCAACAGTAATGTTTCATTTTAGCCATTGCGTAAATGTAAGACCACACACTGCATTTGTTTTACACAACATCAGTATTTGGGTGAAACTGGTGCATTTACTGCACAGAAAAACGGGAATATGTGGTCAGTCAGATTTAAGAGAAAATATTACGTATAGTTTACATACAAATATATTTCTCATCAAAGCGTGACTTCACTGCTTATACTAAATTTAATTTAAGCAAGTATCTTATCTACTTGTTTGATTTATGTAGATTTAGGGTGATCAAGTCATGTAGTATTAACGTGATCCGTTTAAATTATAAAATCTTGTGAGGATGTTGGTGTTTAAAGGAAGAAATAACTATAGTATTAAATTAACATGATTAACCTACGTGTGGCCCTATAGCACAGTGGGTAATGTTGCTGCCTCCTGATGGCATGGGCCTTAGTTTAATCCTGAGCTTTGGTGAGTGCACGGTGTTTCATTTTATTCCAAGGCTAGTAATATAAATGATCAAATCATGTTGGCTGCATGAAAACAAATTGTGTTAATGCAACTCAATTCAGTCACGTGGAACCAACATACACATTTGAATTAAGTAAATGTAACAAACACCTTTTTTTTCAGTGTGGGTGTCTAAGTTAAAGTTTTTAAGACCTCTACTTTCTTTTCACTTGTGCATGTGCCATGATTGTGCAAACTAGTCTTACATACAGTATAAAAGTGTTTGTATGGTAGCAATACTCATAGACGAGACATATCACGTTTTATCACAGTTCCACTGTCTTATGTCATGTTTTTACTGAACAGTGTTGTAATTACAGATGGCCAACTTTGGCTGTCCCCATTCCCCAGGTTTCATTGACACAGTTGTACATTTGGCCATTAGCTTTCTTGCTAAAAATAAAACAAGCTGTCCTGCCTGTAGTTCATGTGAACCATGTGAGGTGTGAATTGAATGGACAGAGACCACACGCTGCTCCTGACACTTACATGACTCATTGTGAATTTTTCATCATTAAAGATATTAAAAATATATTACAGCGGCATGGTGGTGCAAAGAATAGCTGCATCACAAGTTCGATCCTAAGGTTGGGTTGCTGTCTGTGAACAGTTTCTCTGTATGTTCTCCCTGAGTCTGTTTGGGTTGCTCTGGGTTCTCTGTTCTTTTTCCACCTTCCATAACTTGCCAGTTGGTAGATTGGCTAAGATGAATGCACCTAGGTGTGAATGCGTGTGTGTGCATCCCTGGTGTATACCTGGTGTAATCCTGTCTCATGCCTAGCGTTCCCAAGAGAAAATGCATTATTCTATTTGATAAAGGCCTATCAAATCATACACTATATGGCCAAAAGTATGCGGACACCTGACCATCACACCCCTATGTCGTTCTTGAATATCCCATTCCAAAGCCATAGGCATTAATATGGAGTCCCAACTTTGCTGCTATAAAAGCCTCCACTGTTCGGCGAAGGCTTCTTACTAGGTTTTGGAACGTGGCTGTAGGGATATGTGCCCATTCAGCTACAAGAGCACTAGTGAGGTCAGGCACGGTAGTAATGGGAGAAGGCCTGTTGTGTAGGTGGTGTTCAGTGGGGTTGAGGTCAGGGCTCTTTGCAGGCCATTTGATTTCTTCTACACCAGCCTTGGCAAACCATCTCTTTATGTTTTTTTGTACAGAGGCATTGTCATGCTGGAACAGGCTTGGGTTGGCTGCTTAAATCTTAAAGTTACTGCATACAGAGACATTCTAGACAATTGTGTGCTTCCAACTTTGTAGCAACAGTTTGGGGAAGGCCCATATATAGGTGTGATGGTCAGGTGTCCATATACATTTGGGCAGATAGTGTCTGCTATGGTTTAATGTGTTATGTTCTGCTATGTTCAGTTACTATAGTTCAGCTGGTTATGCTGTAATTGGTTCATTCAATCCATCTTTTAAAATCCATGTGTCCCTTTTAAACTTTGAGCACCTGCCCCTAATATAATCTGTGATCACACTAACTATGACACAAGATAAGGCTAATGTGAAATGGGGCAAGCCCAGCCAATATGCAATGCCAGTTGTTCATGGTTTCATTAGATTACTTCATTGCAAGTATTTGGGTGAAGCAGGTGCATGGGTCTCTAATAAAACTGCTGAGTTAGAAGAAGTCATTATAATTCTAGTATCATTTAAAAAGTGTGTATTCTGTCCTTCTGTTTATGTGTTTGCAGTACCTAGCTTTACAGTATTCACTCTAATGATTTGCAAAATTAAGAGCCATAACAGAATAATGACTATGCAAAATGTCACCATTGCCTACTCAACTGGATAACTGTTTACTTCAGAATGCAAGAATAAGCCAAAGGCCATATCACATGAGCTGCACCCTGGATCATTAATAATCAGTATATAGAGAATCTAACGTGTCATATGACTCTGTGCACGCATGTGTCGTAAGTACTGTGCAAGAACTATTTTCTATTTCATTAGTGGGTTTCAGTGATAATTGTCCATTCGCATGCAACAGCAGAACCTTAACAAGATCACAGTGTCATAAAAGTTGCACTGTTTCTAAAACTTGTGGATAATGTCACATCCAGCATTACTGAGTAGTTCTCACTGCAAAGGCAATAACAAACTAACCCTGGGGCATGAGCTAAAGGACAACCCACCCACTGATTTATACCCTGTTAAAGACTGCATATGCCCTTAGGCTCCACACTACAAAGTGACCCTGTGTTCAGGCACACAAAATGAAGCAATGGCCTAACACAGTCATATATCCCCACCGATTGAGAAACTAGACCATGAAAACCCATTCTGTCTTTGTGAGAGGTGAACCATGGCTGCTATTGTGAGATATGAAACCATAACAAGCAAAAGGGGTTTGTACAATTAGCTCCAAAGCACTCCTAGCATTTTAACTGACATGTTATATATTATTCTTTTTTAAAATCCATAGCATGCATACTGAAGCTATTGAAATATAAAATATCCATCAGTGGAATAACAACTCTTTTGTTCAATAAGTGTTTTCAAGGTTGTAGCGTTTTTCTTAGTGATTCTGTTTTCTGGCCTTATTTTAATTTTTGAATTCACTGTTACCTACATACACTCACCATTCACTTTATTAGGAACAACTGCTCATTCATGCAACTATCATTCATTCAGTTGTTGAGGTCAGAGGAGAAAAACCAGACTGGTTTGAGCTGACAGGAAGCCAAACCATGGTAACTCAAATAAGCACTCTTTACAACCATGGTAAGTAGAAAAGTATCTCAGAAGACACAACCTTGAGGCAGATGGGCTACAACAGCAGAATACCACATCAGATTCCACTCCTGTCAGCCAAGAGCAATGAATCTGAGGCTACAGTGAGCACAGACTCAAAACTGGGCAGTTGGACATTGGAGAAAGACCACGCAACATGTTAAAGCTACTTTCGGAGTGTCCGTATTTCATTTTTCACATGTAACCGTGTCATTGTGAGTGTTTGCTAAGCACAAATATTCCTATGTAAAGAGCATGCTGAACTTGACCTCTTTTTGTGCTGCTTTTCAGTTAAGTGCCCTTTCAAAGGGATTTGTCACAAAACTGCCCACTGAAGTGGAAGAATGCTGTCAGTTTCTATGGAGACCTCACCCACGAACTGTCCAAAAAAAACGAGTCACACAGCATGAGCACAGTAAAACAACATTACCATAAGCAAGACAACTGTAATCAAAACAAGAAAGAAAACTGCTATTGTTTAAAGCTTCAAATCATTAGCTTGTACCATTACAAATAGTGATTCCGTGGAAAAAAACATTACACAAATTTCTATTTAAAAAAGATAATCAGGCTGGAAATGTGTGTTCACATTGCGGTGCCGCAAGGTTAACATATCAGAAGTAATAGAAGCATAAGAGTATATTACCCTATTGCAATCATCGGTTCAAAAGCATCACAGACTTGCTTCAAGCTGTTGTTAAAGAAACTCAAAAAGACTTATCTGTGTTTTCTGATACAATGGTCTATTAACAGGAGGATTTTGGCATGCAGCCTGCCCAGTAGTTTGCTGGCCATTAGCTTCCATTATTAGTCCTATTAGCCACATAGCTCCAGGGCCTTGGCTGTTCAATTATATGTAAGGTAAGTAGAAAATGAATGCAAGTTTGATGTTCTCCTGAACCTTTTCTTTAAGAACTGCAGCAAACACAGACTTAATATGATACATATTTAATGGGTCTGCATAGGCTACTTATGTATCATTTTGTTCACACATGGAAAGCATTTGACAGTCATAATTCGTAAGTATTCCCGAGTAAAAGAGAAGCAGAGGCTTTCAACTGAGAGTAAACTATAGGCGAGGTATTGTCTTGAAGTTTCAAAGCAAAATCAATGATGATCAGAGCAAGTTATCTTTAACAGCACTTAGGCTTGGTGAATTACGGAAGGTTATCAACCACTAATGTGGGCCAGTTGACTTATATGATTTATGATCAGCGTATTAGTCGGGGTTTTCAAACCACACAGATCTTCAAAAGGGACCGTTCTCTTTCAGGGAGAATATGTGGTTCTACAGCAAGTTTCCCCCAAGAGGACAGTGTGAGGTAAGGGCTCAGTTATTCAAACAGATTACATGATCTCTTGGTGAGACTGCAGAAGCCTGAACAGAAAACTACACTAATATAGTAGATGAAAGACTGCTGGAGTGTCTGTGTAAAAGGCCAAGCACTTCAACCCCTTCACCCTCGAACAGTTGCTTCAGGAATCTCAGCAAAAAGCCCTGCCCATATCAGATAGCGCATGCCTCCCCATTAGCAATGGGAACACTCAACGTTCTGTCTGATATCCCAGCTACTTATTCAGAGTGTCACAGTTATTCAGCCAACAACAGACCACACAGATCATGTGCAGGTTGTGAAATGCAGATCTCAATTCTCTTTATGCAAGAGTCTGTTCAGTCTATGGAATATTTACTGCGGAAATGGCCAGGGAAGAGACTGTCCTGTTAACGTCAGTCTGTGCACTCCACAAGTTTAATCAGCAAAACAGTCCATTAAATTGTAAGAATTCACCCACTTTAAGTCTTCTTAACACATTACCCTTCTTGCAAACAAGATAGAATTGTATCACTATAAATATGTAGAAATAGTAAAACCTCACAGTAAAACTAGACAGCACACAATATAGAGACCACACTCGTGGATGCATGGATGAACATTAAGACAGCCATGATAATAATGGTGATGATAATGATGAAGCGTGCTGCTGCTGAAGATGAAGGATCCTGAAACCTGTACATTCTCTAGCATGCTCGTTAACGTCAAGGAGTCAAAGACAGAGAAACATGCGCATGTGTGGATTGCATGCATTAAGGCTCCTGCACCGTTATTCCAGCCTACACATTAATGCACCGCAAAAATAACACCAGTACTGTGGCAATAAATAAATAAATAAATAAGTCAAACCGCATTTGGTCAGTATGTCCTATAGGCCATGTTTGTGCAGGATGCACAACATCTAGGAGAAAGGCATGCATGCATTTTGATCTATACATCTTACAGGAGACAAACCTCACTGTTAATTATGAGGCCTTGTAGCTGCGTGTAATACGTGTGCGCATCTGCATGATCGCATCTGGGCGCATCTGCATGATCGCATCTGGACAATCCTAGCCACTGACGCGTTCAAATAGCCTAAAGTAGCGCAAAGTAAGACACAATAACAGTTTTTTGTTTGTTTGTTTTTTTTGCAGATTAACAAATATCAAATAAGGCGCATTTCCACCCGCGCGAGCTGCCACAGCTGGAACGCATCATGGATGAGAGGATAAAGCGCTATCTGCAGGTGTGGCATCGGGAAGGAAACTCGTTGAAAGGGCCAACACATGCAAAGGAAATAATAATTTAAAAAATAATAAAAAAAGACTTACGCTACAATGTCAAAAATGGTCCTCCGGGTAGTCTGCGTGTAACTGTGGCTTTTACTGATGCGCTTTCTTCTATTTCTTTTATGAAATGCGCTACGACATCAATGTGGTTCTCGGTCTCCTCTCCGTCTTCTCAGTATCTGCTGCACTGACACAGCAGCCTGATCAGAGCCTTTAAATCTTAACAGAACAGAGCCGAAATGAGATGATTCCGTATCCAGCACTCCTCATTGCCTAGTCCAGTTTGTCCTGTCCCCTTTTGTCGGGGTGTGAGGACTTCAGGGTGGATGGATTTTCAAGCTATTTTCATCCGCCCAGGTGATGAAAAGAGAGGTTCAGTTTTACCGCCCTCTCGTGGATGCGGAATGGGTTTCGGAGGAGCCTTAGAGACATTTATTCTGACTCTGTTTCAAAACACAGCTTATGCTGTAGGTTTAGAAAGCATGATCCAGCTTTACATAACCCAGCTGTACATAACCCAGCTATAAATGATCCAGCTTTACATTACTCAGCTATACATGACTGAGCTATGCATGATCCAGCTTTACATAACTCAGCTATACATAACCCAGCTATACATGATCCAGCTTTATGTAACCTAGCTATGCATAACCCAGCTATACATGATAGAGCTATACATGATCCAGCTTTATGTAACCTAGCTATGCATAACCCAGCTATACATGATAGAGCTATACATGATCCAGATTTACATAACCCAGCTATACATGATCAATCGATACATGATCCATCTTTACATAACCCAGCTATACATAATCAATTTATACATGATCCAGCTTTACATAACCCAGCTGTAAATAACCCAGCTATACATGATCAATCTATACATGATCCAGCTTTACATAACCTAGCTATACATGATCCAGCTTTACATAACCTAGCTATACATGATCCAACTTTACATAACCTAGCTATACATGATCCAGCTTTACATAATCTAGCTATACATAACCCAGCTATGCATGATCCAGCTATATATAACCCAGCTATACATGACTGAGCTATACATGATCCAGCGTTACATAACATCGCTATACTTAACCCAGCTATACATGATCAATCTATACATGATCCAGCTTTACATAAACCAGCTATACATGATCCAGCTTTATGTAACCTAGGTATACATAACCCAGCTATACATGATAGAGCTATACATGATCCAGCATTACATAACATTGCTATACTTAACCCAGCTATAAATGATCCAGCTTTACATAGCCAAGTTATACGTGATCCAGCTATACATAACCCAGCTATACATGATCCAGCTTTACATAACCCAGCTATACATGATCCAGCTTTACATAACCCAGCTATACATGATAGAGCTATACATGATCCAGCTTTATGTAACCTAGCTATACATAACCCAGCTATACATGATAGAGCTATACATGATCCAGCTTTACATAACCCAGTTATACATGATCCAGCTTTACATAACCCAGCTATACATGATCCAGCTTTACATAACCCAGTTATACATGATCCAGCTTTACATAACACACCTATATATGATCAATCTATACATAACCCAGCTACACATGACTGAGCTATACATGATCCAGCATTACATAACATCGCTATACTTAACCCAGTTATACATGATCAATCTATACATGACCCGGCTTTACATAACACAGCTACACATGATTCAGTTATACATGATAGAGCTATATGTAATCCAGCTACGCATGATCCACTTATGCACAATCCATCGATACATGATTCAGCTATATATGATGGCCTATGTCCTACATAGGAAAAACATACATGTAAAAGTCATAGGATTAACATCATATGCTTTTTTCCATGTGAATGTCTGAAAGCCATGTTTTTGTATATAGGTAGTTTTAAACCATACAACAAACTGTTTTGTCATGTAGGCCCACAAAAATTGAGCTGTTGATTAAATGTAGACCTCAGTTAAGATTGATGTTATTACTAGTCATCTCAGCTGGACCACAGGTTTCCAACCCTGGTCCTGGAATACACCCCCACCCCCCACCCAAACACTTAATTAATATCCCTTCCTGAGTTGAAGTGGGTGTGTTAGAGCAAGGAAAACAATAAAATGTTCAGGACAGGGGGTACTCCAGGACAAGGGTTTGGAACCTGTTAGCAAGACTATAACCTAGGATGTCAGAGAATTATTTCAACCTTGAATAGTTTGTACTGTTTTGCTTGAAAAATGCTTCCTTAAGGAACAGTTCTTGCACAGTTAGGAGTTCTTCATTTGGAAGAGGTTCCACTTGGATTCTTGTACAAAAGGGAAATACTTGTAAGGATCTACATTATGTTTAAGAGTTTCCCCTTCAAGACAAACCAGTTAAGAACTCTTAAGGGTTCTAAATTTGACTTTTTTCTAATGGTGTACATTAGGAAACATGTCCTTGGGATACATTTGCAGTCCTTATTGTGAATTAGGCTGGTTTTAAACCAGGGTCGGATTAAACAGTCAGTCACAATCAAATATTGTGTGCATACTTGGCCACCTAGTGACATGTCTATAGAAGTACATCAGTGAGAAAAGGAGGGAAAGTCCCCTTGCATTAATTCTGTTTCTGAACTGGTAGACAGTGCGGTGTACTTCCTTTTTTAAAATTACTTTTCCAAAGACTTTTTTCACTATTAGAGGAACTAACATCCTAAAGGGATTCTCAGTGGAACTATTTTTAGAAAGGAAAACCTTTATCATAGGGTTCTACTTAGAAGTGGTGGCTCAGTGGTGAGGCTTTGGGCTCTAATCAGGAGGCTGTGAGTTCAAATCCCAGCACTGCCATGGTTAGGTCCTTAAGCAAGACCCTTAACCCCGGCTGTATGTCTGAATTGTAAGGTTAATTTCCTTATAGGATTAAAAGCATCAGGCATATGAGCAAATTTAAATCTTTAATGTTCCTCCAGAGAACTGCTCTACTCACAGTGTGAGCACCAACAGCATTAACACCCACTGTGTTGTATTAACACCTACAGGGTAACCTGCAGTGTTGAACAAACATCATCAGTGTTGAACTGACACTCATAGTTAGCTATGCAATTAATGTTATATAAATCCAATGAAAGACAAAGCAAATTTACTTACATGTTTATCTTTACATAAAGCTCAGAAAAATAAATTGTGTGTATTAATTAAGAAATAATTGCTAGGAATTAAAAACAGGCAAGGAAAGGAAAATGTACAAACTTTAGAAAGAACAAAGTTAGAAAAAAAAAAGAGCTGTATTGAAACAAAAGATGGATTACAAAACCATTATGCCATTTGTGCTCTGAAGGCCAATGAACTGACGCACTTGGTTTTATCTTTTTTCGATCTGTTTTCTTTTTAAATGTTTCAGTAGTGGAGATTGCTGTTATAGTTATTGTGTAGTTGTTGTATATATTATAGCATGGTTAAAAGAATAATTAAGTGGTCACTTGAATTTTACTGGGTTTAATCTTAACCTCAACTTGAGAGCAATGTCAACTTGAATCTAACTGCAATTCTAATAAAACTAGGAAGAGTGTTAATATTAAGCAAAATGATTTTTACTGCAGCCTAACTGGTTTGGTAAAAATAAAAACATCTGATGGCTTAAATATGTACATATGATGACTAATATGTGACTAATACACCTAAAGTTTTAATATTTGGATTATATTCATAAATCATACATAGGCCCATAGCTTTATGTTAGCTAGAAAGGGTTCCTGGCAGCAAAAGGCTCGAGAACCCCTGCTGTAGGCTCCATACAATGCTCTTCCTGTCCAACAGCAATGCTCTCACACTCTCCCATCCTCCTCTAACTGGTTTCCTCTGCAGAGATTCTTTTAACAGATCGCATACACACAGCAAACACACACAACTCTGTGCCTGCCTGCCAGTTGCCATGGTAACTTGACATGTTTTTCTCCATTTGCTCTGATCAGTGGGAATGTTGGTGGCGCAGAATGCTGGAACATTGCCAGCTCTCTCAGGAGACTCTCTCACTCATCGAGACACAAAGCGGCAGAGGAGGGGCGTGGCCTTGTGGTCCAGCACTGGATATCATCACCAATGGGCATCCTGCAGTGTGAATGAATCATTGCTAATGTTACGTTACAAGAATATGTTCTCATCCACCTGGTAATGTCACTTATAAAGAAGTGTACAAATAATTCCATGTACAGCGTAGAGAGACATTTGTGTTGTGTTTTATTCGTCTTTGCCTTAGCACATATCATCTATACTATATATGGATATATATATGGATGATTACACTCTTTGTGATACGTACAGCCCCCATTTCAAATTTGGCAAATTACCATAATGCTAAATAAAATATTTGCCCTTGTTTTTGCAGTAGGAGTCTGCCTGAAGTCAGCTTGACACACACATAACTAAATGCTGGATTATTCCATGGTGATTCTTTTACTGGATCTGTAACGCAGCCACCGGCGCAACATGAAGTGCTGCCCACTCAGACTGAAGCATTTTATTGAACCCAAGCTGCCAGGTCCATCCTGCTATCGCCTTTGGCAGTTATATCATCAGTAAAGCAAGCCAGTTCATGCAAATATTCATAAGCATAAACAAAGATATGTAAAAAATAAAAATTGATAAAGAAAAAAGTATTCAATGTCAGGTGTGCATGTATGGGCTCAAGTGCAGCTATACAAGGCTTTATTAATTGTTGCAAACAATACAAAAACGTAGTCCAAATCAGGGTCAAGGTGCAACAAACAACATAGACTAGGGCAGAAAAAAGTACTTTGGGAAAAAAAGAAACGAGATCAAGAACCAGAATAGCAATCAAAATACAAAGGCTTGGTAACCCCTGGAACAAATGAACACAGAGCATATACTTCACGAAGTGAAGGTGCTTATGTAGTGTGTGGGTGACTGAGTCTAGGAGAGTGCAATCAGTAGTCAGGTGAACATGAACGCGAGAGTATGCGTATGGCGGACTATCAATCAAGTCAAGATATAATCAAGACATACAGTAAATACTGCAGAAACTGTTCTCATGCAAATTGCAGCAGATGTCATTATAAAATTCCACTGCCATTGGTTGGGAAGATTTAATGAAACAAGTAACAATTATGGTGACTTTAAAGTAGCTTCCTAAAGTTCTCAAGGACAACATTATTAATCACTTGAGTGGAAGAAGCTACAGAGCCATACCGAAGACCTTAAACATCTCTGTCAGTACAATTGGTTTGATAATATACAGGTGAGACGTTCCTGGAACCACAACTAATCGTCCCTGGACAGGTGCATCACGAAGGATTTCACAACGTGCTCTCACACTAATGATAAGGAAGGTAAGTGTCATATCCACCGTGGACAATTCCCACCCCTAGACTGCCAGAAGGCACCCTCACTCACATTTTTGAATATCTTCCTTTGTTGTCTGTCTGACTTCCTGTGTTTGTGCACACCTGTTTTGTGTTCCCCTAATCAGTTTCCGTATATAAGTCTGTGTTTTCCCTCCTTAGTTGCTGAACAATATGTTGTTCGATCTGCACTGTGAGTAGTCTTCCTTGCCTAGCCTTACCCTGGTCTAGTCCTTTGTTTTAGTTTTTCTAGTTTTGGGTTCTTTTCCTGCCTTTTGTTAGTTAGCTTTTAATTTAATAAAGACTGCACTTGCATCAGCCTCCCTGGATTTGCAACAGTAAGAGAGAAGCCAGCAGACATTCAAAAAGAGTTGCACGGCAACAGTTACACAGAGAACAATAAGCAATGAACTGCACCACAATCATTGCTGTTCATACACCTCCTGCAATACTCCTGTGCTAAAAAAGAAGCACAGAGATGCATGTCTAATAGCATTTAGACAAATCATAACTCTTTTGGAACAATAATTCAGCTTGTTATGTTTGGAGAAAGAAGGGTTGTGCGTATGACCCCAAAGAAGACCATACACACAGTGAAGTACGGAGGTGGAAGCATCATGATGTGAGCTGCTTCTCCGCAAACTGTACTGGGGCATTACACAACATCAAAGGAAATGTGAATGGAGCGATGTATTGGGATATATAGTCAGATCCGGAAGTATTTGGAAAATGAAGGCATTTTTGTGATTTTGCCTTTATACACAGCCACAATGGATTTAAAAAAACAAAACAATCAAGACGTGATCGAAGTGTAGACTTTCAGCTTTATTTTAAGAGGTTCCAGAACCAGAATGATGGGAAGAGAAAAGTATGGTGAAAGAAACAGCTCATGATTCAAAGTATACCACATCACGTGTTAAATATGGTGGAGGCAGTGTTATGGCATGGGCATGTATGGCTGCCAATGGAA
>CM040985.1:20356146-20377502 GCA_022985145.1 Pangasius djambal
ACTGTATTAGAGGAGAATTTAATCTCATTGGTTAAAAAACTGAATCTGGGGAGATGAACATTTCAACAAGACAATAACCCCAACCATACAGCCTAAATAACTTAAGAAGGCCTTGCATGACCTAGCCAATATCCTGAGTTGAATCCTATTGATAATTGTGGTTTGAAATTGAACCACAATGTTGCAAAAAGCTAATTACCTCTTAGACATCACGAAGCTGTAAATGCCAACAACAGCTTTGCAGCAAAGTAATGTTGGTAATTTGTGGTGTCCAAATAGTTTTCTTCCAATCAGTTTCATTTTTTAAACGTATCTTTCTTTATGCTTATGAATACATACTTTTTATTATAAGTTCAAAGTAACGTGACATTATCTGTGTAGATTTGAAGTGGATATACACAGTGGAAGTACATTAAATAAAAAAAAAATGGTGTATGAAAAAAAAATGGTGTAAAATGGTGACAACACCCTGCAGTCTGTTCATTACTGGTTGGTGAGCCAGACCAGATTTTCATACATCCAATTAAAATAAAACATATTCTAATTCGAGAACACTTTATGATGTAGAGAAAAAATATCACTGCTATACATCTGAACATAAACTGTCATGACAACTCATGACATCATTTACAGCATGCCAGTTTTATGTTTAAGAAATGTTACAGAATTACACTGATTAATACTGAGGTGAAATTTTTTAAATTATTTTTAATTCAAATTAATTTAATTAATTTTAATCATTTTAATTAAAAGGAGTCTCTTAAAATGTTCATAGCACCTTTTCTAACATAATTTATTAAATAATCAAACATAAGACAACTTTCAGATGTCGCCACTTTTTTATTATTTTTTTTGGAAATTGCATGATCATTATTTTACTTACCTTAATTTCCACTTCATAAATGCAAAAGATTTTAAAGTGTAACATGTTTGGCATTTGAGATGATGAAAGAGGTGAGGAAAATCACCCATCACCTAGTTTTAATTAAAGCTCTTTAAATTTTAATCAGAATGAGTGAATTTTTCACGCAATCAGATTTGCTTTCTACGTCTCAGCAGGAGGTTAAACTGAAATCTGCAGAATCATCTTATTAATTCTGGAATCAAAATTAAATGGACTATTAGACATGTATTAGATCAAAAGCAGCTGGTAAAAGCACTTTTGGTGCATTCAGGATAATATGAAATGTATGGCTGTATGGAAGTACCTTAAACATCGTTTTTGAATAACTGGTTATAACTAGGTTCATCCTGATATCTCTTGTGATCACAAACAATTACCAGGAAATGCCTTATGCCACATTCATAAAACAGAATAGAGTGTGTTCAGGATTTTACTGTAGCTGTTTTACTGTTGCCTTGTCTAAATACATGCTTCAGCACGATGACATGTATTGCCTGCGTCTCTGATTGAGATTTTAAAGCCCCTCCTCACCCTGTCCCTCACACTCTTCTCATTAAAATGATAAATTGCTTCATACTGCTCAGCACCCGGATGCCATGGCAACAGCCAGAGCCCCGTTTGCCTGGAAGAAATAAAATAAATAAAGGAAAAGTACATTATGGACTGGCTGTGGAGGATCGAGGGGGCGTTTGTAAAGTGTGGAGGATGTAAAGAACACCAGTCTCCCAAATGTAGAAGGGAGTTCAGGTGGGCTTCGTTAGCCAGTTCCTAACCAAGTCTTCATATCTGCTGAAAGAGCACAGTGCATTCATCCATCGAGCTGAGAATGTGTGTAAATTGCATTGAATCCCCCTCCACATTCAGTACCACTAAAGCTGAGGCATATGAGAATAGCATACAATTAACCCTTGTTGCCAAAACATCATGGTTTGGTATGAATATTAATAGTGAAATTCTGTATATTTGATGACATGTCTGATAGTAATTTATTACCTTAATAGGTAACATACAGTCTAAGGGTTGTTCAAAGTTCTATATCTAAACCTGCATCCCGCATACACTCACCGGCCACTTTATTAGGAACACCTATACACCTGCTCATGCAATTACACAATCAGCCAATCATCTGGCAGCAGTGCAATGCATAATGTCATGCAGTAAGAGGTCCAGAGCTTCAGTTAATATTCACATCAAACATCAGAACTTTGACCGTGCCCACAGTCAAAATTGGTGCCAGATGGGCTGGTTTGTGTATTTCAGAAACTGCTGATCTCCTGGGAATTTCACACACCAAAACAGATGTTGATGAGAGAGGTCAGAGGACAATGGCCAGACTGGTTTGAGTTGACAGGAAGTCTACGGTAATTCAAATAATCACTCTTTACAACCATAGTGAACAGAAAAACATCCCAGGATGCACAATACATGGAACCTTGAGGTGGTTGGGCTACAACAGCAGAAGACAACATTAAGTTACACTCCTGTCAGATAAAAACAGGAACTTGAGGCTACACTGGGCATAGGGTCACCAACACTAGGCAGCTGAAGATTGGAAAAAGACCAGGCGACACTGTCCAGTTTCAATGGGCCTCTGACCACTTTAGCCTCAGATTCCTGGTGAAGAGTGAAAGCTGATGTGGTCTTCTGCTGTTGTAGCCCATTCACTTCAAGGTTTGATGTGGATGTGGACCTGCAAATGGACAGTGAGTGTACAGCTAAAAAGGTGCAGGTCTTCTGGATGACCTTCCCATCTCCTTAGTTGTCATTATTGATCTGTATAGTTATAATACACATTTATTTCTGTCTTTAGACTAATATATTGGCATGTTACTAGCTTTAAATCAATAAACACAAATGTATATGATAAATATGTGAATTAAAATAAGTTAGTGGTTTGTGGCTTTTATCTGGTTAGCTGTCATGGTAATTTGCATTCAAAATTCTGCCAGCACTTGTTCCAAAGTTGAGTGTGCACATTTCAGACTTTCTTGTTCAGTCTCCAATGTGCCCAAGGGTTTCTTCATACCAATAATCTTTAGTGCATTCTGCATATCCTCAAGCCCAGCACACAGAAAATATATCAGTCTTTTCAAAATATTTCCGAGGACTACTGTGAAAGCCATAAGAACAACAAGTGGGCTACAGTTCATCCTACTATAACAGTCAAAATTACTTCTCTTGTGCATAAAATATATACATTATTTTGTAACTATAAATTGGTCAATGGGTCTTGCTTTGATAAGTAAACAATTTTAATCATTGGCAAATTTCCCTGGTATAAGAGTTAAAAAAAACACTTAAGGGTGTGCTATCATTAGAAAATAATGAACTTCGGTTTGGTAACGGCATCACACTACACAGTTACTGATTTTATGACATGTCCTGTCATATTTTTTAAGCAATGTATACCGCATATATATATTTTGAACATCTCTAGTATATTCATCACCACAACTTCATGAATCACCCGGTACATTTGATGAATCATCAGAGAAGACCACCACTTTCAACACCAGGGCTAAGAAATAGAAGAAGGGCATGACAAAAAAGAAGTCATGGCAGATGTATTATATACCTAGTTTAATTAAGCGCTAGGTTTCCAAAGCTGTTATGTGTTCTTAATAAGGACATAGCTTGGATGAATGTTTATAGGTATACCCATGGCAGAAACAAATCTACTGATAAAGTATTGTTTTGTGCTGATTATAAAGAGGACATTTTCAATTTGGCTTTTGTTCCTAGTAAAATTAGTTTGTTTTTGGTTTTCCATTTTTGTTCCTTGAATCAGTTTGGAGCTCTGCATACAATATTATTGTCATGGATGATTTCAATAGAGAATGTGATTTTGAATATTTGTATTGGATTTTAAAATTTTTATTTAGTTGGTTTGTTTTTGCACCATTCCCTCCCAAAAAGCTGGTCCAATTATGCTCTCTTGGAACCCAAACCACAGAGGCTAAACTCCCGAGTGTTGTTAACCGTTGCGCCAACCAGGAGCCCTTCTCTGTTTAAACCTGTATGCTAATACTCTGTGATTAGCCGCTCCATTACGAACTCAGTCAACAGTGACCAAAAAAACTGAAAACTGTTATTAATTATTTTTTTTTACACAATTGTTATTAAGAACAGTAAAATATATCTTTGAATACATATAATTTTAATACAATATCATGCTGATCATAGTTTTCCAACTGTGCTGAAAGGTTTGGCAATATTATCGCAATATGAAAATTATATTATATTATATCTTCACGTCTGCACATTGTACTTTCAATGTGCTTCATTTGCCACACAATACAAAGACAATCACTGATCAATTTTAATTCATCACTGTGACAAGGCTGAACTTCCAACTGATACAACCACTAACATAACATGCAGTAGTCCATCGGCAAGCGAGCACAAGCCACAGGCTTTTCAATACCAGAGAAAAAATAAGCAAAATATATAGACAGTAAATGCCTAAAACAAACCTCCTCACTTATTAACACATTTTATTACTAGAATCTATAACTGTAACCATCTGCCACTTCAGGCACTTCCCTTTGCTTTATTCTTAAGTGCTCAGAATAATGCATTCCTTTATTGAAAATAGCAATAAAAGTATACTTTTTCAAGAAGACATTTGCAGGGAAATGTAGTCCATTCTGACCTGGAACTTACTGTTCAATAACTACCAGTTACCGACTTCTAGTAATTTTACCCACAGGTTTGTTTTTCATATAGCCTGAAATGGCAGTCTCTGAAATATGATTATGAAATGTATAAGTTGTGCAGGAATTACAGTCAGGATCCATGCGTATGAGCCTGTAAGCTCCATGTGTCAAAATAGTTACATTCCCCATAACTGTACTACACTAAAAATGCGAAATGCAGTAGTGGTAGAACTAATACTAGCCAAGCACTTCTGAGTGTAGCATTTCTTTAAACAAAAGAAGTCAAGCTCTCTCCTTCATGAGGAGAAAGTTGATCAATTTAAACTCCATGAAAATGTTTATCTTAGAGTATTATCCCCAAGTCAATATATTCTAAGATAGTACCACATTAAAATACATAAATAGATGAAATCCACTTGACATCATAGGCACAGACAAATGTGCTTAAAATCAGGTACCAACAGACAAAAGGCCACAATACAAAATAGCAACCTTGCAGTCAGCCTTTTGTTCATATTTGCAATCTGAGAATTTGGTAAATAAAATATATAGGTGTAGAGGTTCTTCATTAGGTTTCGGTGTAATTCCAGTCTAGAGAGATATGACCAAAAATATTGTGCTCATTGTATCGGTTGAAGCAGCATTTTCTGGTTATGTTGCTCATTGAACCACTCAGGTATTTCCCCTCACTAGTGAGCAATGTCATCAAAACTAAAAGATGCATGAAAATGAGAATGAGAGTCTGAGTGATGCATAGTGATATGTGTCCAACCTGCATCATTTGTGCTCCTAGATGTTGTGCATTGTCACTCTTTGAACCGTCTTCCACTCTGCAGCTTTTTGTAGAAGTTCTCCTGATGGGTTTGAGGGTTCTCCCGATCAATAAGCACCAGAGGGGTTTTGCAGCGCAGACTGCGTACCTCCACGGTTTGATCAAGCTTGGGGAACTGGGGAGGTTGAGGGGGGTGAGGGGTTTGAAGAGGCTTATGGGAATCTAGGTCAGCCTCACTGGTTGAAGAGCATGGTGAGCTGTTTTTAACCTGACGATATCCTCTAGAGCCCTCGCGGTTCAGGTCGTTGAGTTCATATGACTCGGTCATGTTCCCATTGGAGGTTCCCCTCCACTCCCAGGGATTGGCAGGGTTGGAGACCATATGGACTACAGGGTGATGGGTGGCATGGGCATCCACTGTGATGATCCCAGAGCTGCTGTCACGCTCAGATGGTGGGCGGTAGGGGGGTGACTCAGTTCCTGTGATAGAGGAGGTGGCAGAGGAGGATGAGGCCTCAGAGGATTTGGGCGTGCTGGACAGCAGACCCTGCTGCTTGGACATGGCAATGACCTGCATGATGCGAGGTTGATTCGTTGCCCTGATGGCACCTGGAATATTGGCCCCACTCTTCTCTGTGATGGACAGCCACTTAGCACGGGTGCTCGCACTCTTTGGAGACACCGGAGGAGGGACTGGTGGCTTGGGGGGCATCACTACCTTTGCTCCAGTTGATGCATTGGCTGGCTTGGCAGAATGTGGCACAGTGGCACTGTATAATGTGGATGGTGCGCTGTCTTCCTCAGTGGTGTCCTCACCTAGATCTGAGTCCTCTTTACTGCCCTCTTCGCTCTGCAGACTTGCACTGCGCATCTCCAAGGACTTCTGCTTCCATTCAGAGACTAGCTGGTGTGAGCGCATTGGGTCCACAGGCACAGGCACCGTTACCAGACGCCTTGTAGTCTCCTCAGGGCCTGCAGCTGTAGCACGTGGTAAAGTATTGCTGAATGTCACCATAGTCTCCTTACCCATAGGGCTGCGGGGTGCAAGGAGCTCTACATCTACACTGGCCCGTTTCAGGCTACCCAATGATGCCTTCTCCCGCTGGAGGGGGCGGTTCAAGCCATCCAAGGAAGACGGTGATGTGATCTCTTCATTGCTCTCAGAGGCATGGCCTTTATTGTAAACTGAGTCATGGCCTCTCTGGGCAAGAGCTCGTAGGGCATCCTTCGGAGGGTGTAAGGCAGGAACAAGAATGGCATCCTGAGCTGGTTTGAAGTTAGAAACAGCATAGAATGCCTGGGACAAACCAGAGAAGGCTCGAGTGAACAGTGTATACAGTCAGATTAATATTGACCAGCCAGTCTTAAATTCTAGTTTTGCACACTTGGTAAAGGCAATAAAAAAGGCCATGGAAAATCCTAAAATATGTCAGTGGATGTGAAGGGACCCTGATTCTCACTGATATTTTTACATCATGCAATCTAATTCTGAACTGAGGGAAAAGATCAAGGCAAGGAAGAAATTAATGACATGAAAGACCCCTGAGAACTTGCTCACACCCATCTTAGATACTATGCCTTGGAAAAGGGAGATATGCATTGCACTAAGATAGGAAGCAAAGGCACAGCTTCCAAATGCATAAGTAAGGGCATAGAAAAACAGCCTCACCAGATACACAGCTATGCCAGCGCCGATGCAAAAGCCCACATAGACGTCAATGGGATGGCTGCGGTACTGTGTGATCTGAGTGAGACCTGTCAGGGCAGCTGCGATGGCGAAGGCAAACACCAGCACAGGTTTCAGCAGCTTGGTGCTGTCTGAGATAGTGGAGTTGAAGTACATCTAGAGGAACAGACAGCACAGCAGATGGTCCATACCCATGTGCACAAACTCCTATCCATCAGCCTGGTAATTTGTGTTATTTATATAGTGGCAGGCTGGTGGCTGAAAATGCAATGTGACTGGTTTATTTCTATACAATCTGCCAGAGACCTTGCAAGATGATGCAGTTATAAATAATTAAATAAATTATATTTCCCTTATTTGAATACCAAAAGTTATACATGGAATAGAAAAACTGAGCAAAGTTTCTGTAAATATATTTGCTTATTTGAGCTTTTAAAAATCCACTACAGTTATAATCTTTGCTAATACTGTTTATCATGCCACATCAAGAGAGGGATTAACTAGGATTTGCTTAGTGGTACATATTGTTTGCTTTGCTCTTGTCATCCAACAGACACACATCCACACCGAGAGGGAAAGACTTACTGAAATATAAACAGCAGCAAAGGAAGAAAGAGTTGCATGCTGGGAAGGAAAGGTTTTCCTGCCACAAAGGAAAGCAAATGTCTAGAGTAAGGCAAAACCATGGAAAGCACTTGGGGTAAGGAAAAAGAGATAAATACACAAAGTGCAAAAATAAAACTAATTCAAAATCCTATTTTGACTGAGCATTTTTGTCAGTAGTTCACTATTATATTGATGCAGTGCCACATGGGATTGTGGGATTACCTGGCAGAGAGAATGGCATGCTGGTCATGGCCAGAGCAGATGTCTTTAGTGATATAGGGATTTTTGTCGCAGGAGACTCCAGGGAGGGTATAATTGGGCTTGCATACAGTCAGAAAGAAGGGTGTGTGGTAGCCAGTGGCAATCTGGATGACGTCAGTGACCAGTGCCGTGGCACAAAGACCAAATACATGAACACCTGAAAAGGAGAGAATGAAGAATGGAACAATTCTGTGACAAATTCAAAATCGTACGCACTTTTTAGTCATGTTCTAATTATCATACAATATATGTATGCAGGGGTGGAAAGTAATGAACTACATGTTTTCTCATTACATTACATGGTTCACTGTAATGGTAAATTTTTTGAAAGTCTACATTTCAGGCACCAAATGCTTAGTCAGTTTTAAATACTTAAAAGGAAACAACGTGATAATGATCTACAAATTATGCCAGCCAAAACACCTGGAGATATTGGCATTTCTCAGCTCAACATCCTGTGGAAATATGTACATGTAAGCCATTAGCTAGCTGAGTGTGCTAAACTATCTAGCCAGATCTTTTGATGTTTTATAGTATGAAAGCTCTGTATTAAACTTAAGATGTCACTTCAGTGTTCCATAGTGATTGCCTGTTGTGTTAAATATATTGATGTGCTGCTACAGCCTACAGCTAATGCTAAGATGTGTAAGTGGCACCTTTGCTAGCTAGCTAGAAAAATGTATTAATTAACATGAGCCAGCTATCTAGGTGTTTAATCAACCTGGCAAGCTACTGAACCCTAAACAAGATTTTGCTAAGTTAGCTAGCCATGTTTGGATTAATTTTAGTCATAAAAAAGAACCTTCCTATGAATGAGATAAGGAAGTACTTAGCATTATGAAAGTTTCATTACTGAAGTAGCTTTTCACCAGACAACTTATTTTATCTTATTTATTTTCTTGTTCACTACTTTTACTTTTATTCAAGTGAATTACTACAGTAGCAGTATTTTTACCCAAGTCAATGTGTTTTCTACTCTTTCCACCACTGTATATACAGTATGTATACTCTCAATAACCTCCTGCAAAGTCAACACTCCTGTGATGCTAAAATGACAGACGACTTTAAACTAGAAATACATATGGTTTGTGCAGCCATTATTAGTTTAGCGTGCAGGAATTTTGGTCACTTACCAACAAAACGCACAGTTCTGCGGAGGAAGGAGTTGAAATTACATCCACCAGCATTGATGCTTCCCTCATTCCCAGGCCCTATCTTGAGTCTGGACTGCATGCAATACACAATACCCTCTCCAATCATAATCTAGACAGACAGAACACAACAACAGACAATCTCTCAGACAGAATGCTGTATTATAATATAAAAACTGACTGACAATAAAGAAAGCGAACCAAGACATTGTGGTATCTACAGAAGTCCAGAAAGGCTATGCGCTATTTCTTTTTTTTTTTTTTTTCTTGTAAGCTCAAGATAACAAATGTTGTTTTCTACAGATCATGACTTATTTTGATTTGATCATGAAAGTTGTTTTCTTGAGATCACAACTTATTTTCTTCATATTATCTAACCATGGAGACATCCTGGTCCTGGCAATGAAACGATCACCTGTTCAGGATCACTATAGGTTTCACTACTGTATAGTTGCAGATTTATGATTCGCCTTCTCAAATAACTGACAGTAACTTGGAAGTGGTCTAGCACTGACAAACATAAGGCTAGATAATATACATTAATGCATTTTGACAGAAAAATAAGTCGTGATCTCGAGGAAACAACTTTGTTATCTTGAGATCACAAGGGAAAAAAACTTCATGGCCTTTCTGGACTTCCGTAGATATCTAAACATTCTTTACAAATTCTGAATAAGAATTTGCATAATATATAATAAATATAATAAAATATTTGACTAAGAAAAAAGCAGACTCACTGTAGAGCTTTCTCACACCTAAAAAGCAGTTTTAAGTTTCAACACAACGTTATGAAGAATTTTCCAGGATTTTTCCACAGATATAGCCCTGATCATCTGAATCTAATAGATGAAAAAAACTATTTATTTTGTCCCTCTCTGGGCCCCTAAAGGTTCCATTTAGAAACCAACAGAATATTTCCTTATCAGAACCCCCTTTAGGAATCTAAGAAAACTTAACTATCCAAAGACCCATTGAGGAACCTCTG
The DNA here is from genome assembly GCA_022985145.1 of Pangasius djambal. Classification (NCBI taxonomy): domain Eukaryota; kingdom Metazoa; phylum Chordata; class Actinopteri; order Siluriformes; family Pangasiidae; genus Pangasius; species Pangasius djambal. Next base: position 20,366,169 of record CM040985.1, read on the forward strand.
GTTTCTGAAAATGTGGAATACAGTACATGTGAACAACTGCTTATACCTTGTCTATGAAGGTGTAAAGTCAACCAGACCATTTTAAAAATCCTAATGTTAGTAAATCAGTGCCACTAGACTTGCAATGTTTTGCCACTTGCCCAAAGGGGTACATTAAGAACTAATAAATCATGGAACATCTAGACTAATAGATGTTGCTTATACTAAAAAAGTTACTCTTGCTCATTTTGATGGTATCTATAACAGTCGAGTACACTTACAGAAGCAGCAGGGCCAGCAAAGGCGAGACTCAGCAGCATAAGCAGGGGGATAAGTTCCTCTCCGCTCTCCACATAGGGCATGCTGAGCGAGCGATCATGGCAACGAAAACCCACCTGCGCTGGCTGCAGCACATCAGTTAACTCCAGGAAGTACAGAGAGACCATAGAGGAAGCCACGATGGGCAGCTGCAAGTCACATGAGCAATGCAATGAGAATGGAATTACTAATCCATTACCAAGCAAGAAACTATTATGTTGTGTTAAAGCCAAATTCCATAATTCTTGGTACCCATCATGAAAATAAGCAAAAGCGGAAATGAAACGAATAGCACATGCATAAATAACATATGGGGATTCTGTGTAGTTGTATCACAGAATGCCATTTTTTTCCTACAAAATTATCAGCAATCTTGAAATCAATATTAGGTGAAGCCTCCACTGGTGAGTATAAGAGCACTGAGCCTCTTCTTATGATATCTATTAGGGTTAGAGAGATCAAGATTGTGGGCACAGCTCCATGCAGAACACTTCAAGCTTTATATTTTATAAAGAATCACCTGGCAGGCTGCGACATAGGCCTGGACATCTTTGTCCATAGGGGGCCACCAGAACTGATGTCGTAAGAACTCCAGGGTTCTGGCTGACTGGCAAAGGGAGAGGTGTGGCCCCAGGAGAGAACCTGTGCTCGGGTGTATTGCAGGACATATAACCTGCCCAGAAGACCACCACCTGGATCTGGTTCCTGCTGATGTGCCTGGCAAACCGTTTTTTCCAGTGAAGAAGGAAGAGAAGGCCCCAACAAAGAAGGAAGAGACTATCTCAGGAGTGACCACTGGCGTGAGTGCACGTCCGGCTTAATGTTCGTGAGAACACGTCCAGCTTAATGTTCTTCAACCTGAGTTTAAAGGACAGGACTAAGTCAAACCAGGTGAAGAACCGGGACCACCTGGCCTGTGGAGAGTTAAGCCGCTTGGCCTGCTGAATATAGGTCCGGTTTTTGTGGTCCATTAAGCCACTGCTTCCATTCCTCTAAGGCCAGCTTAACGGCCAGGAGCTCATGGTTCCCAACATCGTAGTTCCTCTCCAGCGCAGTCAGCCTGTGAGAAAAATGCGCGCAGGGGTGTAGCACCTTTTTAGGGCCTGACCGTTGGGCCAGGACAGCACCCACCCCGATATTGGAAGCATCGACCTTAACTATAAACTGGGCGTTAGGATCAGGCATCCAAAGCACAGGGGCTGAAGTGAAGCTGAAGCCAGGGTACTCAAATTTCTGACAAACCATCGGAAGAAAGTTTAAACCCCACGAACCGCTAGTCCGCCCAGACCGAGATGGGCTGAGGCCACTCCTTGCTTTGGTTTTGGCCGGGGCCATACTCAGCCCCACACAGGATACGACAAACCCCAAAATTTAGATGGTGGTGTCGTGAATATATCACTTCTTGACATATAAGTGGTTTTTCAGGAGGAGCTGAAGGACTAAACAGACCTGAATCACATGCTCCTTCAGCGAGTTGCTAAAGATCAAGATATCTTCCAGATAGATGAATGCATAGTGGTTCAGTGTCACACAGCCTCAGTTCTGAAATGCTGGAAGACCACGGGGGCGTTCATCAGACCAAAGGGCATCACGAGATACTCGAATGTGGTCTTCCATTCATCCCCTGCCCTGATGTGGACCAAGTTATATGTACTGCATGGATCTAGTTTGGAAAAGAGTGCTGGTCCTATTGTGTCACTGTGATTAGGTAATCTATGCAGGGGTGCAGACTTCCATGCCTGCTGGTGAGGTGGATGGGTGGATAAACCCCAGGGATAAAGCTTCTTGGATATATTCATCCATGGCTTTATGCTCGGAAGGGCAGGAGAGAGAAAATAACCTGCCCCTGGGAAGGGCTGCCCCCAGAAGCAGGTTGATAACGCAGTCAGGGGGCCTGTGGGGTAGTAACATTTGGGCCCTGCGCTTCGAAAACACCTCTCAGAGGTCCCAGTAGTCCTCCGGTACCCCCGACAGGTCCACCAGTTCCGTAAGGGTGGAGTAGGGGTTACTCATGCCCCTTAAGCAACTATGTGGGCATTGAGACCCCCATATGGAGACTGAACAGGTTGACCAGTCAATTCAGGGGTTATGCTCCCACAGCCGGTGACATATAGGGCCAACTGCTCAGTGTGGCGCCCTATGTGTAGGGTGAGCAGTGCCGTCTGGGTGGTTACGGGATCAGAGGCCAGTGGTCGCCCATTCAGGGCCGAGAATGGTAATGGACACGACAGTGCCTCCAGGGGCAACCCCAGGCTGTGGGCCAAGCCCTCATCAATAAAACTTCCCCGCGGCCCCCAAGTCAATAAAAACCTGGAGGCTCACCTCTTTGCCCTGGCTCCAGTGAAGGGTTACTGATAAAAAGAGGCCAGAGGTGTGAGGGACCGCACTCAGTACCAGCCCACATACCCCTACCTAGGAAGGCCCTTGTCTTTTAACTGTTTATGAGGACTTAGTGCCAAGACGGCTGCGCTTTACTGCGGCTAGCCCCCTGCTGCCATGGTAACCCAGCAGCTCCCAATTGCATGGTTTCTCCTGGACTCTCTACTGGCTTGGGACTCTGGGAGCTGAGGGAACCCGCCTGTAGTCATGCTCATGCTGGACTGCCTTATTCGAACAGCGCTCCTTCACTCAGCTGACGCACTATAAAGAACCGTGCAGGTGGCCGTGGATTTGTCTGAGAAGGCACCCACGACGTTACAGTATGTGGACATAAGAATATAACAGTCTTTTCAGACCACAGGTTTTCAATAGAGTTCCAATCCAAAAACTTAGTTGGCAAAATATTTATTTTGGTCCCACAACCATTTCTGTGCTGACTAGGATGTATTTTTGAGATCATCATCTTGTTGAAAAATGCCAAGTCTGAGGCAGAGGCAATCAGAGGCAAAAAGGAGATGGTGAAAGGCAACAAAAGAGATTCTTAAATTTAAAATGTATATATATATTTTTTTCCAAGAATGTTTTTTTTTTTCAAGAATGATTTGTTTGCATTCATTTTAAATATTCTTTAGAAGTTTCAATAATTTTGACACATATTTTTTTGGGATTTTTTTTTTTAAATATTTGTATTTATATTTTATATTTATATTTATTATTTGGAAAAAATATTATTTAGAAAACTAGGTTCATATAAAAAAATTTTCATGAATGGTGCCAATAATTATGGAGTTGATTGTACCATTAAACAGTGCTCACCTCTACGAAATAGAAACAAGGTAATAATGTTAGGCTGTCCTTGGGTGGTTTCTTCTTGGTGGTTTCTCGTGCAGGCATCATTATGGATTCTCTCAAACACTGCCCTGAAGAAAAATGATTTGATGGTTAATTTTCTTCAAGCTGTTTTCCACTGCTGTTATCTTACAGATACTCACAGCAACTAAAATCCTTCTGACAAAAATGAATTCAGTTCTCCATTTCAAAAGGCAACCATGTGTGGTAATAATCTCTTACAAACAGAAAAAGTAATAACAGTAGAAGTGATATTTCCAATCTAAATAATCCTCCTCCCTGTGAATATATGATGAGAATGAAACCAGTAGATCTGTTCTGTTTGCAATCATGGAGCAGAAATAAATTTATTCTGTGCCACAGATTCTAAAAGTGAGGTGATAAGCAAACCTGTCTGCATGTTTGTGTTGCATGTTTAGAGAGCTAACTGCGCTTTATACTTGGCCAGTGATTCTCAAAAGCACATTCTTGGTGTTTTTCCTTCTCTCAACTTATCTGCTAGTTGGGAAGAGGGAAAACACCAAAATGTGCATGGGTGGTACACCAGGACCAGCATTGAGGACCACTAGACCAGTAATGCCCCAATGAGGCAATCAATCGATATTCTTTTTAATATTGTGTTAAATTTGATCATAATTGGCCCAACTCATATAGTCATATAGTCATATAAAAGCTTCTAGGTGTTTAATTTTCAGCCTGGATATAAATGAACATCATCTGTGTTTCCAGATCCATTAGTGGGATCATTATATCTTTTCCAAAAAAGACAAACTGCACATCCCAATTTAGATCACATATGTATCTTCAGCCATTGGTTCTATAGAAATGGGAAATAGAGAAGGGCTAAGACTGTGCCCCTGCTTCATGCCTAAAGACATGTACTCAATCTACATAATACAAAAAAGGCAGTAGTGATAATAAAAGAAAAATAAATATGACAAACAGAACACTGCTTCCTGGGGTTACAATCTGTCAAACTGCAGACATAGTATATAGTTTTCTAATGTACATATTATAGTTATGGCTTTTGGACAGAGATAATGTCTTTATAATTCTTTCTGAAACAAAGTTTACCTTTCCTACTTTTTCTAAACTGGTATATATAACCACTCGCATTGTTTTTCTCTTTCAAATAAATTCTTGAAGTCTTGCATTTTATATTTATTGTGAAGTCTGTACAATATGTTATTCCATAATTCCACTGGTATACACATAGTGGAATGAACTGTTGTGTCCCCATTACCAAGGCACAACATACAATACTAAGGAAGCACGACAAAAAGACTATATTGCTTCAAAAAAAAAAAAAAATTTTTTTTTTTTTTTTTTTTTTTAGCAAAATGTCTTCCAAGATTTTTCATACTTAGTTTATATTAATTTTTTTTCCAGACAGCCTTTAAGAATGTCTTTGACAAAAGAAGAACATACTGAAATCATTCTCATAAGCTGTCGCAAGTGTGCGATGGGCTTTAACAAGAAACATGGCAAGCACATCACACACGACACTGTTGCCAAACTTATTAACAAATTCAAAAAGGCCGGAAGTGTTGCAGACCGAGAAGTGGACGTCCACAAATATCCACTGATGAAGGCACAACTGATGTGGTGTTGGCCGACATAATCCCATATGTATGGAGACATTTGGGACACCCTTTAGTGTATGCTGAACAATACAATAATTACACAGGACATTACAAAACAACAAATGCACTGGACAGGCATGACAGAGTATACACTGAATGTACAGGAGCATTGTGTGGATGAGCTAGGTGACACTGTTCAAAATGAATAGTTAGTCCTAAATTGCACCATATCTATCTATGTAAAAATATCAGAATACAGTCATAACTGCAGCATTTTTACCACGGCATAGTTGAATTCTGGAATCTGAATTGGTCAGAAGGTGTGCATTATTTTTGTACAACAGCACAACTCAGACATTAGTTAAAGCTGGGTTTATATTAATATTATATTAATACGTTAATACATTAATACGTTATTGTGTCTATAGTAACAGCTCATACACAGGAACTAATAATAAAATGATTAAAAAAAGCTTTTTGTTTAATAAAGAGAATTGTTGATGTGATGAAGTTTTTTGAGAGAGAGAGTGAGAGAGAGCGAGCTGTAGGTGCTAAAATGTAAGTGAGAACAGGAACTAACTTTCTCATAAATATTCCACAACACTAAATCTTATTATACAACAGTTAGTTCCAGTTCCCTAACTTCATAGGTCGAGCAGCGTTCCAAGAGTGCCTATTTTCTAATAACCTCACTGCTTGCTTAACTATATATATCTATAAACCATTAAAATGCATGACATGTCAATTATTAAGAAATAGTTCATTGTAATCTTTGGCATATCATTTTGATATAAGTGGAATAACACTGCAGACCATGCTTTTATACAAAAATAATCCACTTCATCTACGAGGCATGTATTATTTTAGTCTAACAGCATGGTTCATTGTGTGTTGTATAGTCCAGAACGGTGTTTCTCACCCAGGGGTCTGCGGACAAATGTAAGTGATACTTTTTTATTACATACTTCAAAATATACTTTAAATACATTATTTAGGCCCATTACATTTCAGAAATATTGCAAACATTTTTTTAATTAACCTATATGCTTAGTCATGCTCATTCACATCTCTCTCACTATTGCAGCTTAACGTGCTCATTCTGGAGGGATCTTTGCTTACATACAATTATTAGCACAGGCGTTGTTTGTATTATATCCAATACTGATGGTTTAAATAAACAAATGATAATTCAGAGTGTTCATCAAATTAAGTGTAATGTTAGCAATAAAATGTGTGAACATTTTACTGTTCACCCCGGTTGCAAAAACCACTGGTCCAGAAGATCATATTTGTTATACACTACCCCAGACAAGTCGTAGTGTGGGTTGGGGATCTTTTATGGAACCGTTTAAAACAGTTCATTTGGATATTGGAGGGCTGCAGGGTGTTGAATCTGCCTTGGGGAAGAAGCTGATACAGAATCTAGCAGTGCTCACTGCTGTGGGTGCTGCTGTGGAGGAGGTGGGAAAAGTCATCCACAATGATGTAGACTTTGCAAATGCTGTGTTTATGCAGTCTGCTGTAGTGTTATGTATTCCTGCACAAGGTAGTGATACAGTAGGACAGGATGCTCATTTCCCCATCTAATACATACACCAGGCCTCTTAAGAAATTATTACATTTAATTTTTCCCCCCACTTAGAATTCATATATAAAATAATTCTGCACAAAATCTCCATTCCATTAAAGAATGACAATGGAACTAATTTCATATGTGCATTCATTATTAATCTCACCACTCAGTTTATATCTTGCAGATTTTCTCTTATTAAATGGAGTCATTGGGGTGTAAAAAGCATTCTCAAATCTGACTGGTCAGAAGATACTGATATATTTTCTATAGCAGCATGGCTCTAACAGTAGGTGTATGCTATGATATGTAACAATGAATATATACACTCTCTGAGCACATTATTAGGAACACCTGTACACCTACTCATTCACGCTGTGTGGCAGCAGTGAAATGTATAAAATCATGAAGATACGGGCCAGCAGCTTCAGGTAATGTTCACATCAAATGTGATCTCAGTGATTTTGACCATGGCATGATCGTTGGTGCCAGACGGGCTGGTTTGTGGTTTGAGATACAACAGTCTCTAGAGTTTACTCAGAATGGCACAATACTGAAAAACATCCAGTGACATAGTTCTGTGGATGGAAATGCCCTGTTGATGAGAGAGGTGCACGGAGAATGGCCATATTGGTTCACGCAGACAGAAAGGCTGCAGTAACTCAGATAACCACTCTGTACAATTGTGGTGAGCAGAAAAGCATCTCAGCATGTACAACATGTCAAACCTTGAGGCAGATGGGCTACAACAGCAGAATACCACACTGGGTTCCACTTCTGTCAGCCAAGAACAGGAAGCTGAGGCTGCAGTGGGCACGGACTCACCAAAACTGGACAGTTGAAGACTGGAAAAATGTAGCCTGGTCTGATGAATCTCAATTTCTGCTGAGGCACACAGATGGTAGAGTCACAATTTGGTGCCAACAGCAAGAATCCATGTACCAAACCTGCCTTGTGTCAACAGTCCAGGCTGGTGGAGTTGGTGTAATGGTGTGGAGAATGTTTTCCTGGCACACTTTGGGCCCATTAATACCAATCAATCATTGCTTAAATGCTGTAGCCTATTTGAGTATTGTTGCTGACCGTGTGCATCCCTTCAGGCCACAATTTATCCATCTTCTAATGGATACTTCCAGCAATGTTAATGTCACAAAGCAAAAGTCGTCTCAAATTGGTTTCATGAACATGACAATGAGTTCATTGTGCTTCAGTGGCCTTCCCAGTCACCGGATCTGAATCCAACAGAACACCTTTGGGATGTAGTAGAATGGGAGATTTGAAACATGACAGTGCACCTGAAAAATCTGCAGGAACTGTGTGATGCAATCATGTCAACATTGACCAGAATCTCAAAGGAATGTTTCCAACATCTTGTGGAATCTATGCCACAAACAACTGAGGCTGTTTTCAGAGCAAAGGGAGGCCCTGCCCAGTATTAGTATAGTATTCCTAATAAAGTGTTCAGTGAGTATATATTGATATGGTTTCTGGAAAGTGATGTTTCCATTTTTGGAAGAAGTCTCCAGTTTCTGGGAGAATTCACGCCGGATGGGTCTTAAGTCCATTGCAGGGCATTATGGATATACATATTCACACCTAGGGGCAATTTAGCATTGCCAATCCACCTACTGGCATGTTTGTGGACAGCAGAAGGAAACCCACCCAGACAAATGGAGACAAATGTGAAACTCTGCACAGACAGGAACCAGAGGATCAGGACTGAACTGGGGAGCCTGGAGTTGTGAGGTGGCAATGCTACCCACTGCACCGCTGTGCCTTCGTATTCCTTATACGAGATGCAAAAATTGCAGAATGTTACACAAAGTTTCCAGACAAACAAGATGTTTTGTTCAAAAGTCCTTGTCCCCGCAAAGTGCTTCTGAAGCTTTAGGAGGTGAAACCAGTGCATATTTGAAATGGCTGATGTTATAGCTGCTATAATCATCCACTACTTTGAATACCAATTGATTTCACCTCTTACAGTTTCAGAAGCATTTTCCTTGCACAGCTGATGAAGGACTTTTGTCAAAAATGCCCTATTTCTGTGAACACTGCTCTGAAGTTACACCCTGGATTTTTCTTCATACAGTCATGTAGTTGGCTAAGCTTCAGGGGTGTTCAATTTGCAACCTGTAAAATTTTCATCATCTGCAAAAAGACATAAATTATTGTTTATCCCCTGTATGTAAACAAGTTAGATCTGTATCTTGTCAAATTGTATTTGACATGTATCTTGTATTGAACCGGTGGCTCAATACAAATAAAATATAGGGAAGGCAGACAGACATGTTTGAGTTAAAGAGTTTTAAATAGTTAGTTTTCACTCTAAAGGTTGGTTATAAGAAATTGAATTGAATTCCCACTTAAAATAAATTATCTTAAAACAAATCAACCTTATTAAACACTTTTATTGCAGATCTGTTTTGTTCCTGTGATATGATCATGTGTTTTTCACCCTTTAAAAAGATTTGGTCTAGTATTATTTAAGATAATATCCCATTTCTAATCCACATTTTTTGTATTTTGGTCTATAGTTGTTTACTATCTTTACTAATTTTGAAGATGAAATATTTTCATGATGGTGGAGTTTTCTTTAATTAACCAGTTAGGAGTTCTCAAATAGAGTGGGACCAACTGTTCTCTGAAGGTTTTGTTGGAAAGCCATCACCATTTGGGGCTTGTTTTCAATCTGCATGTATATTGCACTCTTCACTTCATCACTCTGCAGTGTTATTCCCACTTTCAGATCCATGGCTCTAATACATTAATATTTCTCCTGGATCTAGATTTCAAATATTTTTGAAATCCACCAGTGTCCTGTGTTATTTTCATTTTGGCTCTACGCTGTACATTTCTAGTTTGTCAGTTCTTTCTTTCTCTCTTTTTCAGTTCTGGTCTAGAATGGCTTGTGCATTTTAGTCAGTCTTTGTTTGGTATGAGTGCAGTGAATTCTGTTCTTTTTTTTTTTTTTTTACCCTTGCTCTCTTCATCACCATTTTCTCCTGCTGATGGCACACTTAACCATTTCATTATGATTTAAAAATCTTTCCTTGCTTTTCCTGAAATCTTCTTGTTTTTGCTTTGGTCCCCCTGCTTATATTTTACAGACAGCTACGGCACTAATGCGTCTTCGATTATTATTATTATTTTTTTAAATAGCGGAGCTTTATTCTCCTTGACTGTCAGGAGCTCAATGCCTAGCCAGCCATCTTGCTCTATCATCTAGTGAAAGTCTCCATGTACTCAACTTTCAAGTGAATCCTGGTGCATTTTGGCTGTACTAAACAGAGTACTTGTTTTTCATGAAGACAAGCTGTCTTTATCTTAAAGATGCACATATGCCTTCTGGCTAGTGAAGCAGTGAGAGCTCTCCAAGTTTGTGTGTGTGTGTGTGTGATAGTGCTAGGCATCAGACTCCTCATTAAACAGACCAATGTTTGTGGTCACTGAAGGGCTTCCAATACAGAGCAATTTAACTGAAACCAATATGCCTACACAGAGATGGCACTTTTTCAGTCGCGGCTTAAAACTGGTGTGCAAATGCGGTTTTCCAAATCAGTGTTATATAGCGTACTGTTCAGAGACCTTTCTGTAGAAAGATCCAGTGCATGTAGGCATTTGATGTGAATTCATCAATAGGTGAGAAATAATGCTGAGTTATATATACATTATACATATATAACCCTAATAATACACTCATATAATAAATAGAGTACATGTATAGCTAGATAGATAGGTAGACAATACTTGAATGGACTTGACAGTATAATCATGCTATTTGAAGAACTGAATTCAGCATGACAGTCCATCATAGATTTGATCAAGTGCAGGAAGAGATGTGGAGGAAATCTGCATTCTGCTGCATGAACACTTGACTGATGTGCAGTTCAATAGCATCAATAACACACTGATTGATGACACACACTTTACAGAGATGCCTGGACACTGTAATGTACACTAATGGCACCACTAAGGGCGTAATCAACGCGTGTTAATGTAAATAATGAATAATAAGCATGCTTTGGAGACAGTGACAGAGATGCTGTTGGAAACTAGAATCACTGCGACAACGCAGCATGAGCGTTTAACTAATAGCAACCCGGGTAAGAATACATTGTTACTCACCAGATAAGCCCCAAGCTCCTCGGTGGTGATGCTGGTGCTGGTGGTGCAGGGGGTGTATTTCCCCCTCAAGTCTTTAAATCAATAGGCTGTTTCTGCCACAGTGGGTTACACTGCAGTTTGTATTCGTCTTTCTGCTCACGTCCATGCAGTGCAATGCTGCGGCTTCCACAGCCGACTGAGATTACTTTATTTATTATTATTTTTTATTCTTAAAGTTGCTCAATATAGTTAGTTCCCCTCCCACATCAAAGTCTAATAACACTGTTTCCGCAAACATGTAAGCACTAGAGTGTCGTACGGACAGAGCAATGAAGCGCGTGAGGGGATGTGTGATTTAAACAACAGCCTCCCTCCATCCCTCCATCCATCCCTCATTCCCTCCCTCCCTCCACACAAGAAGAAGAGCTCGTGCACGACGCCGAGCTGACATGTTCAGCGCTGGATTAACTCTTACACTGCTCATTCATTTGGATTTATTTCCTCTCCGTGGACACACCTTGCACTTTACTGGTTATTATAGCTTATAATGTG
>CM040985.1:20377602-20430433 GCA_022985145.1 Pangasius djambal
AGAAGAAGAACAAGAAGAACAAGAAGGAGCCTCATCACTCCACTGAAGAAGAAGAAGAAGAGGAAAAAGAAGAAGGAGCCTCATCACTCCACTGAAGAAGAAGGAGGAGGAGCAGGAGACTCATCACTCCACTGAAAAAGAAGAAGAAGAAGACGAAGAAGAAAGAGCCTCATCACTGCTTCAGTGAAGAAGACTTGAAACAAACATTCAAGTCAGTAAATACCAGACATTAAGTTACTAGTTATGAAGTTGAATTTAGATATGATTTAGAATGCAAGCTATATGAACTTGTTTGTTTGTATATATCCTTTGAATAGGCACCAATATTTCCCATTCAACACATGGACAAATATTGATTGGTAATGGACGCTTAATGCCTCTCCTAATTCTGCATTCTCAATTCAACTTGAAAAAAAAACAAAGTGGTGGTGGTGGTGGTTTTTTTTCTTTCCTGAGCAAGAATTTCCATCCATCTTCTGTACAGCTTATCCTACATATAGCCTGGAGACTATCCCAGGGGACAAGGAGCACAAGGCAGTGGACACCCTGGATGGGGGGCCAATCCATCACTGGGCACAATTTCTCACACACAACAGACAATTTAGAGATGCAAATGTGTCTACAATGCATGTCTTTGGACTTGGGGGAGGAAACCGGAATACCTGGAGGAAACCCCTGAAGCACACGGAGAACATGCAAACTCCGCGCACACAGGGCGGAGGCGGGAATCGAACCCCCAACCCTAACCACTAAGCCACTGTGCCCTCAAATAAAGAATTTATTGCTAAAAAAAAACCTCATATCAGTAGGCTATCTTCAGACTGCTTCAATTAATCATGTTTTTTCCAGTTAAGAGATTTTTAGATTTCAGTTTTCTGCCGTTTCATTTTGGCCAGTTTGATTTGGGTGAGATATTTGGTGGAGGTGGCATCTGGTCTACCAACAGACCAATCAGAATTAGAGATCTTCTTATGGCAGCTCTTCCTTTTACATCTATCACATACAGAACTGACTTCAGCCTCTTTGTGCCTTGGTTGTGAATAAAACTGCATCTGGTTGGAATTTTTAGCATTTTATATATCACATTCCTTTTGGGTAGTAGTTTGTGTGTGGTTCTTTTTTAATGGTGAAAGGAATGCAATATGGAAGAGTGGCATTTGCATGAATGAGAACACCATGATCTACATTTATTGCTGTAAAATAAACTAAGCTGTATTTTTGTAGAAGTAGCAAATTTTTAACATACTCATTACTTAGGCACATTTAAAAAGTCAAGGCTACAGTTTGTCAATGTTTTTTTCATGTTTATATAAAATATCACTGAAAAAAAGAGAGAAATTTAATCTGATCTTGAAGAGCTTCACCATCAAAAATCTCAACCCTATTGTGACTGTGTGATAGGCAGTTAAATGGATACGAGAGTAAATCCTCCAGCTGGCAGTATCAGTGGAGTACACACAGATCACCATCTTGTGTTTTTTCTGACTTATATAAAGCTATAAATATGCAGAAAAAAAAAGCCTACACCAATCCACCACTGTTCATGATTCATGACTGGGGTATTAACCAAAGTACTGTCTTTCCTACATGCTTTTCCAGCACTAGCACTGTTGAGAAGTTGTTTACTTTGCTGGTAAGACACCAATATCAATCAGTATGCAATCTGACACACCCACACCGTTCTGATACAAAAAAAAAAAGATAAAAAGACTTTTTGTAGCTTTTAGTTATCATTAAATCATAGTTAGGGATAAATATTTCTTGAATCTACCATTGGTAAATGCTTATTAAATGTCTGTCATATCACAAAGATTTCCAAAACTTTTGGAACAGTGTTGTCAGGTACTTTAAAGATCTCTCGGGAGAATTAAGACAGCAGATAAAAGAAAATTAAACCTTTATTTAAATGCATTAGCCATGCTATATGTGGCTTTTCCATTCATTCAGGTTGTGATCTCATACAACCAGTGAAAATATTGTGCAATTTGGTACCTGGAAGATTTATTTAACATAGTTTTACAATATCAAAAACGGAAGAATATACAACACTTAAAACTACAGGGTGCAAGTTTGGAATTTCGCCTTTTCTGGTTTAAAAAAAGTTATTGCAACCTACTTTCGGAAGAATATTTCATAACGTGAGGTGTGTAGCGTTGGTCTCCACCATGTAGAATAATTTCACAGCTGCCAATGGCATGTTAATACCAGTCACTGTCACTCACTCACACGTGTCAATGCCAAGTACGTTTCACTCAATGTTATAAGTTTAACAGTATAATATGAATGGAAGGGTGGCACAGTGGAGCAGCAGGAAGTGTTGTTGCCGCAAAGCTCAGGGGTCTGCAGTTTGATCTTGAGCTCAGGTTACTGTCTATTTGGAGTTTCTGTGCATGTAGCCACATGCCATAAGCGCCTCCTTGTGGCATTATGGGGACATACCATTAAGTCTCTATATGCACTTTATGCAAAACAAACTATAAAAAGTCCAGATTGTCAGCACATGTGCCTTGGAGTTTATTGTGAGAAAGTAATATAAAACATGACATGGAAAAGTAAGCTTCTTAATATTTACAAATAGTCAAAACATAATTCATCATAATACAACTTTTGCAAGTAATGGACAAACCTTTTACTGAAATGCCTGATTAGGGCTTTAAATAGTTTGTACGGAGAAGAAAAGTGTTTTACTTGTGTATAAAAATAATCCTTTACTGAATTCTGTAACACAGGTTTCTTTTTTATCCTCTTTCATATGGACTGCTATGGTAATGCTGACCAACTTAACACATTAATAACATTACTAACAGAAACAGGACTCTCTGAAGATGGTGAGTCAGGGCATTTAGGACCAGGCCAGTAACCATATAAACAACCGCCACTGTCAAATTGTTTTGGAAAACCTGTCAGAGGAACTTGGAAACCTGGAAGGTCTCATGCCACAGAGTTAGGGATCTTCCTCCAAAGACCTCCACACAGACAGTTCTTTATCCATCGCTGCTCCCACTGCTTCATAGCATTGGTCTTGTTCGGGGAGCGCAGCATTGTAACACAGCCACACCTGACAGAAACAAATAGGTGGTGAAGACAGACTTAAAATCATATTAGCTATTATAACCAGTAAAAAGCTGTGCTTATACACAAATGTGATTGTTATTTCAAAAATTTCATTTACTACATGAAAAGAAAAAAAAAAAAAAACATTCAATTGGGTTGGTTGCTCAATAAATATACTGAAGCATGTAATTTCTAAACTATTTGGCTAAATTTCCCTTACATTTGCTTGATGTGAGACATGGGCTCTGAATAAATATTTCATATCATTTTTTTTCTAATAATTTCGAATTAATATATATAGAATGAACAAAGCATGCGTCCTAAAAATGATGTTACATATAAGGAAGGCAAATTTCCAAAAGACACTCATTGGAGTCGTTCTGTGCCTAAATATCATCGGTGTTATCTACTGGGTATAAAGTGCACTAGGTAAGCAATGCTATTATGAAATGCTCTATGTAGTGAGCAGATTTAATTAATAGGACACTGGTTGGTGTTTTGACCCAACTGTGCGAAGGAGGGGCCTTATACTCTAAATATAAATGCCTTTATACATTAGTAGTTATTAGTACTACAACAGGCTATCCCTTCTTTGTGTAACATGAACACAATGTAGTAGAATGCAGAAATTAGAATAAATGTATAAAATTAATTTTGAAAGCAATATCTATTGTGGCCCAACGGATCCGTGCTTTTTTTAAAAATCAACAGTAAATAATCATTTAATGAATTGTTTTGTTTGTACCTGGTGCAGGCCTTGCTGTCCTCTGTGGGACGGATGCCCATGTGTAAGCAGCGGAGATTGTCCATCCTCTGAGATGCTGGACTCCTGAAAAGATATCTGGATTCTTAGAAAATACGAGTGAACACTGCTTCTTTATTAATGCTAAACACCACATTAAAGTGATGTGGCTCAGACAGAAACATCAGTGCAAATAGAAATATTGTGTATATGCTGCATCAAACAGACCCAAGATTTCTTGCTTATATGCCTCTTAGATGTGCCTCTTAATGAGTTTGTTCATGTGTCTGAATTTAAATTATAGAAATATTTTGAAACAAAGCACCCTCAGGGATGCTCACCTGGAGAAAAGCTCCATCTGTGAGTTGGGGTTGAGTCCGGGCAGTGTATAGGGCTTGCCAAACTGCAGCCGTAAATGGTGCTTGCTCTGGATCTTGGTAATGACGCCATCATTGATGGGAAGCCAGTCCATGCTGGGCACAAGCAGCTGACTGGGCAGCAAACAGCACTCGTCCAGCAGCGTCTCATCTGGCTCCTGAGGGTGACTTTCATCTCGAGCTACAGGTGGATTAAAACCACAAAAATAAATTGCTACATAATGTCATAATGACATACTATTCATTACTCTTATTAATAAGCCATGCTTTGTTTACTTTAGGATAACGACAATAAAGAAACTACATTATTCGAATGACGGAGGTTAAACAAAACGTTCCAGTTACACTGATTATTGGCTTTCAGTGAACAATACTTATTAACACTTATCACGGCTTTTAAAAAAAAGACTTCAACAGATGACGTTTTTAAGGCAGACTCACAGCAGAGCCAGAGCTTGGTGAGGAGGCGGAAGAGCAGAGACATGCTGTCCTGGTTGTCTGAGGTAGCTGTGTAGATGGGCAGGCAGCCGGGCTTCAGCAGGCCCCAGATGCGGATCATCACCATCATCTCCCTCAGCATGCCCAGGGAAGGTCCGTCACGCAGGAAACCAAAGCCTGGTCGCACTGTAGAGCCCTGTTATGGAGAGGAAGAGAGGTGGATTGTGGTTCAGTATGTACATTTCCATCTCTCATAACAAAGCACATTACCTGTGGTAGATTACATTAAAAAAAATTTGGTCATAAAGCATTTAGCTCACACAAGGAAGTGTTCCAGGCAATCATTACAAACAGACACTGACAAAATATCAACTTTTCTACTTCAGCCATGTACAAGCACACGAAACCATTTTTGCACTTCTGGCTAAGATACTAAGAAAGAGAAAGAATTATGACTTCTGGCCTCCTGCTATGGCATACTGTAACCCCTCTGTTCTTTCCCATCAGGAATGGGCCACTAGCTGCTTGACACATCCTGTCACTCGCTCCTTAGTATCTTTGATGTGAGGTGCATTTAAAGACCTCACTCCCTCAACTCAGAGTCCCTGTAGGGAGTTACTCTCGATGCAGGGGATTAAAAAAACCTGCTTCAAACATCTTCACAGTTTACTGATCATTGCTCCTCATGACATTTCTACTTTCCTGTGCACGTGGATAGAAAGTACACTTAAGAGATGTGTGAAATATGTGCCCTCTAGCCATCACTAATAGTTCTATATGTGTAAATAAAATTGGATAGGGTATTCATAAGCTTTTTAACAGAATAAACTTGGTGTAAGTGGGGTTTATTTTTGTGCTTTTTCTACAATTTTTAACCTACAACTACATCGACTACATTTTGCAATTCTACAAACGTGATCTTCAGGCTTTTCATTGTGTCTTTCACTGTTCTTTACCTAATCGCCTGTTTTTGGGAGGTGAGAGGTAAGCGATGCATCCAAAGGAAATCCACATGGAAAACATGAATTTGCACACAATAGTAACCGGATCCCAGGATCAAACTCCAGGCCCTGGAACTGTGAGGTGGCAACAGTACCCACTGTGCCACTTTATTTAATGTACTTATTATGTAATGTACTCTTCCTGAACTGACCTGGTTAGGAAGATTGGCCAGCAGATACAGCACAAAGTCTCCCACCCACTGAATGAGCTGTTGCAGGGACTGGAGTGGAGGCCCATCCAGAACAAACTCCTCCGTCTTCAGGTTGATCATCACCTTGTCAATATCTGGTCAAAATAAAGAAATGTGAGATGTCCAAGTTAATGAGTCACACGTCTGTCTGTAAACAAAAAAAAAAAACCCTGTGTTCATAGATTATGTTACATAAAAAGAACCTTTAAAAAGGAGTAAGCCCCTAGTATCTGTTATACATTTCGCATAAATGACTTTACCTATTAACCAGCCTATTTAACAAGACCATCTACAGCTGAGACTATTGTTCCCAAGTGGATTTTCTTTCTGTTTGTTTAAAGTGTACATTCTTCAAGAGGAGCACTCTTGGACAAGCGTAAATAAGCAGACTGTACTCAGACGTAAAACTGATCAAACAGTTCCAAAAGACAAAGACTGCTCCACAGATATGAGCTTGTTACCAGTGTCTATATTCTTGGTGCAGATCTCTGCCAGCCGGTCTCCTGGGCTCTTGTCTGGTGTGTTGAGAACATGGGGCCTCAGCAGAGATTTAAGCGTGGAGCTGATGGCAATGAGGAGCAGCTTGGCGTAGAAGTCACATGCCCGGGCTGCTGTGGCTAAAGACAGCTTGCACAGAGAGGCCTTTACAGCCACGATTCGGGTAGACAGCACCTGTGAAACCCATCCAAAACAGAAAAAGAATCACAAACTACCCGTGATCCTAAATAATCCTAGCTTTACATCCTATTCCAGATTTTGACCGAGCACTCATCTGCTACCCTTATAGGTCACTTTGAGTAAAAACAAATCGGTCTTTAAGATAAACAATATCTCTGATTAAGTTGCTGTCTCTTCCATGCAAAGGAATATCATATTTGTGTATTTCATATTGGTTTAGAATGCCATTCCTTTGTTTTTGAGTGTGTTTACATGAAACTCAGGGTGGTTACAACAAACTATCAGACACTGGCACTGGACTTAATACTTCTTATGCAAGAAAAATTGACTTTAAGATCAGGATCACACGAAACATGCCTGTTTTCATCAAAATCCACTCCGCACACTCAACTCCCACGCGGCTGAGTGGATTTTTTAAAAATTTTTTTCATAGAATCAGCTTTGCCCTAGAGTTGTACTGTATGTATTATATGACAAAGATATGCATCCATAATAACATTTATAGTAAATACAGTGCTTTTAATATAATATTTAATGTAGTGCTGAACTCAAACAGCTTTTGAATGATCCCATATCAGAATAGTGAAAATCCCATTCATATGTACCTGCTGTAACGCCTGATTCTGTCTCATGTATTCTTCGTGGAGTTTCTCTACCAGGTTATGCACCATGCTATGTTGCACATGCAGCAGCACATCCCACCAGTCGTAGCCTGTCACCATGCAGTACTCCAGCAGGAACAGCAAATGGCGCAGCAGAATGTTCATGTCCAACATCTGGCCCATGGAGGGGGACACGCGGATCATGTGGAGCTAAGAACAGCAGCATAACAGAGGTCACAAAACAATGCAAATTCTCCATGTAATAAAATTAATTAAGCAGGCTTTTCATTAAAAATTTTTTTTTACAAACTTTTGCACCAATAAGTTGCTTCATTCCACCTCTGCTAGGCTATGAACTACTTCTGAAAGGCTATATAGACTTTATAAAACATGTTTATGATCAAATCCTTTCAGAGGAATTAATTTGAGCGTGAAGTCTGGTCAAAGTGCAAAAGACTGTTAGGAGCAGTGATGTCTTTAAAGAAACAACAAGGATTGGAATTGAAAAATAGTGTAAGAAAAATTAGCTGGTATTAATATAATGTTACTATGTGGAAATGCCTCCTGTTATTAAACCAATTTAATTCAATTTTGCTTTTATAGCACTTTTTACATTAGGAATGGATGTGGGTACATGATGGTTTGAGACATTTCAAATTTACAAACGAAAAGAAGCCTGATTTCTTAATTATGGTAAAATAAAAGCATAGCCATTTCTTATATTTCAGAATTAAAAGATGCTTATTTATCCACCATCAGTGATGATGTAAGTGCAATCTAATCTGCTTCTCTCCAGCTACACTCTCTCTAAAGCTTCACTTTGCATACCTTTCCATGGTTGTCCACACCAACTAGAGCCAGAGAAGTCCAGGAGAACTGCAGGGCTTTGAAGTGCACGGACGGACCTCCAGGTCTCTGGCGTTTAATCATCGGCTCGTCCCCCACACGCTGAGAAGTGCCAGTAGTCCCAGGAAACACACCCATAGTTTGAAGGGACAGACGGTGTAGTATCTGTATAGTGCCATCATGGAAGGCCAAAGCCAGGCCTAATCAAATGAGATCACACAAGGCAATACAACTCGTTAAGATTTAGTTCAACAGCTTTGAAAAATTGAATTGTTGAGTAAAGCTCAACATGACAGCTGCACATACAGTTCAAGTTTTGGATAGACAAATTCTATAAACCAATTCTGTACAAAAACCTGAACCATTTCAGGCCCAAGTTATTTTACAATTCAATTCAATTTTATTTGTATAGCACTTTTAACAATGGACATTGACACAAAGCAGCTTTACAGAAATAAATGGATTCAAAAAATATATTGAAAATACGTGAATTTATCCCTGATGAGCAAGCCAGGAACGGTGACAAGGGAAAAACTCTGAGACTTCCTGATTTTTGACCTTTATTATTTTTAATAGCCATTATATGAATAATTCATTATTGTGTGTAATTTGAAATTTGATTTCTCTACAAATATTGCTTCAGAAATGGTTAACATGTCTGTAGGAATAATAAGCTTTTATTATAACCACATTCTATGGTTAGGTAACTAGAGGACACACAAGTAGTTCATGTTGGAGACAATGCTGGACATTTATGTGTTTTCAAAATTAGATTACTTGCTGACACAAAGCTAAAGCTTTTAAAATGAAGCTAAATAGCATGGCAAAAATTGGCTCTTATTTGCATTCACACATCTTCACACACATGCAGTAAGGAGGACCTTTTTTATGTATTTTTATGTGTCTGTTTCCATAAATGTTAATATCACTCATAGGAAAAGTGAATATAAGATATACTGTAGTTTTACAATTTTTACAACTGTATTTCTATAAAATCATAAGAAATGGCAGTGTCAGTGGGTTAATTATTGCTAACTTGTGATCCCAAAGTAAAAGTTAATGTTTCTCTGACAGAGAAAATAAAACATTTACCAAGGCCTGGGCAAAACTTTGTGTCTGAAGCAACTTTAAGGTCAGTGTTGGAAATTGAGATAGGCAGTTTAGGCAGCGCCACCGCAGAAACACGGTCCAGGTCATTTGTGGCTGAAAGGATTCGCCACTTCAGAATCATCGGCTGCTTTTCTCCCACTGCAAGTGAAAAAGACCACATCAGATTATTCATTCGCATACAAACTGTAAAGCATTACTACACCACAAAGTCATAGATGAATAATAGACTTCAGATACGTCATGCTTACCAACGGGTGAGCGGTGCTGAAATATATTATTGACCGGGAGCCCCTCTTTCCGTAAGGACCAGCACTCTACGATGCTACCCATCTGACTGGATGCACATAGCAATACCTTCAGAAAACACAAGCAGGATTAATAAACAGACAAGGACACAATCTACGATCACATACATCCTGCTTCCTGACCACCACTGACCTATGGGTTTGAATTTGGATTTTCACTAATTACAAAGACTCTTTTCTTCATCTTCTCTAGCAGCCATCTTCATTGATAGGTTTATTCCTATGACATCCAGCTCACCAATAGTTCAGGCCTTACCACTCATGGTTTGCTGTGTTCTTGTGTTTTTCATTTTCACATTTTAAAACTGCACTTCATATTGTTATTTTTTGTTTCCTTGCACATTGTCACCTTGGAAGATCCTTGAACATTTGAAGGTTAAAAGACAAAATAGTGGTGCAGCCATCTTGGGAATTAATTTCATAACTATAATCAAACTAGCACAGAAAATTAACCACGAAGCTACCAGTATTTTCCATTAGTAAAAGAACACTCCTGCATTTCTCAACCTAATCTCCACTTAATGCATCAGCAGCATATGTGGAAGTACCATAAACAATAATTTCAACAAACATACTTTTAAAAGAAGTCAAAGAGCAGTAGCTCTGGCAGCCAAAAACGTTTATATGAACATTCATAAATTCTGTAGTCATGGGTATTTGTAAATTAAGTTCATATTATGTACATCTTGTCCTTTCAGAGATGAAACTACTTTGCACTACCAAGATAATCATACAGATCTAGAATGTGTATGAATACCACAAAACTTTATTGAAAGAAGAAGCACCCAGAAATACTATTTTAATTTTCGAAAGTAAGGACCACATAAGAGCTACATCTTGGAGAACGTTTAATGCTAATGCAGCAGTTGTAGTTTGAATTTGTGTTATAAATAGATGGTATTTAACAACTGCCCTTAGATCTTCCATTATCAGTATGCTTTGAGTAAACATGCTCTCACCTGCTCAGAGTTCTCCCTTGTGAGGAATTTGAGGTGTGTGACAGCAGGGTACTTGCTGCGGCGTACCGGGTCGGTGGTGCAGCGCATGAAGAGCGAGGGCAGCAACTCGGTGTCGATGCGGCACTTCTCGCTCACCACGCTCACGCACACCTTGTAGAACTGCACAGGTGAGGAGCTGCTGCCGTCCGTCGTGGCTACCACGATGTTGCCGCCGCCCGTGAATGCAATGTCAGCCAGGGCCACGCGGCCACGCAGGCGGCTCAGACTCTCGCTGGCTGAAAGCAGCGCGCCATTTGGCTTCAACAGAGACACGCTCACTAAGCCGCTCACCGTCACAGCCAGCCAGCCCTCCATAGGTTTCCCACCAAAAAGTGTGAGCGATGGAGAGAACTTCACCCGCGAGAACTTCTCGCCGAAGTTGGTGGAGCCGGACTGTGAGATGACATAGTCGGAAAGCAACATGAAGGATACAGATTTTGTACTTGTACTGGACTGAAGTGTGTCAATAATAGCAGTGGGGGGAAAAAAAAAGAAAGAAAGAGTGCTATAATTTTCTCCTTGCCTTCTCTACATGCAAAGCAAGCTTCACTCCATTGTGCAGCCATGACAGAGCGACAATAGGGTCTCCTTCAACCGAGCTGCTTTGTGTACATTCCCAGCTGTTCACCAGGTGCTCTGTCATTGCCCAGCACTTGATCTGTCCATCCCCATCTGCAGACAGCAGTCTGGATCCTACTCACACATTAAAAAAAAAAAAAGGTCAAATGCAATGGTTAGCTGTGATGATAACTAAAGAGTGCAATAACAGGCAACTTATTTACACACTATACAAGAGAATGCCAATAAAATCTTGGCCAAATATTGTTCCAGACTATCAGTTATGCTCAAATGTGCTGCAAGTAAAATTGCATGATTAAGACTGTCTCATGCCAATCCTACAATGCAATACAGTGACAACATTCTTCCACTGGTGACTTTTCGCACTGATGTTGCAGCAGCGCTTACATTCCAAGATTTCGATCCAAAAGTTGACAAAGCTTGTTTGGCTGCAGTCTTTGGTCACAAAGGCACTATGCTGGTAAACATGTCCCATTAAGCGATCTTACCATTTTCCAAGAGTACAGTAAATAAGTGAGGACTAGAAAACTTGCCCATATGTCTGATAGCTACTTCTGAGGTTTTCTACAAGCCTGAGTAATGCTAGAATTAGTTTTCCAAAATATGTCTTCTGTCCATCAGTGATGAATTTCTAGGCTCCAAAGCCAAAGAATGACATGCTGACAGGTGACAGGAAATGACACAGGAAGTGGGTGTACTGCAGCACCCCAGATTTTCAGGATTCCTTAACTGCAACTGCTAAAATAATAGTAATAATAATAGACAGATAGATAGATACCAACAATTCCCATGTCCCTGGTGACAGGTACTGCTAAGATTTTATTATTATTTATTTTTTAAATGAGTGCATCATTACAGCTGTGTCATATGAGAGACAGATGTTGCCTGTTGCTTTACCATTAAATCTAATGCACTGAAGTTTACTCACCTGACTGGTCCCATTCAAGGCATGAGATAACTTCTGTATGACCAGAGTTGATTGAGTAGACATCCCAGGGATGCTCAGTATCAATGATATGGATCATATGACTGAGATCTAAACCAAAAGGAGCACAGGATTTGCAAATGTTACTGTTTACAAGTTGAATCTCTTCACTTTATTGAGTGTTTAGGGTAGACACAATTCTGAAGTGTGCTGTTAATCATACGAATGCATGCATGGATATCACTAAGTACAATTAGATACTGAAGAACAGAGAAATCCTGTGTGTTTGTGTATGTTTGTGTGTGTGTTCTACCTTTGTCTTCATCTTCATTTTTCAGGTCGGTGGTGAAGGAGATGAGGTTCCTGCATGACCACGCGCACACCAGCGGGATGGAAGGACAGTGGTTGCTTTTGGTTCTCTTCTCCCACTCGCACACATACACAACATCCATCATTAAACCATTGACGTTTCCGATTCAATTCATTAAACCCATTCAATTTACGCCCAAATATCTCTCTTTCTTTCTCTCTCACTCTCACTCTCTATCTATCTATCCACTCACAGTATCTAGCTAGCTCGCCAAAACAAAACATGAAATTGTTAAGTGGACAAAACAAAGGAGAAACAAATGTCTTCAAAATTACACCTAATTTATATGTTTCTGATTAATAATATACTGACAGTGCCTACAAATAACATTCTGGAGCGTTATATTTTCCCCATTTATCTAAAAATAAAAATAAAAAAAACCTTTGAACCTACATGTAATTCACGTCTAAAGCTACGTACAAAAATCATATACTGCCGTACTAAACAGTACGTTAAAACAGCAAGCCTACGCTAATGACGTAAAGTACTACTAAGTGCGCTAGTACGCACGAAGCCTTTCACCTCGCGCTGGAAAGAGGACCGTTACTGATGTAGCGCCACCTGTGGACCGGAGGGTAATGACAGTTTTATCGCCATACTAACACAATAAAATTCATTCTCCTTCCTGAGAATATGAAGTGGGTGTGCTAGAGCAGGGAAATGACTAAAATACTCCAGGACCCAAGTTACAGCCATGAGCAAGATGACGTTACTGAATTCTTGAATCTGATTGGTCAGAGGATGTTGATTAATTTTCTATAACAGCAGCTCTGACAATATTTTTGGCTGTTGTGCAAATTACAGGTTTATATGAATGCATTTGGTCTAATATGTTGTTGTTTCTATTGTAACAGCTCATTCACAGGGACTTAAGTGTCAGACACTCCAAATATTTTTTTTAAAAAAAGCATGTTGTTATTTAACATATGGTGAAGCTTCCTGTAAGTAGATGTTTATTTAACATTTATAGGAGTCTACAGTTTTGTAACAGTATGTCTTTCCGAAAGGAGAAAGTCTTCAGGACCGAGGACTTTGCGCTTTCTGGCTTACATTATAACAACTATAAACAGTTGTTTTCCCACTAGACTCTTTTTTTTTTTTTATCTCTCTTGAAGTTAATAAGACAAACAAACAAACAAATAAATACACTGTGTCATGTTACCAAGAAGCCAGAAAGCGCAAAGTCCTCGGTCCTGAAGACTTTCTCCTTTTGGAAAGACATACTGTTACAAAACTGTAGACTCCTATAAATGTTAAATAATGAGAAATAACTTGTCTTGTGGACGTTCTACACAACATAAAATGTGACTATAAATTGATTGAAAAAATACGACACGTCATTCATTGATAAATTAAAAATGGTATTCGTTTTATTGGTATGCGTTTAATGGTATTCATGGTGTAAGAGGAATAAAACACTTCAGGACATCCTATCATAGAAAAGTAATCAACTTTCAGAGAGGTAACGCATCACACAACTCCGTCGTTGATTATTTTCCTACAGCAGCATATCCTGAAGTGTTTTATTCCTTATGTATGTTTATGTGGCTGGCTTTAGTGTTTATAGCTGATATAACTGGCTGACATTCCACAACATTAAATCCATCCATTCTCTGTACCGCTTATCCTACACAGGGTCACGGGGAACCTGAAGCCTATCCCAGGGGACTCGGGGTACAAGGCGGCAGACACCCTGGACAGGGTGCCAATCCATCACTCACACACTATGGACAAGTTAGAGATGCCAATCAATGTACAATGTATGTCTTTGGACTAGGGGAGGAAACTGGAGTACCCGGAAGAAACCCCGAAGCACGGCGAGAACATGCAAGCACCGCGCACACAGGGCAGAGACTGGTGTCGAACCCTCACCCCAAGCCACATTAAATGTAACTACAAAATTATATTAAAAAAAGTATCACAAGTCGTTCAGTGATGAATTTTAAATGGTATTTGTTTGTAAGTCGTTGTGGTATAAGACACAGGCTGCTATAGGAAAATAATCAACGTCGGGAAGGTAAAGCATCACACCACTCCGTCGTTGATTATTTTTCTGCGTATCCCGAAGTGTTTTATTCCTTACTTATGAGCTGATCAGTGTGTTTGTGTCCCTGGCTTTAGTGTTTGTGACAGTAAGGGACGTGTCGGTTGGTGGGCTGTGTGTGTGTGTGTGTGTGTGTGTGTGCGCGGTCATTCAGTACACAGGTGGCGCTGTAGTTTGGAGCTCCACTTGAACTGGTCTGTGTAACACCTTCTCTTTTTTGGTCACTCCCAAGTACGCTTAAAATCTTGTGTAAACAGGAGAACCGAATGGGAATCACTGTAGTGTCCGTCGAGAAAAGATCGTATGGGATTATAATAATAAGTTTTAGTGGCTGTTGTGTGAGATTTACACGGAGCTGGTGTTAAACAGCACAACATACGGGTCCTGCGGTGACCATAGCTACTAACCAGCTGGAGCTCGTGCGGCTAACCCCTTAGTTTGCGGAGCTAGCTTAGCTAAACCGTGGCGCCGATATCAGACTTCACTCAGGATTATATCTGGCTGCGCGTTAGGTATTTAACTACATTACGTCGAAATACAAAACGGGAGCTGGTTAAGAAAAAAAGCGTACAATGTTAGCAGGGTAGTAAGGAGCTCGTTAGCTCGCTAGCTAGGAAAACTTGTCTAAGGAAAACAGTACTGTGTTAGCTAGCTAGTTAGTTAGTTAGTTAGTTAGCAACTGGAATAAACGTCTGCAGAAGACCGAACAGCTATTTTGCAGCGTGACATGGTAAACAACACACTTGGCAAGTGCACTCGTTTTTGCTAGCTAGCGACTCTGAAGCCATGTCACGGGACATGTATAGGTAGCTAGTTAGCAGTGTAGCTTTAACCAAGGGTCGTGCTATTTAAAAAAAAAAAAACATATATATTTTATATATGTATAATAAGCCTCGCAGTAAGCGACAAGCTAATTAACGTCACGAGTCAGCTAAGCTACACATCGTGCTGTTTGGGTCTGATTTGGTGGTGTGTGTGTGTGTGTGTGTGTGTGTGTGTGTGTAGCTTCATTACTCCCCCATGACCCACACTGGCAGTTGTGCTTATCCAGCTGTGCCACCGGAATAACAATGTCAGACAATCAGGGCAACGTGAACAACAACAACGTGCCTCTAAACAACAACAACAACGGCGCGGCGAACCGACTCCGCAACCCGAACATCAACCAGAACCCGCTCATCAATGTGCGGGACCGGCTCTTCCACGCTCTCTTCTTTAAGATGGCAGTCACATACGCCAGACTCTTTCCTCCGTCTTTTCGCCGGGTTTTCGAGTTCTTCGTGCTTCTGAAGGTGAGGTCTGATCTGCACCCTTTCATATGCCTCAAGCTATTGGTTTCTACTTGGTCGAGGAATCCGGGACCTGATAGGAATATGCTGAATGAGATGATAAATCCTGACCTCTATCTCTAGCTTTAATCTTTAATGTTTGTTATTCTCATGTTTAATCACTTTCTGTACTATACATGTTTACTGCTCGGTGAGGAGGTAAAGCGATACGCAGTGAATCTCTTTACCTTCATGGATTTTTTTGACAGCTTATACATGTATCTCCATCTCATGTGACATTGACAGTAAAATATCCTACAGGTGCCATAGTGGTATTTGTTGACACTGATGTTCTCCAGCACACTTTAATCAATAGGTTAATACTAATGATTTAACAACAAATCTGATGCAGTAGATAATAATTATAATAGAGCTTTGTGCATTTTTGATCTTGATCTTACGCATCCTCACGTTAACCGAGACGACTTTCTACAAGCTTTCTGTTACCCTCATCTGTGATTGCGGCATCCTTTAAGATAAGTCCTGTGTCCTGTGCATTATCCATGCCATGTAAGTCAACATATTGTGCCTTTATGGCATAAAGAATCAGATCAGACTGAAAAGTATGTCAAATCTGATCCGAAATCAGGCGAGCATTTAGGCTTTTTAGGCTTTAAATTATTTTGTATTTCCGCAATTTAGCATTGGAGTACGCTTCTATGAGTTATCACTCCAAAATATGCCAAGTATCACCAGTAAAAATGGCAGATGAGCCAATCGATGTATGAATGTGGAACGATTGACAGTTGACAGATTGACAGTCGTAGGCGTTGTGGACTCTCTGATATTAACTGACACCCTCTGGAAGCCCCGCCCCTTCCCCCCCATCTCACATTAGTGATTTATTCTCGTCCTGTCTCATTTTTCCCGAAGATACAGCACCCTCGCTTTCCGTAAAGGTAAATGGAGAATGTTTTGAGCTCATACATGTGAAATAAAATCTATCAGCGTATGTTTGACATGGCTGATGTTAGACAAGTATATAGTTAACATCAGCTATAACTGAAAGCGGGGAAAAATCCCTGTGTACATCTTAACTAAAACAGCCGAGTGGCAGCACGCACTCCAGTTTCGACCTTGAGCAAGTGATTTGTGAAAGGACTATACTGAAAATATGTATTTTCTCCCATTCCCAGGCCTTGTTTGTGCTCTTCATTCTGGCCTACATCCACATCGCCTTCTCTCGTTCACCCATTAACTGCTTGGAGCACGTTCGTGAGAAATGGCCACGCGACGGCATCCTGCGTGTGGAGATCCAGCGCAACTCCAGCCGCGCACCCATATTCCTGCAGTTCTACGAGACGGAGGGATTCCAGGGGCTTGTCAAAGAGCCGGACGGGGACACAGAGGACACCAGCCGAGTTCCCGTTCACCAAGAGGATGACGACGAAGAGGAGATGACGGTTGACATGTTTGACAACAGCTCTGTGAGGGTCAGTGTCTGGAAATACACTCATAATATTTGTCAGTGAGAAGATGTAGTAGCCGGCTTGTCTTCACTAATGCTTTCAGTCAGTAATTGTAAGTGTTAGGGCTGTAACAGTTATTTTTATAATCCAGCAGTCTGTTGACTAATTTCTGGATAATCGAATAAACAATTATTGCCTGCTGTAATTACAATAACTGTTTGATTTTGACTTAAATTATTTACATAAAACTCAAAGTAAGATTCACATGAATGGTGTTCATGATTCTGTCTCTTTATCTAAATGGTACTAAATCAGTAGCTTACTCAAACACTTTCAGCTAAATGTAATAAGCCTCATTAAACCAAGCTACTGTTTTAGGTGTTTTCCCTTTTCATCATCAGTGTGCTGCTGCAAAATGCGTCTCTGCTTTTGTATACTGCGTTGCATTAATCTTGTACTTTTTTGAGTGAAACACTTGCCCAATTTTAACATTTCAGGAATTGCCATTTCTCTCTCATTGCCCTCATTCAAAGGTCAGTCTGTGCGCTGTGCTATTTCTTTCGTAGTGCTAGACATGTGCATCAGTATTGGGACGGGCATCGACTATAAAAATCTGCATCAATTAATTTTCATGCTCAATTTAGTCAATTTTGTTGACTAATCATTGCATCCCTAATAATTACGAAATGCACCAGTACAGTGGAAGCACCAGCTACAAATGGCAAGTCATTGTAGTGACTCAACACTGATGTGCATAATTGTGACGGAAATTTGCGAATGATAGCAAAGTACCCTATTAAACCATGTTTGTTTTTTCGCCCGAACAGTAATTCACTATCTTTCTGTGAATTATGTTCTCATACAGTTTGAGCTGGACATCGAACCGCGACTGAAGCCTTTGGTGAACGATGGTGCCGTGGGCTCAGGCTCGAACGACACCCAGGACCTCTCCTTCAGCCAGGCTCCCTCTAAAGGTATGCAGCCGCTGAAGGAGACTGTCTCCGAGATTGAGATGCTTACCAGAGCAGGTAAAGCTCAACATGTCTAATGCTTGTACCCTGGTACCACAGACATCCCGCTGCAATCCTTTTTCTCCTACTGCTCTGTGCCCTCATGCTCCCTTTCCTCACTCGCCTCCCTTCATCCACTCCTGCCTGTAATGCTCTCATCCCTTTTGTTAACTCGTTTTTTTGTTGTTGTTGTTTTTTTTCCCCCCGGAGTCCCATTCTCTCTCTGTCTCGCTCGTCCACGAACTGACGCGTGTCACTGATTGGTGCTAGAAGAATAAACCTCAGGAAACGGCTTGAACTTGCAGCTATTCTGAAATGACGTGTCTGAGTACCTGAAGTTTTTGTGTGATTAGCATCAGCTGTCTGTTCCATCATTGCGGATTGCGTTTCGTTCTGGATTGTAACGTGCTCACCCGAAAGTCCTCGGCAGTTTGGTTTGGATTTTGTCAATATTAAGTCATATTAGATCTGATCTCAGATCTTATCACACTGTTACAGTTTAGGCTCAGTGACCCTCACACCTACGTTTCCAGGCAGCTGAAATACTTTTGATGTTGCTTTTAAAATGGTGACTGATGTAGTGGCATTCTGCCTTCCTCACAAGCTTCTTATCAGCATTGGACCAAAGAATGTTTGCGTATGTGTGTAATAGAAAGGAGGCGCTGTTGACAGGCCTCAAATGCATTCCTGCAGAACAGGCCTGACCTCCAGCATGAGCTGCACTTACTAAAGCACATTGCTGCTGATTTGTCATCAACACTCCACCACTTATACCCCCACTTATATTTCATGTATATGAGTGGTAGGTTCACTAATAAATACAGGTTTTAAGAATTTATGGGTCCAGACATCTTAAAATAGGCCAAGAGCAGAGCTAGTTTTCCCAGTGACTGGCATGCGCTCCCAAGTGGCTGATCCGTGTTGCTCTAATTGCACTCACATCATGTGCCAGTGGCATGCCACTCAACCCAGTATGTATTAGTCATTATTTAAAAGGAGTTCACAAAATATTTTTTAAGTGGCTATTAATAAGCACAGACTCCAAATTAATAACAAGTATAAATGATAGGCATCACATATAGACAGTTTGTGACCTTAGTATTTTAAGATACAGTCTAGGTTAAGCTTCAAAGTAATCATCAAAATCAGTAAAGTTTGCTGATAAAAATAGTTGGAAAGGAATTTCTTTATCGGTTAGTTAGTCTGTTGTGAAGCATGCACTGTGTCACTTCTCACCACAAGTAGTGAAGATATTTGATTCATGTAGTTAAAAAAAAAAAAAAAAAAAAAAAAAGTTTAAGACACATTAGCATTGATGAACACTACATTATTTAGTCTTCTTAACGTATATGTTGTGTGTCAAGTCATCACACGCATCAAAGAGCTGGGAGTCGATCCCTAAAAGAGTCGATTCACTCGTTCCCGGTGCTGAAAACTAAGAGCTTTGGAGTTGATTCCACAAACCAGAAAATGATTCTCCTTGCTCAAACACGGCAAGCAAAATGAATTTAGCATCTGAGTGTTTCTCTTTGGAGCCGCATCTTTGCTTTGGTATATGGAGTGAACCCCTTGTGTTTGCACTTCTGAAAATACAAGTGTCGGAGGAGAGGAAAATTGCTTTATGAGGCTTTCATTCACTCGACTCAATACGCACTGTTATTCCATGTCTGCTTAAGGTGGGATACTGTGGTATATTTGAAATACATACTAGGTATATACTAGTACTAGTATACTGTTTTCTCACCAGGTCTTATAGTCACATAGAACAAGTGTGTTGTGTTTACATGTGTGTAGTATGAGGATCTGATGGGTTTGTGTTTTTCTATTCGCAGTGTGGCCTCAAGAGGAATACATAGTGGAGTATTCCCTGGAGTACGGTTTTCTGCGGCTGTCTCAAACCACACGACAACGTCTTAACATTCCTGTCATGGTGGTTACCCTTGGTGAGTTGCACAACACATTAAAAAAAACCTCGAGGATTCACCATAGTGGCTGTTGCTCACAGTTTTTTTTTTTTTTTTTTTTTTTTTTTTTTTTTTTTTTTTTTTTTTTTTTTTTTTTTTTTTTTTTTTTTTTTTTTTTTTTTTTTTTTTTTTTTTTTTTGTTCCGTTCCAAGCAGCTGTTGTGAAATTACTAGTTGAAGTGCTTAAGAGGATGTCGTTTGGGGGCTTGTAACCAGAGCAGTGTAACTGACATTTGACAAACAGGAGAGCCAGGACAATCCGTAATCATACTCTGATATTTTATGGTAATGGATGAAGATTCACATGCGCCTGTGCTGAAAGACTGATCTCTTTTTCTTTTTTTTTTATTTATAAAGTAGTTTTCAAAGGTTAAATATTTTAAACTTGTATTCTGTGCCCACTAAGCCTTCATTGCCAATTACGTTTTCTCAGTGGAGTGGATTGTAATACGAACAGTAAGCCTCTTTAATCTGATCTTGGCACTGGATGTGAACATATTGGCAGGTTGCAAGTGGCTTCTGCAAGCATCAAATTATTTCCTCCTTGGTACACCATTACGCCTTTAGCTCTGGCTGCCAGTTCAGCCCAAATTGGCTAGTGTGTGAAAGTTACAGCGAGTTGCATATGCACTAAACCACACGTCGCAAGTTCCGCTAGAGAAAGAAATGTCTCGCAATAGCATTGAAATGAAACAATGCAAATTAGAAATTTTTAGCATTTATTCTTGCTGTATTGAGCAGAATTACAATTAAATAACAAAGTATTATTAAACAATAAAACTATGGATAGCCCAAAGTTCTTTTTGCAAGTGAAGGCAAATCATCAAATGACTCATTTGTGTCACTAGCATTTAGGACTAACAGAATGATATACATTTGTATCAGCGGAACCACGCTAGTGAAGTGAAGTGAGGCCAAGTATGGTGACCGATACTCAGAATTTGTGCTCTGCATTTAACCCATCCAAGTGCGCACACACACAGTAGTGAACACACACACGGAGCAGTGAGCAGCCTTTTTTGCTGCGGCGCCCGGGGAGCAGTTGGGGGTTCGGTGCCTTGCTCAAGGGTCTCACCTCAGTTGTGGTATTGAGGGTGGAGGAGAGCGATGGTCATTCACTCCCCCCACCTACAATCCCTGCTGGACCTGAGACTCGAACCCACGACCTTCAGGTTCACCTTTGGGTTGCAAGTCCGACTCTCTAACCATTAGGCCATGACTGCCCCCATGCGTAATTTATTTTTAAGTGTTATATAGGAAAACATATGGTAAAGATGGTTATTATTATTATTTGGTTATTATTATTATTTTGTGGTCTAATCTTTAATTGAAGTAAATTTGTTTTGAGGGGAAAAAACTCTTAAAAGTTCTCAGAAATATATTTTAACAAAAACACATATCACAGTTTGTGGCACTTTTAGAAATTTTACAAATGAAATATAACTAACGCATGATCCCATATATATTTTGCTTTAAGTTCACCTGACCGTTTATGAGCTTTTATGCGGTCATCCATGACTTCCTGTTTCACTGGGGTATAATTAAGAGGTTACACAGAGGCCAAATTCCCGTAGTCATTCATCAACATAGGGAAGATTAGCGAATACACAAATTATATGATTCAAAAGTGTGTTGACCTTCATAAATCAGATAATGACTACAAAAAATAGCTGCATGCCTGAAATCAAATCTACTTAGGGGTAATAATAAAGAAATGTAAAACACTGATCATCTTTGGAGATCTGCGGTAACATTTTGGTATCACGAAGTCTGTAATTTGACGCCATCTCCATGCCAACAAACTATTGGCGTCCAGGGTTCACTAGACACTAGTGGAACTGGGTTCTATGATCAGACAAGCCAAAAATATACCATTTCGACACAGCACTCAAGGTGGATGTGGAGTAAAAAGAAGGATGATTATACAGAAAAGAACCTAACGCCAATATTGTGTATGGTGGAGGATCCAAACACCCTGGCAACCTTGTTATGATACATAGTATCATGGACTCCATGAAGTAGATAGATGGATAGGTAGATAGATTCTTTATTGATCCTGAGGGAAAGTACCAGGAGATTGCTCTTATGCTTTGCAAAGGGAGGTTGCACAAAGTATGAAATGCAGGTACACCAATAATTTTGACACAGGTGGTTTTGTTATATTTATGTCATTTTCAGTGTGAGAAGTTGAATGACATTTTTATTTGACCATTTTTTAAATTACATTTTTCCCGAGGGTGCCAATAACTCTGGAGCTGTTAAGACAGCAGCTGTCGGTAATAAGTTGAGGAGCATATGTAAATAGTAGTTTATAATAATTTCATAATTTACAATTTTAAAAGTATAAACATCAGACATAAGAAAATCGGCAAGAAACAATCATTACAAACATATATGATTATGCTGCTTGTAAGACACAATACAGCACTGCAAATATTAAATTGTTAACGTGAAAATAAGTCAGCACTGACCATGCCTCCCTTTGTGTCACATCCTCTCTTATGCTCTGTCACATTTTAAAAAATCATTAAATCATTATTTCTCAGTGCAGTTCGATTGAATTAAACTTTGATTCTGCAGCATTTGCAGTCAGGCAACTATTGCATCAAATGGCCCACCGTTGTTTTCCCCTGTCCTGAATAATGACTGTAGACATAGACACCACAGTGCACTGTGAGGGGAAACAGTTTCCACCTTAAGCCATGAGTGAATTTTAAAATAAACAAAACACTCACTTGCAATGAAATGGAACAAACAATGTTTGTCCAATCCCGCTAAACAAACATTTAACATTATGTACTCGGTGTTAAATTTCGCATTACTGAACAAACGGTGAATGGCGCATCTTCGAATCATCTTTGAATGGTGCAACCACAAGATTAGTTTTCACCCACAAGTAGTTGTTGAGCTGCAATCAACAGAAAAACTGCAGTGACTTTAGTAATGCTTGTACCCAGTGTCAAGGGTTTCCTTTTTAACTTTGGGAGAACACACTGCTCATACTCAGGACACTGGCCGTTACAGTAATTCAGTCATTCAGAATGCAGACGAGCTTTCTTGCACAAACATTCACTAGGTAATGGAACTGGTGCAATGTAGAAATAACAAATATTTATGTTGTTCCTAACAAAACTGGTGTTTCGTAGATTTGAGCATCACAATCTCAATTCTAAGGCCAAAAAAATTATTCCCATTTTGAGAATCATGCAGCTCTAATTAAACATGGGCTAACTTTTAATTTTGCCCAACCGCATCACACTGCTTGAGCTCACGTGTTGATCTGCACTCTACTGGAGGCAGTCAGATTTATCTACCTTGAAAGTGTGTGATGTGATTTTTTTTCACTCAAATTTTCACTTGAGTACCTCTGATTCCAAACCCATGAAATATTTTTCTTAAAACATTTTCAAGTTTATAGTAGTTTAAGGACATTCTATCTTAAAATGTTTACAGACCCAGTAAAGGACCAGTGCTTTGGGGATGGATTTAGCCGCTTCCTCCTGGACGAGTTCCTTGGCTATGATGACATACTGATGTCCAGTGTTAAGGCTTTAGCAGAAAATGAGGAAAATAAAGGTAAAAACATGACCGGTTCTCTTTCGTATTGTGTATTCGTGCTTGTGTGTGTATATATATATATATATATATATATATATATATATATATATATATATATATATATATATATGAACTATTCATGTGTTCATGTTGTGCTTGTTTAGGATTCTTGAGGAATGTGGTATCAGGAGAACACTACCGTTTTGTTAGTATGTGGATGGCACGTACCTCCTACCTGGCTGCCTTTGTAATCATGGTGATTTTTGTAAGTATCTCACATTGTGTAGTGTGTAGTGACCAAAGATAGAATTAAGTTGGTGGTGTTATTTATATGGTTTATGAATCTATTGTCAAATGAACTTAATTAAATTTAGACAGAAGTGGACTTGAAGGGACATAATTAAAAATGTTAATAAATAGAGGGTCTACTAGAGGGATTAATAAAAGAGGGTTTACTTTTTCATATTTTTAATAAATAATATACAGAATCGTGAATTGCAAAATGCTGAGGCTGAAAGATGCGGTTCTGAGTAAAGTGACATTTTCTAAATTGTTTATTTCTCTGTATTGGTTTAACCTTTTCTGCCATACATCCTACAGACGTTGTCTGTGTCTATGCTGCTCCGCTATTCCCACCACCAGATCTTTGTTTTCATAGGTAAGCTCTAATACATTGGCCTAGGTTCCTTACACGTACACTATATGGCCAAAAGTATGTGGACACCTGGCCGTCACACCTTCCCCAAACTGTTGCCACAAAGTTGGAAGCACACAATTGTATAGAATGTCTTTGTATAGCATTACAATTTCCCTTCACTGGAACTAAGAGGCCCAAACCTGTCCCAGCATGACAATTCCCCTGCGCCCAAAATAAGCTCCATGAAGACATGGTGTGTTCAGGTTGTAGTGGAAGAACCTGAGTGTCCTGTCCAGAGCCCTGATCTCAACCCCACTGAACATTTTTGGGATGAACTGGAACACCGACTGCACGCCAGACCTCCTCTCCTGACAGGATGGAGCACATATGAGTGTGATGGTCAGGTGTCCACAAACTTTTGGGCATTTAGTGTATTACTGAAATGGGCAAATGCATCCATTCAATATGTTGATGAACACTGAATGTACTTGCGTAACGTCGCTTTCCGATTTGTCCTGTGTTCAGTGGACCTCCTGCAGATGCTAGAGATGAACATGACCATTGCATTCCCGGCGGCTCCTCTTCTCACTGTAATCCTGGCTCTTGTGGGTAGGTGCTGCTCGCTGTGTGGTTGTAGGTTGTAGCACGGGCATGTGTCAAATTTACTAAACATGCGCTGCAGTGTTTATACCTGACAGCCAGCAGCGAGGGCTAATATTTCTGTGTAAATGCGAACTTGACCGAACAGGCAGAAATATAGACACTGTATACTGTTAAGGTTATGAAA
This sequence comes from Pangasius djambal, assembly GCA_022985145.1. NCBI lineage: Eukaryota > Metazoa > Chordata > Actinopteri > Siluriformes > Pangasiidae > Pangasius > Pangasius djambal. Next base: position 20,402,555 of record CM040985.1, read on the forward strand.
ATCATATATTTGCAAGAACATTTTATTAAATAGTTATTTTGGGTTTGACATTGTTGTGAAGGTTTTTAGCATCTTGTTTAAAATGTCTGATAAAGGTTAATTATGTTTGATAATATATCTAACCACGTATATCTCAGAAACCTGTTGATAACACAATATGTCACTGTCCATCACATCCACAGGAATGGAAGCCATCATGTCTGAGTTTTTCAATGACACAACTACAGCATTCTATATCATTCTCATCGTGTGGCTGGCGGATCAGTACGACGCCATCTGCTGCCACACCAACACAAGCAAGCGCCATTGGCTCAGGTACTGCGCAATTCTTCCTCAGTCTGTGCAGCAGTCTGTTTTAAAGGCAAAGTGCTGGAGAACCACAGAATACATCTGAATCAAACTTAGTGATCAGTGATTCACCATGCTTAAGCAATAAACCTGTGACCTGGGACCTTTAATCAAACATGCACAGGAATTATACTCAGCTTTGGAATGAGAAGAAACTTCTTTATGCACTTTAGCCATGTTTCCATTAGAGGTTACAAGGACAGTTGTAGTTTCTGGGCAGAAACCAGGCCTGTCAAGATTCAGTTTTAACCAAAGTGTCAAGATTTAAATGATTGCTCTGTTAATTAAATAAGAAGCTAAGTTTTGCATTGTCTTAAGCACACGTGACTCTTCCATTAAGGTTGAAATCATACCAGTAGAGCAATGAACAGTGTGTAGGGTGTTTTTGTAGCATAGAACAACTCAGGGTTCATAGTGATTATGCCTACTTAGGTCCTGCTGTTTTTAATATTTTTCAGGTTCTTTTATCTGTACCATTTTGCGTTCTACGCATACCATTACCGCTTTAATGGGCAGTATAGCAGCCTGGCTCTCGTCACTTCTTGGCTCTTCATTCAGGTAAGCTTGTTTTTTTCACACTGAAATAGTGTTGCCTAGCAAATTAGGCTATGAAAAGACAGCTGTGGTTCCTGTATCTTTTCATTTCGTGTATATCACAGTCCTGGAAGTCGCCATATTTTGTCCGACTGTATATGCGTACGGATGAGGTCCCAACTGCAATTTACTTGAATATCAGCCATTTTTCTTGCAAGACAAAAAAAATCTCCAATTGCTTTCCCTCTTGCTTATTGCTGCACATTGTTATCCATTCCCAGCACTCCATGATCTACTTTTTCCATCACTATGAGCTGCCAGCCATCCTGCAGCAGATCCGCATCCAGGAAATGCTGCTGCAGAACCAGCAGGCTGCTCAGGGCAACCAGACAGCGCTGCAGGACAACTTGAACAACAACACCACCACCAATGCTGTGGCACATGCTGGCAGGCCAACTGCAGCCAGCTCAGTCACTGCCAATGGCCAGGAGCGCCAGTCAGCCCTGGCCCAGCCACAGGCCGAAACTTCTAATGGCCTGCCTACTCCTGCACCAGCTGATCAGGACTGGATGTCCGAGACGGCAGCCATCATCACAGATGCCATCATCACGGAGGCACTTTCAGCCCCACTACTGGAGGCCACAGCATCCACTGCAGGCATCAGTGTCGCACAGAGTGCAGCTATGGCAGGAGAGAATCAGGAGGGGAGCGAAAGATCAGCTGGACCCCAAGAAGGGGGAGGGAACGATGAGGCAGGAGCAACTCCTCACGTCACAGACTGCAGAGAGGCAGAGGTGGACAAAACAGACATGCGTCAGTGGGACGCCAGAAAAGAGAGCGAGCGTCACACTGAGCCAGCCACACCCGGCCCTCACACCGCCCCCTCCTGAACTCAGCTCTCACTCGGCTCTCACTCGGGTTCAGTTCCAAACCCCATAATTCCGCCTTTTTACTTCTTCAACTAGCAGCAGCAGAGCTTTTCACCCTAAATGCATCCTTAAAGTGTCAAGGAGGAAGAAGAGCACCAACAGCGATGGAGCGCAATGTAATCACACCCTGAAAAGGGGTGGGGGGAGTAAATGTTTTCTTTTCTTAAGGACTTGAAGTGAAAATGGATGCTTCTTGAATTATTTTGAAAATACACCACATGTGGGGGTGTGATCATTCAGAGAGTAACTGTGTGTTTCTTTTTTTTTTTTTTTAAGATGATTGATTAATGATTGGTTTCTTTAAACACTGGGTGTGTTTTGTATGCAATAATGTGTTTAACAATGATCGTACATCTGATGGCATATTGGCAGTCATTCTGAGCTCAGCATCGACCTGTGTTATCTAAAGGAGCATCTAGTCTTTATTGTATCCGATAATTCAAGCCAAGTAGCGGTTAATCTTTTGATTAGATTTGAGTTTTTGAGGTGTAAGGTTCTTATGCAGTAGCAGACGACCCAGTGTAATGTTGAAACCAAGCTCTCACCTGGAACGTAGTCTACCTTGTGAAAGTATAGTCTTAGTCCATGATGCCTTGAAAATGTTGTATTTTAAGTGGTTTTTGAAGACTACACTTAGGTGTCAAGGACTGATTTTTGAACTCCTTTCTTAAGGAAAAAAATCCTATTTGGAACAGATTGTTGATCTTTACAATTACTGCACTAATTTCATCATGAAACAGGTAAGCTCAGTCTGTTTTTGTGTAATTCCAAGAAGATCTATAAAGGTGCCCCAGTGAATCCTGTCTGGTTAGAGAGCAAGTCTTGTAATTTGTCTTGAGAGTTCCTCTTTATTTAGGGGTACAGATATTTTGTTAAGGCTATTAATTCCTTCAGCTTTGGGCCTTCAGTTCAGGGTGTTTCATTTGCGGGCTTTGAGAATGGTTGCCTTTAGCATGTAGTACTTTGAACCTGTTTAATAGTGCTATAAGGTTATACCATAGCTCTAAAGCCTTCTCAGAGTGAACGTCTCATTAATGTGCTTGATCGTTTTTGTTGCTCTTTGCTTATGTGTATGTATTAATTGCATTATAAAAAGCAGCCATACAAATGGGTACATTCTTTCCCAGAACCCATATTACAAAAGATATTATTTCTCCATCAAATAGTAACTCTCATGGAATGTAGGAGTGCAAAAATAGTAAAACATTTTTGATACTCCCATGGGTACTGCAAGGCATACCAAGACAGAGTTCAATGTTTAACAGTAATCAAGACACAATGGGTGTCACAGAAGAGCAGGAGAACATTATTTAACTGCCATTCGAAATGTATGCAAAATGAGTCAGTCATTATGCTAGTACCAGTAAAGAAAAAAAAAAACAAGCATCGTAAAAGCTCAGTGAATATTTTATGTGCAAATAGATCAAAAAGCTTTTTAAAAGTGAGTGAAACAGAATTAAGAGTTGTATGCTTTATAGATCATGCCTAGAGGGACAGACAAAGCCAATTAAAAAAAAAAATCTTGCTTTTACAAGATGAGTTAATTGACTACAACGAACTTTATTCTGTCGAATAGATTAAGCTTAACGTGTCAGATTGTCTCTACTCTTTGGATGAGAGAAGACTGGAAGAAACTGTGCAATTTCTTTGGCAGGGTTTCATTCAAAAAGGCTATGCAACAAATGACAAGGTAAACGTCAGTGGCTCTGGGAAGATGGTTTTATCCAAAATGTGTGCAATAAGTCAAGTCAGCTTGAGAGAGATTTTCAGCATGAGTGCTCCACAAATGAGCTTTTATGATCGAATTTCTTTTTTTTTTTTTTTTCTTTTCCTTTTCCTGTGCCTATTTGCCGTTCTGTGTCAGAATGCAGGATGATGAGTTTCTATCCATTCATCATAGACGATGAAAATCCACAGTTCTGTGATGAACTCTATTTGCTCTTTCATTCAGTTGTATTTAAATGTAAAAACGAAATGCATAAACAAGACAAAAGGATTTTCCACTCCGCATGCTTGCTTGTGGTTTCTTCTCTTTCTTGCAGCAGACTTGCTTTCAGGTGAAACTTTGTTTCCACATTTACTTTCAGAGTTGAGCTGTATCTTATAAATAATGCATCAAGCAACATCAGACCTGTTATTGTATGCTGTACAATATTTGTACCAACTACCTAGACAGTGTGTCTACATACTGTATAATTATGCAATGTATATAATCCACTATTAGCTTAGTGCAAACACTGAAAATCCCATAGTTGTACTGGCAGATGAGCAATGCTATAAATAAACAAACATTCTAGCTACAGTGGTTAGAAACACAATATCTACTTCTAAAAGTAATATAATCTAAAAATAATACTGAAACCATATAAATCATTTATATATTTTTTTTGTAACGATGTACATACGGACATATTTTCCAAGTCTGACAGTAATGCCTGTGCTAATTTAGGAGCAACTTACTGTCTAGAGCGGGGTTCAACATTTTTTACAGTCAGAGACCACATCATTACAGATTGATTTTACATTAAAAAGAAAATAGCCACATTATTTAAATGTATGGATTAATATTTTGGATATGTATTGGTGCCAGAGATTTAAAAAAAAAACAAAAAACAAACAAAAAAAAACTTCTTGTATTTTCCACCATTGTATCAAAATTACTTTGAGGAAAATATGGCAGGACTTTAGGATTTTAATTTAGGATAAATTTTATTTTTTTAAAATTTTATTTAAGAATTAAAAGAAAAAATAAAACAAATTTAAATTTATCACTAAAAACAAACCTTTTTTTTTTTTTTTTTTTTTAAATATCACTTGGTCAAGCAGTTGTATAGTTGTGACCTTAAAACACACTGAATGCTGTTGGCTTAATTTGGATGAGCGTTCTTACCTTCAAGTTTCAAATTGCTAACGTGATCATAGTGTAATTGAGAGGAAAACCACACACACGGTCACATGGTGACCATCACCTCTGTCATAACAGTCAACACCAAAATACTGTGGATTGTGGATGAGTTCAGATTAACAGGTTAGAAAAAGCATCCTATGGATATCCCATCCAATTTTCTGAGCTATTGAGTCACTGAGTCATTATCACATTTACCCTCAGAAGAAATCATAAATAACAAACTGTCATTAGCCATTCTTATATTAGACTTTATTTGTGAAAAACATTCAGGCCCAATTAACAATACTATAATTTCAGATCAAATACTGCATAACTGAACAAAACATTTAAAACCCACCAATTTTTTTTCTTCTTAACTATTGACAGATTTTAGGCCATGTTTCGAATCCCAAGCCAGTACTCCCATGAACCGCAAAAACACATCTGCAGAGAGGAGCATGTAGAAATCCAGTGCATACTCTCCACACAAGAGGAGACATGACCTAGCCATGCTGATGTGTCCTGCCTTATATCCAGAGAGCTTTGGATTTCTTTAGGCCTCAGCTGCATGGCTACATTTCTCTTTTGGGTCTTCATGACAGGGTGCTGAAGTTCTGAATTTCTTTAGGAAACGGGCAAATCCGTGTCCCATTGCTGTTCTCATGAGCATAACAGTGCCCTAGAGCCTGATGATGCCATAGCATGAGGACTGCAGCAGATTCTAGGCATCACTGAAAGCCTTTGGATTGCTATCAAAAACAGGATGCCTTCAGTTGTTCATTGCATTGTTCCCTCTGAGCTGTGCTGAAAGCGGCAGCATCACCTTTTTCCTTCCAAATCTTTGACGAGGGAGCGGCAAATTGTGGCTGTGACTGTGGGTGGTCCCTCCTGGGTCAGTGGAATCACAGCAGCAGCACGTTCTTTGGCGAGAGCAGTCTGAAGTTGGGCCCGGCGGGCCAGAGCATCCCTCAGCTGACCACGGATCTCCTCGATCTTCTCCTGCAGCTCTTCCAGCTCCCCATCTTTGGGAGGGTCTGTTGAGTGAGGTGGAGAGGATGGGAGTGGCTGTAGAGGCACTGGCCCGCCGTTTTCACACAGTCTCGATACCCGACTTCCACCGGGTGCCGATCCAGAACCAGATCCGGCCCCAGATGCAGATCCAGAAGTACCCTGACTGCCTTCTCCAACTACACGGGCGAGGAGGCGGCGTGTGTTCAGCGTCTCCAGGTTAAAGTGGACCTTCTTGTTGTCCTTGAGCTCTTTGGCTGCCCGGCTGCTCTCGTTATTCCACTTGGCGAAGGATCCTGGCGGTGGAGGTGGTGGAGGTGGTTGTGCCGGCTGGGACTTCTGAATATTACAGCTATAGAATTAATCAAATTAGTAATAGCATTAGAAACTGACACTAGGTTACATTATTAACAATAATCACCATAAAAAAACGTGAGACCGTCATAATATGAGATCATGTTTAAAAATGAGGCAAAAAGACACGAGAATGAATTAAAATGAGGTCATGTCAATACCTTTTCTCTGCATTGGCTCTCTGTCGTTTTACATCCTCGTAAGTCATATTCAGCGCTCGGTGAATTTTCTGTAGTAAAACGAGCAATTATCTCAAAGAAATGAATGCATTCAGCTCTAAAAATCAATAAGACCTGACAGAATTATTCATTTGTCTTCAGTAACCACTTTATTCTGGTCAAGGTTGTGGTGGATCTGGAGCCTATCCCAGGAACGCCAAGGCAGAAATACAATCCGGATGGGATGCCAGACTGATGCAGGGGACACCCACACACACATTTACACCTACGGGCAACTGAGAATAGCCAGTCCTCCTATCAGCTTGTTTTTGAGTAAAATGTAGAACATAATATCACTAATTACTAACTCTGGTATTATTAAATGCTAGGACTGGGCTTTGAACATGTCTTTCTCCCCACCAGAGATCCCCCCTTTTCCTTAGAAGTTCTGGAAATGGTCACGATCATTTGGTCAGTGGTAAACCTATCCTTGTATGAATAGTCAGTGTCTCAGGAGGTTTGTTTTATTCTGTCCTTTCCACAGCCATGTCTTCTCTAGGTAAATAAAATACTCTCTCTCTCTATGCTAGCTTTAATTCCTCTGTAATGAAATGTTCAGATGCGTGGCTCGGGTCTGAGTCTTGCTCAGTACACCAGAGGTAACTGATGCGCCAACATGAGGCACCAACGCTACCTGCTTCCACATGGAAACTAGTTCTCTTGTTGGGAATTCGGTTTATGTTTTCACAGTTACACTCTTCAACCACCAGATGGCAGTCTTTTTCTTTGAGGATTTAAGTTTGGGTCATGCAATAATTAATAAATAAAAACATATTTCATACATTTCATGATTGTTACAGTTTGTTACAGCACAAAATCTATACAAAATAAACTAACAAGTTTGAACAAACATTAGTTATAGGTAATTTAAAGAAAATGTGTAATGATCATTAAGAACAAGCAACTGTAATATAATGAAAAATATAATGAAATGCATAACCTTTTTTATATTGACAAAATACCTTCTGTTATGCTGATGATTTTAAATGTGTGAACATGTTATCAATTAGTTACACCACTCACCTCTCTGGCCTAACATCATTAATCACTAGTTAGAGCACAGGTTCCCATCCCTGGCCCTGGAGTTCCCCTGTCCTGCACATTTTAGTGTTTTCCCTGCTCTCAGTTGAAGTGGGAGTGTTAGAGCAAGAAAAGCACTAAAATGTGCAGAACAGGGGGTACTCCAGGACCAAGGACAGGAACCGCTGCGCTAGTGTAATGAGTTAACTCTAAAAGAGCAATGACCATGCTATTATTAGAGCTGTGTTATGCAGAGAGTGGGCAGAGTGAACCTTGGATCAAGACAAACGTATGACGGTGTCTCACCTGGCTGGTATGGAGCCAATACTTGAATTTCTGCCGACGGCGGATGTGAGGCAGAACCAAACGGTAGAAGGCGTGTTCACCTGCGAGAGTGAGTAATGCCCCAGTCACGCCCACACACAGCAACACAAACAGCCCTGAGAAATGCCGGATGCCCATCTGCAGCGTCTGCAGGGAGAAGAAATCACACGTTTTAATAGTGTTATTTGTATCAGAATCATAAGAAATATTAAACCAAGTCTTAGTGTGGAAAATGGAATTATGCCACATGACTACATGTCAAGTACAATCAGATTACATACAGCGCGTTATGGAAATGTCTGCAAGATAAAGCACTTTTCTAAACAAACAGAGATAACAAACCACACATTTTTATTATTACCATTATTTGCCTCTTCAGTGACACTAAAGAACAGCTCACGATGTGCACCTTTTTAGACCACTGTATGATAAAGGCATGTCTAATCGACTGTAAACTGTGCTCTGTGAAAACACTAAGAGGAGCTACTACAGCATCTTTCTACAACACCTGATAAAACCACAACCTTACCGCATTTATCTTCAATAAACAATGTGAGGCAGCATGCATAGTCATTAAAAATGAGTGCAAGGTGTTACGTTTTGGATGCACACAACGGTATTCACGAGTGTGGAAAGTGAGCATGTAGAGAAACTGTAAAAGAAATGTGAGGGAGAGTATTTCACTTCTGCGAGCACTGAGCGCTAAGCCACCACTGCTCGCCAGGCCTACATGTGGTTTGCAAGTCAAGGTGCAATTCACAGCATGCTCACTGACGTTGTTCTGTGCACTCGGTTCGGCCTCACTCATGCTCTCTCTTAAAGATACCATTTCAAGGGCATAACACCTTAAACATTAAACTGAGCACAAGCAGCTGACTGCTAGCAACACACCACAGCAACTAACACAGACAGAGCTAGATATAGACTTCTATGAAGCCACTGATTGCTAATATTGAGTAGATTACTCATTTTGCTATCAGTAAAAATGAATGAATACCAAAGACATGTAAGTCATACTCGTGTTTGGTCTGAAAAAAACTGTATTAATGCATCCCTACTTAGTTATATTATACAGTCGGAGAAGAAGAATGATCTCTAATCATACTATCCGTTGTCACCCAGAGGAAGATGGGTTCCCTTTTGCGTCTGGTTTCTCTGAAGGTTCCTTTTTGTCTCAGATTTTCCTTTCCACTGTCACCACTGGCTTGCTCATTATGGACTGGAATCAAAATCTACATCTGGATTTCTGTAAGAAGTGCTAAACAAATAACAGTGACTTGAACTAAATGAACTGAAAGCATTTCACTGCACAGACAGCATTTCGATGCACGCCATTCTGTGTCTGGTTGTGTATATGACCAATAAAACTCGAATTTGAATTTGAATGAAAGAATCATGATGTATAATATCATAAGAAAGTCTCAGGAATGCACAGTCAAGCAGGCAATTGCTCCACATGTGACAGATCAATCACAGTCAGCAGTCTACATTACCAATATGGAACTAAACAGACCAATGGAGAAATAAAGCACACACACTTTATTTCTACCTGAAAAGGAACTTTCAGCAAGCTTCCGATTTAAAAAAAAGCGTAAGAATGAAATATATCTGTACAAATGCTCCATGCATTCCTGAACATTCATACCAGTGCTGTGTGAGATAAGCTGAAGAATGAATGCATGGATGTTGGAAGGCTTTTGTGCAGTAGCAGTTCTCAGCCATAGGTGTCTTGTCGCTGTCAGAGGAATGAAACCTGAAATCCCTTTGAAAAGGCCCCTTTGAAGTGTCCGTGTGATACCTCGGCCAGGCAGCAGGGGGCATTGTATTTCTTTCCGTCTCGGGGCAGCTGAGGTCTCGTCTGTATCATGGCATTCAGGATTCATTGCAAAGATGTACCGCATCCTCTCAGGAGCGCCTCTGATGGAGAATGGATCCTACTGGCTAGAACTAATTGGAATTTTTTAAAAATCGTTTCACCTAATTGAAATTGAAGCCGTGCTCATATTCGAGTCGTCGAGCTGCTTGGTTTGCTTCTGTAAACGTGAGAAATGTCTAGCAGTTTGAAACTCTCCACAATAAATAATGTACCTGATAGATGTTAACCTTTTCTGTGCATTAGATATATTAAAAAAGCTTTTTTGTAGTTTGATGGTCATAAAAATGTAATTTGTATCTTAAAATTTCATTCATTCATTCATGTTCAGTAACTGCTTTATCCTTGTCAGGGTTGCAGTGGATCTGGAGCCTATCCCAGGAATACACCCTGGACGGGATGCCAGTCCCTTGCAGGGCACCATGCACACACGTTCACACACACATTCCCACTAAAAGGAAATTTAGCATAGTTAATCCACCTACCAGGGTGTTTTTGGGAGGTATAAGGGAACCGGATAACCCGGAGGAAACCCACACATACACAGGAAGAATATGCTAAACTCTGCACAGACAATAACCCACACTAAACCGGGGACCCTGAAGCAATGCGGCGGCAACGCTACCCTCTGCACCACTGCATAGAGACAATACTTTGCGCAGTGACATCATGTAAACTGATGCGAGAACAATCATGAGAACCATGTTGCTAGGCAAGCAGAAAATTATAGATGGCTACTACAATCTAGCTAATGACTGAAGCAATGGTTTAGTTAGCCAGCGTGTTGTCGTTAGGTCTTTTATATAGATGTAAAGGTATAGAGACACTGTGAATAAGACAAATTTGAAAAAATATCAGCATTTCCCTTACATTTACATCAATTACATTGTAATTACACTGACACTGACTGCATACGCAACTTCCATGAGTAACGCCACATTGAGGTGTCAAACAATTTCAACATTTGAAGCAGTAAATGCCACAAAGGCTGGTAAAAACAGTAAAGACCGCAATAATTAAGTGCAGAATTAAAGCAGGCAACCATACTAAAGCTACTGTATCAAAGGCAACGCCTTCTGCTTGTGAACAGGTCATGAAGAGCGCAACAGCTTTTACACACCTACACACTTATCACCTCAAATGTATTGATTTACTTGTTTCTGTCAAAGATTTTACACGACTGCCAATTTCCTACTATACATACTTTTTAGTAGCTAGCAAATAGGAGCATGTAGTTATGTTACTCTAACACATGGAAAAATACATCAGCAGGTTAACATTCAGGGTACAGTAGCATTTTACATACCAAAGAGACAGTACAAATGACTGAACGTTCATGTTTTATATCACCAGAGAGGTTTCTGAAGGATAACTTGCATTAGAATGCATTAGAATGCTAATATTACTTTTAATAACTGATGTGGCAGTGATGATGCCATTTTTCCTCATAATTTTCAATTATGTTGCAGTTTATTTTAAAACATGTATATTTCAGATTTAATTTTAGATCATGTATCAACATACATGTCATGTAGTTTTGCCCATGCATGCCTCTCAGCAGTATTCAGGGCCATACATAATATATTTTATATAAATCCGAGAATAAACACGGTAAAATAAAGGTCTCTCACGGAGGCATAGTTTTAGATTATGAAGAAAATGGAACATAAATCCCTGAGATGTCTTTTACAAACCTTTTTTTATTATTAAAAAATATGACCACAAATGGTTTCAGCATTGTGTCTTTGTCACAAATGACTCCTGTCACTATCTGGAAATCAGGAATGAGGAAAGGGGGAGGAAATCTCTGCTCTTTTTGACCTGAGGGCATGAGAAAAGGAGCTGGAGAAGACTGCAGAAGAATACTGTCTCCCCCGCCTTCAGTGGTTCTTCAAATCCTCTATTCCAGATAAAATCGGTTCACCTATCACACTGCCCAGGTCAACATCTATTTCTAAACCACTTCAGGAAAAGAATTTTGATCTTGCAGCAGGCATCTGTGCCTCTGATCCTGAAAGAGCAGCCGTTCTCTGGATTAGGTCCAAATGAGCAAAAAATGTGTAAAAAATTAAACTGAATCAATAATATAAATGTTAGATAGAAAGTTAAAAAAAAATTAGCAGAAATGTTTTTAAATATTGAAATGTGAACATCAGCAGTAGCCAGCTCTTTAATAATTAATCCAATTACCAATTAATTACTAAATACTTACCAATTAATTACCAATAATTCACTTTAACAGGAATTCCTGATTATTTTATACACTGGTTCTATAATTCACATAATACCTATCAGTATCATTGTGCCATACTTTCAGCAAATGCTAGGCACAACAAATCTTGACAAACAATCTTCCTTGGTTGGGATTTGTTACTTTCACTGCCATGACCCAGGTTCGATTTCAAGGTCAGGGAACTATTCTCACTGACAAATGCGGGAAACAAAATGTACAGCAGGAAAACATGTCCAGGTCATGGAACAAGAGTAAAACATGCTGTCCTTTAAGCCAGGTTTGAACCATTGACCAAAAAACTGTTGTGTTAACACCTACAATCCTCCTTTGTGGAGAACTCAAGGGCATCCCTTTAATGCCAACTCGATGTGTTTGGTGCACTTGGTTACTCAAACAATCTCACAACACCCTGCCCCTTTATCAATGTCTAGCTGATGCCATTAAAGCAGGAGGATTTAAAATGGATTGATAAGGAATAATCGTTTTAGCTGAGGCCATGATAATTTTGCCCTCAATTAACTTGGAATATTTTGCACACTGGGGTACATATTTCTCAATCTTGATGTTAACGTACTGGTGTAACAGATTACAGGAGCTACTCAAGGTCATTATAAATGCCAAAAGGGTAATAAGATCTCAATACGCCATTTACTCCAGAATCTGGCTTTGTTTTATAACTAATCGAGAGCACATGTCTAACATAAGATGATGATATAAGGTAACTTTCTGTACAGGCTGATCGAACTCGAATATGATCGAATATGGCAAAGGAACTGAAGCTGAGGATGAAGGCCTGCAATGTACAGACAAGAAGGTAGCTCTGGACAAGTCGGAAAAGACACTTTGTTTAATTTATTTGAAAAATATGGTTGGTTTGTTGAACATTCAATAATTGGCTACCTGGGTATAGCTGTGTCCCAGACCAGATGGCATAAGCTTCAGCATCATATGTTTTCTGCTTTTTTTCAGTCTTTCTTCAAAACATCCCAGTGGCATTGTTTGATCAGGTTAAACAGCAAATAATTGTGCAATAACATGGTCCAGTGGCTCATGACAGATGGCCTGCAGTTACATCCGTGTAGAGGAAGGGGGCATATCCCCCTGTATTCCTGTTAGCAATTCATAAATTCATTACATAAGTTATAGAGAGCTTGGAAACGAGATAAATCTATACTATATCGGATTTCCTCCTCAACCAGAAATGATGGACACTGGGTACGAACTTGGATATGATTTTCTGGCCTTTCATTCACAGAAATATTGCAATTGCGTTTTTTTTTTTTTTTTTTCAAATAACTGTGTTTAGGCAGAGACAGATTAACAACTGTGCCAACTGGGCATATGCCCAGGAGCCCTGGCCACTAGGGAGTCATCATGAGCATAGATTTGAAATTAATGTTTAGGCTGGTTAGGTAAGGGGTTCACAATGGAGTTTCTGCAACCCCAAGCCTTGACCATTCCTTTAAATTCCATTTTTATAATGTAAGACTTCTGTAACATGTGAACATTTTATTATGTCAGTCACATGTGTAACCGAGTGACTAAAACAGGAATACTCCACGACTGTCTAGTGGGAAGGGTGAGCTTGCATTTCTTGAGACACCTTTTAAAAAATCAGGAGATGTGTTTAAAGGGATGCATCTCTTTCCACTGTCACCTCCAGCTTTGAGTGATACATAAGGAATAAAACATGACAGGGTGTGTTTTTATACCCGGCCTGACGTGAAGCAGTGGAGCCTGGTTTATACTTGACGCAGGAATTTGCTTGTGTGTGGCACATCAGAGCCAAAACATCCCTGTCCATCTGGTTTCCAAGTCAAACTGTAGACTATTAGTCATTTCATGCACAGCGATGTGAAACACACTGACAAGCTCTGTTTTTTTTTAATAACCTTCCACCTTCGTTGTGACTGCATCTGTCCTGAACTTTCAAAAGTATTTACTAATGTAGAAAATTCAGAAGACTGGCATGCAAAAACAGATCTTTCGAAAGGTTTGAAGGCTGCATGAGTAGATGTTAAAATTCAAACACTGACCATAATAGAAAAAACAGGTAAAGTTAGTACGCAATAATGGTATAAAACCGTACATAAGTAATCATACATAAGTAGACACTAGTTTGTTTACTGGAGGTAGAGTGACGGGGAAATTAGTCTGTTTTATCTCTGAGTTCCTATATATTTTTGCAGCAAGTCAGGATAAAAAAAAAAATAAAATAATTGCTCATATACTTTTCATTAAAATGTGGATTGATTGAATGCCACTCCCCGTAACATTTCAATATATTAACACATAAAATCCATTTTCATTAGAGTGATATTTCTCATATTAATTTGTAAAATAAACGAATAAAACAAGAGATTGAGACTTTCCCTCACGACCCCATTCACAAAGTTTGGGAACCCCTGGATTAGGCCATTATGCTCCCACACAACACAGAACAGAGAAGTGTAAAAATCACTGAATCTGAAATAAACTGTTGAAATCTTGTAACTGTGTGGCTCTGAATGTGTAACCAGTGAGTGGTCAGTTATGTCCTAATTTTTTTAACTAGGTAAGTGGATGAAATACACATGCATAACAGTAAATCCACACTAAATGCATCAAAGAAAAGAAAATTTTAGAGAACATTAATCTTTCCTAATGGGTTGGAATAAAAAACAAACGTCATACTAAAATGGGCCAAAGATGACTCAACATGCTGTCACTGCTGGTCATTAGTAGAAATAGGAGCTTGTAAAAGAGCATGACTCTGATCATTTGGCTTACGAGTTTGCAAGGGAAAAAGCAAGAAAGAGATAGGTAGGTAGGTAGGTAGGTAGGTAGGTAGATAGATAGATAGATAGATAGATAGATAGATAGATAGATAGATAGATAAATATTCATCCTAAAGGGCAAATTCACAAGGTAGAATGGGGTTCTTGGGGTTGGGGGGGGGGGGGGCACCTCTGCTTAGGTTCGTGCACAGGTGCCTAGGTTTTAGTATTCCTTCACTAGGATTAGGGTTTTGGAAATGCAATTCTATTTCCGTCAAAATGCAGGAAGCTGTCACTCTCACCTCTGTCATGGCGAAGACTCTCTTTCCACAGGGTACCACTTTGTACCACTTGTCGTGCAGCATGTCCATGTAGCCGTCGGATTTGTAGCGGCTGATGAATTCTGAAATGTTAGATGTGAGAGGCGAGTTCTGGGGCAGCCCGATTCCATAACCTGCCAAAAAAAAAAACCGCACATAAGTCAGTCCAGGCTCCAATCAGGCTGTGAGCGCAATGCTATTCCATTTCAAGCGTAAACAGTGAAGGTGAGTCAATGACAGAGTGGGGGTTAGAGAAGCACTGGCAGGAAACCACAGAAAAACAAAGAGTGCACATACATGCCCTCGCTGTCAAAACCAAGCAATGAGCTGAATGGTACAGAGATTTTAGAACAGATTTCCCTGTTCAACACCATTAAGCCAACCGAATATGTTCCCTGTTTGTTTCTTCATCAAGTGTAACGATTCGAGGGCACGTACCAGCTTAGTTTTAATTTGAGTACAAACCAGACAGACTGATTTTAGCAAGACATATTTGTGTCCTCTAACCCTCAACAATAATTTAAGGTCTATATTTTAAATCTGGAGAAGACTGAAAGAACGGTTTGACTGTATGAGTCAGCAGTGCAAGACGAAAATCTGGCCACAAGCAATCAGAGGACAGTCATGATGTAAGGCACATAATTACCGCAGAGAAGACATGTGGGATGAGCAACTCATTTATTTATTAATTGTGGAATTATAAGATATTTTTAATCTTGAGGGCTGTAAATGGTCAACTAAACGTTAACCACAACAATAAGAAGAAATCCCCAATTATAGGGCTTTAATCTCATCTCAGTGTCAGGCTTGTAAAATCGAGAAACTTCAAACTAGTTGGGTGCAGTGCGAAGCTTATTCTTCTCTCTCCTCGCAAATTATTGAACTTTCTTCCTCTTTCTCCCCTGGACAGAACTGTGGAACCTTTCCCATACCCTTTTTGTGAAGAATCTGTTCCTGTCACAGTGGTTGAATAGCCGCTTTCTGCCAAAAAACACGGAGAGCGAGTCTCATGAAAGAAATCTTCCAGACAAATTTCAAAGCTGGTGAGCTGTGAAATACGCTCAGGAGTTTAAAATATGAAAACATGAGATGAGAACATCCCCTCATTCAGACTCTCGCTCCCCAACTCTATCTCTCTTCCCTTTAATTCCAAAAAAAAAGGGATGCACACCTATCAGTGCAGGCTTAGAAAAGTAAAAATTGTGCTTGGCTCAATATGTCTGTAAGAACCCAGAGACTAATTTGCCAGTGAAATTTTTAACACGTCTTTGTTCAAAATCCCTGTAATGTTCTGAACATATCTGCTGTAATAAACAGACATTATCGGAAATTCAGTGTTAATGTTTTCGCAACTAAATGCTGCGGCTTTATTGTAGAAATGTTTATAGATGTTATGTAAAAACATTACACCAGAAAACCTGACAGACTGAAGATTATTAAAATCAAAATCGCAACAGAATGTTACAGTCCTAGCAACTTTTGGCTTTAAGAAACTTCATTCTGTTAAGACATTCTAACATTTTAGAAAAAGGTTGACCTTACCCTTTCATTCATGGCTTCATTCAGTTTCAGTAACTGCTTTATCATAGTCAGGGTCGCAATGGATCCGGACCCTATCCCGGGAACACTGGGCGCAGGGCATAATACACCCTGGATGGGACACCACTCCATCACAGGGCACTATGCACACACATATTTCACACACTCATTCACACCTACAGGCAATTTAGCATAGCCAATCCACCTACCTGTATGTTTTTTGTGAGGTGGGAAGGAACTGGAGAACACGAAAGAAACCTGTGCAGTCACAGTGAGAACATGCAGAACTCCACACAGTCAAGTCTGTAGTGTTGGTGCTGTGAGGTGTCTGCGTTACCCGTTGCTCACCACCATGCAGCTGGGTAAGCTCAACCTTTCTCTAAAATGTCAAAATGTCTGAACTAACAATGGCCATCAATTCTAGCTACAGCTACAACAAATCATGTTCCATCTGTAACTTGCCTTTCCATTCCAGCTGTTAGTTATCCTCTTATAACATAGCATTTTTTTAAAATTTGATTGTGCAATAGAATATGTACTTAATGCTATAAATCCTTAGAATGTTGCTTTGTATGAGCACACAGGGTGACCTATATTAAGAAGATATTGTTAAGAAGGTTCAGGGAGAGAAGTGAATGTCTAACCTTCAATAGCGAAGGGTTTGCCGACAGTCAACAGCTTACAGTCGGCATCGATGGATACCTCGTAGTCCAGCAGAGCTTTGTCCATGATGAAAGCATCAAGTTTGGGGGGATCTGTCCTTCACAACACAAAGACAGGGGGATTATAGAACTGCATGCACATGCACACATGCACACAAGCACACACACACACACACACACACACACACACACACACACATCCTTCCCTACATGGCTATTCTTTGTTTGATTAAATATGCAGAGCAAGGTTTTCATCAGTCAGCCTCTGCCTCCCTGTCAGTTGCAAATGGAACCATCATCATTTGTCCAGGCTAACTGTTCCTAAGCAAGCACACCCATAAATCTAATGTCACCCTAAACGAGATGGAAAATTAATACACAGCAATGCACAATAGAGGGATCAAATTCCTGGTGCTACTATAAGGACAGCAGCACAATTGTTGATTAAGGAGCTATCACACTAAAGATTTTAGCCAGTGGGAGAAACTTTTTACATAGCCAACATTTTCTATTCTAAAGTTCAGACAGGTCATTGAAATGTGGAAAAAGAAAGTATTTGTTTTATCCCAATTAAACAGCATATCTAGGTCTGTGCGGAAAGGACTGTGAAAGGACTGTTCAAAGGTGTATACAGTAAATCATGATTGTCTTTAAAGGCAAAATATAGCTTTCAATATATATTTCCCAGCACCCAATATGAACAACTACACATGAAGAGAGTACACAGATTAATAACAATTTGGCACCCAAATGGTAACTCTTGAAACAATCTGACCATTTCTATATTTTATTGGGTTCTTACTCCAATACAAGTACAGATATTTTCAAACTAGTGTCACAATACTACAAGCTATTGGAGAGAATAAATCCATTAGAAAGAAATTGCAAAAAAAAAATTGAGGCACATGGTTGATCATAAATGCTTACAGTTATGATGTGCCTTTATCTTTGTAATTTATTATTTGATTATGGTTATCTGCTTTGGTACAAGGCCAAGTTTAGCTCAGCTGCAAGAAAACTAAAAAACTAGAAACAGGAGGAAAACTGAATCGAAAGAAAGGTAGGAACAAAGACTGTGCTATCTATTTTTTTTCTCATATAGACCTGGACTACCAACTATATGCAAGGAACCAGTCATGGACACACACACACACACACACACACACACACACACATCCTGAATCGGTGTCACAACTTCAGCACAGCAACAACAAAGAAGACACAGGTGTGAGCAGACAGGGAGTCCCAGAACTTCTCCCTGTATAGAATAATAAACATCAAGAGAGACGGGTAGAAAATCTGGACCATATTTATTTCGATGCCTGCTACTATCAATATTAAGATACCAGGCTCTTCCCTGATCTGATAAGAACTCCCATTAATAAGTAAGTAATAACACAAGACACAGGCATGCTGTTATTGGAAGCTAATCAACAACAAGCTGTTGTGATGTCATTCCACAACTTGCCAGCTAAAGTTTGCTAACTAAAGAACAACACATTATACTTTTTATTCATTCAGAGTTAAACGTTTAACATTATGGAACATCCATGAAACCTGTTCCTGTTATTGACAATGACAAGTTGTTATTATAGAAAACAAAAATGCATTAAGACGAAGCCTTTGTTTTGTCACATTGCATATCCCAGCTTGCTAGGAGGCTGTGGTCAGAGCGCAGGGTCAGCCATGATACGGCACCCTGGAGCAGAGGGTAAAGGGCCTTGCTCGAGGGACCAACAGTGATAGCTTAGCAGTACTGGGGTTTGAACCTCTACCTTCTGAGCAGTAACCCAGAGCCTTAACCTTAACCACCACTGCCAACCCAGCTAACCAATCAGATTCCAGAATTCAACCTTGCTGTGGTATAAGTAAGCAAGAGTGCTGTTGTACTGAATATCAGCATTTTCCCGAAGGGAGATTCGCCAAGGCCACAGGTAGTCACAGTCACGCTGATATTCAGTACAACAGCACAATTGCAAGTGTGTTATTACTTTTACACAACAGTTCTATAAACGAGAAATGAATATCAAGTAACTGACATTTCAGACACGATATGGCCAAACATTTTGTTTATTTTTGCTCTGTTAATGAAACTAGTTCCCAAAGAAGCCATGGCTGGATAGAGTGTTGTGTGATACAAACAATGAAATGTCCCAGTGCTGTCATACTAAATATCAGCACTCTTGGAACACCACTTGTCCAATCAAATTAGTGGACTGGAACTAATTGTTGAATCAAAAACAATAATACAGTACTGCTCAAATCAAACAGCACTCTAGATGGAAGCTTTACCAAAGGTTTAAATTACCAAATGTTTCCAGTTTTACATAAAATAGTAGAGTATTTAGTTGGTTTTACAGAATGCCATGATCTCTTACTTGAGAGTAGCAACACCATCTGGTGTGGTTGGCTCATTGAATCTCCTCATATATTCGTGCATTTCAGGGAAGCTTTTCTTCATGTAGTCCTCAGCACTGCTTTCACGTACGGTGCCAAAGCGGAACCCATGGGAAGGGTGATGGAGCTGGAGACACGTGGATTAACAAAAGCAATATAGTCAAGAACAACAACCTCAATCACAACTGGTTATGTCTCAGCAGCAAACAAAGCTCGCTAAATAATAGCACACAGCATGAATTATAAGCATAAGTATAAGCATAAGAAGAGGATGCCAGACAACACACTTGGTGCCAGATTATTTTCAGACCGTAACAATTCTTTGTGATACAAAAATGTACAATTTTTGCATCTTCAGAAGGAACATTTAGGGCATCATGGCGTGGAGCTTGTCTCATCTTTTTTTATACATTGTTTTTTGGTAATTCTATTTTAAATCTATTATAAATGCAGCTTCTGTTTCAGGTATACAGGAAGTAAGGGTGTGGTTAGAGCACCTTATGCTTCTGGAAACATCATAAAACAACATGAGGTCCCTACATAAGAACATACAGTATGTAATAAAACATTTAAAACACAGAGACTCTTAAAACCCGAGTTAAAAACAGAGCAGAGCCTTTTTGATGCTACTTTTTCGCAACCAGTGTGAGCTCATATTTAACAATTGGCAATGCTAAAATCTACATAGTCTTGTAGGTAAAGGCTACTTTACATTACTTTCATAGTACTCATCAAACTTATGGGAAAAACTGAAAATGTAAGTGCAGGTCATTTACAGGGGTTTATAAATGCTTTTAGAAATAAGTAGTGTAGACAATTTTAAGCAGTATTAAGCTTTACTTTGTGCATTGTGTATTTGTGAGTGGTGTTAATGTTTCTAAAGTCTTTAAGTAGGGACCTTCAAATACATTTTATCCTGTATTTATGTAACCTGTGGAGCAAACCACTGAACCTAACTAAAGCTTTTAGGAATAACTGTGTGAAATAAAACTCTCACTTTGGCATCATGAATGCCCGAAAGCTCTTCAAAGGTCTTTTCCCCAACCATGACTGCAGCAAGGTTGGCTGTGTAACTGGACAAAACTAACAAGCAAAAGATGGCCCACAGGTTCATGAGGAATCGTCCTGTCCAGCACTTGGGTGTCTTACTCGATACTGTGCGGCCAAACAGAATGGCGTAGCACAGGTTAAGGGCTGAGGAGTAGGAGAACACCTTCATGCGGTTACGCCCATGTGGAGTCATGCCAAATGGGCTTTTCCACTCATAGAGGGTGAGGAAGAGTGCCGTCATGTGCAGTGCTACAAAGATGCCCACCCACATGGACCAGTGCAGTGGCCACATGAACGCTCCAATGGGTGCTGCTGTGTCCTTGCTTCGCACTAGGATGCCTAAGCTGGTGGAGAAGAAGGGGCTGGTGAAGTCCATTACTTTGCTGCGTGCTGAGTTGATGCTGAAGCTGGTGACGGCCATATCAGCTATGCCATTAAGCAGGTCGCCGACCAGCCCTGTCCAACGGCCGCCTTTCCATGCTCCATATTTCCCGTCTCCCACAATGTAAAGGTCAAATTCAAAGTTCATGTCCTCGGCCAGCTTTTCTAGCAGGTCAATGCAGTAACCATAGCAGCACTTGCTGTATTCCGCTGGAAGAAATGTGTTATTCCCTTGTGCTCGCGTGGCAAAAAAACGATCCAACATCTCTGAACTGTTGGTACCTGCATCCAGGCAGTACTGTCCCGCTGGGCAGTTGCCATCCTCGTCCACCTCTCTCGTGAACACAAACGGGTGCTCAACTAGGGTGACTACGCGCACACGGCTCCCTGAAACAGGGAAGCCGGGCCTCCACCGGCTGCCCTCGTGACCTTTTTGTGCCTCGGTGCGTTGGCGTGGAGTTGAGCTCTGCCACAGACCTCGCTCCTCAACATCCAGCTGAGCGCCCTCCCAGCTGCCCACCGTCACCCAGGTGGGCTGGCCCACAGCATCGCGTCGAAGCCTCCAGATGTGCACGCGCTGAAATGTAAGCACGCGTGACATGTTCCGTTGCACACTGACTGCACCAGTCAGCCCCATGAAGGATGTGTTTGAGAGAAACCTGGGGGTGAAAGAACAGACATCAGAATTTCCAGACAAAAATGCAGACCAAAATATACCTTCCACATCAGTAAAGACAAATAGCTTATGGTCAGGTGTCTTCAGCATAGCTCTACACTTCCAGGAATGAGGATAACCCTCATTGGTGACAGCAGTGACCCATAGTTAAGTCTGTCTTATTGCCATCAGCAGGCCAGGAGACAATAAATATTGCAGCTGCAGCCAGGGAAGGCCTGGGGAAAGGGATTGCCTATCTGCAAGACTGACACAATCTGGCTGCCTTTCACACTGTAAACTATAGGAGTTGCTTTCACAAGGAGTATATTTGGTTGTGAAACTCCATCTCCTTCAATAAATTAGAGCTGCTTGTCTGGCTGAGCTGAAGATTCAGGAAAGAGCTCAGGTCACTTTAGACAAGGCAATGCTTCTATGGGCCAGACTGGCCTATTACATGGGCCTGGAAATGAACATCTTCAGCCATCAATAAAAGACATGGCATGTGTCCAATGGTGAGCTTCTTCATAAAAAAAAAGTTAAAAGAAGAAAAATGGGAAAACACAATTTGGCCTGAAACCTTTTTGTCATTAATTTTGTCTGTGAGAGACACAAGTTGGCCCACATGCAGACACACCCCCACAATCTCCCCCCACCACCCACCCCCATCATGGTGCTGAGTGATATTGCATTTACAGACCATGGTTCCTCCTTTTTAGGATGGCAGGTTTTAATTAGTTAAAACCAGCTCACATCCATTTCTCTGCCAGGGCAAACAGCGCACTGAGACAACCAATGAAATGAATGCTAATTCCCCACTGGTCTTTCACAACCTCAGGAGTACACCATGATCTAATGAGTTATAGTGCACACTTCAATATTGATTAAAGGAAATAATGTATCAAATGACAACATTTAAATGTCGTGTTTGGTGAGAATAATTTTAGTATCATTCAGTTAAGCTGTCTTTACTGTAACAGCAATCTGTTCAGGAGGGTGAATCAGAAAATGATCCCTGTTCATGGCAATGTAACTGGCATAAGCACTACTGAGGACTATTGATCTGTCTCCTTTGCAATGAAGCTTTGTCTCGCTCAATTGTTTGACATTGTGTTTGGGTCTATTTGACAGATTTTATCCTGTTGTACTGAGCTGCAGAATTCTCTGCATGGCCACAGCGCAGAGCAATCCTGCTTGTGTTTGTAGGGAGGGTTTGAGAAAAAGAGTGAAACCTCGCTAATCCACACGGAGCAGTGGGCTCGTTTGATAAGAATGATCCCTGCCTCGTGGGAAGGTATCTGAGTAAAACTCATGAATACAGCTTAAAGCTCCAAAACATGTTTGCATTCCAGCTGCCAGACTAGCAGTTTCACTGCAGTCACCAAAGTCAATGGCTGTATAACCCTGATGCATTAAAAAGCCAAAGTTGAAATCAACCACTGCATATAGCTTGAATTTCACCAGGCCATTTATTTTCAGTACTTGAAAATTTGCTAGACTGTGAATAAGACAGTTGGTATTGCAAATCCCACTTGCCCTCCAGGATAAATGCCAATGGTTTTACTGCTTTTCTTAAAGAATAGTCAACTGACTGGTAACTTACAAAGCTTATTGTCAGACCCCTTTTCTAATGTGAGATTCAACAGTTTCCCAAAAATTTAATAGTTCAAAAATTCAATAATGTGCTTTTGGACTCAGTGAGTTATGAATCAAGCCTGAGAGATATGAACATTCAAGTAGATTAATCCATCGCAACTTTAAAGCCCTGATTTACTTAGATCCCAAATAACAATTACTGCAATCAGATAAATTACATGCATAGTTAGTGAGCACAGGGCAGGTGATATAATGATGCCCGTGTCAGAAAAATCAGTGGAGGAAACAATATGTAAATGATATTTTGCATCTAGTTTGGATATCAGAGAAACTCCCGTAAATGCAAGTTAAACTGAAATGAGACACATTGAAAAGACTGTTCAAAACATAATATGAACCTAAAATAAAGGACTGTTGACTTGAGTTCATAAGGTATATGTTAATGAAAAACTTTTCGAGGGCTGTATAAATGCTGTTGGCATCAGATGTGCAAGCACACAATGAATATCTAATAAGAATCCAACTTTATCACATTAATAATAAGCCATACTTTTAAGAAACTTTCTGATTATTTTTTAGGAATAATCTGATTATTTTAAAGGAATAATTTCTGTCAAGGCATAATCTTCTCTCGTTATTGAGACTTAGTTACCTGTTGAACTGACAAAAAAAAAAACAAGCTTCCACAAATTCAATACCTGCCCTCCATTCATATTAACTTGTGCAGAAATTGCCTTTCCTAAAATGCCTTTGAGCATTAGCAAATTGCAGTGATAGGTAGAAAGGTGCATATTCTTTAAGGCAAATGCACAAAACAAACAATACGTGCTATTTTGCTCACTTGAAAGACTCAATTCTCCACAGACCCTGTTAGCTTGCAAGTTTGCATGTGGTTTTACACCCAAAAACTTTTAGTAAATCAGGGCCTAAGCATTTCTCAAATACCGTAACTTTCTTTCTGATACAAGCAGTCTTTTCAGACTAAGAAAGTCAGTGCTATGTAGTTCAATACTAATGCCAGGATAAAGGACTATAATAGCTGTAAAATGAAGTGTGGACCAGTGGAGAATGTTTTACGGATCAGCTGCAATCTTCTCTACAAAAGAAAGAGGCAGAGCCTCAGACAATAGAAGTGGCTGATGCACCATGCAAGGCTGGTGTAAAACAATTGACCTGCCTGGGTTTTAAAATTGGCAGTTGATCATGTGGAGGCTAGTATGGTGCAGGTCAAAAGAAGTGAACTACTAACCAATAATTTGTCCAAAAACCAATAATCTGTCATTTCCGTTCAGTGCAAAATGTGTTCACGTTCAGATGGCACTACAATACAAAAATCAGGCACTCATATATGTGCTATACAGTATAGTATACTATACAGTATATGTAGTACGTAGTATGCCACTTGGTACAGCTTTAGTTTTGCAAAGCCAAATAACTGGTCATTATGTTTATGAAAGGTAGAAAGATGCCTACCTGCTGGTAAATTCAGGAATGTGTTGAATGTAGCATCTTATAAGCTAAATAAAACCTTTAGGTGAATGGGTAGGCTTTGACAGAGTAACTAGTAGAACTTTATGATTAGTAGCCGTAAGTGGACAACTGGACATTTTGCCACTCAATTGAGAGGTTTCATTAGTGCTGAACAGTGGAAAATTTCCTGCCATGTTTGTG
Source organism: Pangasius djambal (assembly GCA_022985145.1). NCBI lineage: Eukaryota > Metazoa > Chordata > Actinopteri > Siluriformes > Pangasiidae > Pangasius > Pangasius djambal. The sequence goes on from CM040985.1 coordinate 20,427,307, forward strand.
TTTGTTAGGGACTTATGCCTATGACTCTTTGCCTTTCTACTACTACTGTAGCCTTGAAATGACTCTAATAACTAAAAAAAAAACATTTATCCAACTGTAAGTCCAAGACCTTAATTGAATCTTTTGGTCAAAAAATAAAGATCCATGGTTCAGAGAATAAAGGCATTTACCTGGCAATGTACTGTCCAGATGAAGGCAGTTCATGTTTATTGGGTTTATCAAAACAGTTCACCATGTTTTGGATGAGAGCAAGATCTGGCCGCACGAGTGTGGCAGCGGCAACTGCTCGACTGACCAGCTGTAAAGTGTCACGAATGTAGAAGTCCAGAGGCTTGCGATCAACCTCGCCATAGGCCAACAGACCCAGTGGTAAGCCGATGGAATGCAAGGCATCCGGGCTTAATGGATATCCCATAATCCAGTGTATAGTAGGCAATGTAAGCCCCAAGTCATGGGCACTGCGCAGTACGGCAGAAGCGCATTGTGGATCGGACCCAAGAAGCAGCACCGAGGCTGGAGGATGCTGGTCCTGGCTGAAGTGCTGCTCCAGGAAATCTGATATGCCTTTTTGGTCTAATGAACTACCCGAGAGGTTAAGGGCAGCGCGGAGTTTCCAACGAGAGTTGCCCTTATCTGTGTTACTCTGCAGCTTCAGGAGGTCGAGAAGGCCAGCTTCTTCCCAGCCCTGGCAGAGTACAGCCATGCCCTCATGCCAGCCACTCCGCTGCAGCACTGCCAACAGAAGCCCCACCAGGTCTGATGCAGGGATACGTGTCATCATCTGCAGGTGAAATCGGTTCTGTGAAGCAGAGAAGGAAATGATTAGCAGTGCAATAATACTGTTATATGAAAAGCTGAAATGATTATACAGGTGTTCTATGTTATATTATTAATCTCATTCCATTCCACACCTGTCCATGGACACTGTCAATCACACCGTAGAGCATTATATGGCTTTTAAGAACAACGCTCGTGACCTTTTCTATTTTATCAGTTTTCATTAAGTTAAGGAACTTTTTGAATATATTTTTAAATAAAATATAGCTTTGCTTTATTACTTTTCTTCTTCTATATTTTTCTGTCTGAATCCCAGATGCATAGATTTAAATGCATTCCATAAATGCCATTACATTTCATCTTACCCTTAGAATTTTTCTTTTTAATTTTACTACACCTGCAAGAAGTTCCGTTTTGTCCTCCAAAAAGGTCCTATATACCCCATGAACCCCACAACAAAATGTTTTCCTATCAGAGAGGGTCCAAAGTAGAACCGCGTTATAAATCTAAGACCCATTCACTATTAAAAGAACCCTTATGTCATGAATCTCACGCAGCTTTGGATGCACAGGGTTTTATTAAAACATGGTCAGCAGCCAAACCAACAGGGCAAATCCAAAAATACATATTCAGGGATGCAAAAAGGTCAGGCGATCGGCAAGCAAACTGAGATAGGCAAAGCGAGAATTAATTAAATGAGGAGTAATTAAACAAACCGACGTCAGAGAACCAATCGAATAAACATGCAGATTCTAGGAAATGAAGTTTGTTGAAGAAGCAGTCAGTGATGGCATTGAATTCTGGGAAGAAGAGTTTTTGACAGGAGCATTAATAAATGTGCTTAAATGCTGTAAGTAAAAATGGACCTGAAACAACAAAGTTTGATGAAATAATGATATTGCCTCCGTGATTTTTTTCTTGGGATGTGAAAAAATTCTTACTTACCATGATTTATATATGACCGTGAGCACATACCATAATGCTACTGCCAATATTTTGCTGTGTTGGTGGTAGAGATATAAATTTTTCATAGCTGAGTAGTGTAACTTCTCTATGATGTAATATTAGAAGATTTTAATCACCACGAATGGCTTTGAGCTCATCCCAATAATAATCATTAATGTTTGTTCGAATCCTATGTAACACATAAGTTCAATCCGTCTTAAATTCTGAAGTCATGACTTGGATAGATTACTCCTTACTTTCTTACTCCTATTTAGATTAGATTAGGTTCAACTTTATTGTCACTGCGCAGAGTATGAGTACAGAGCCAACGAAATGCAGTTATTGCTAGGAAGCTGGGGTCAGAGCGCAGGGTCAGTCATGATATGACGCCCCTGGAGCAGATGTGGTTAAGGGCCTTGCTCAAGTGCCCAACAGCAGCAGCTTGACAGTGCTGGGGCTTGAACCTTCCGATCAGTAACCCAGAGCCTTAGCCGTTCAGCCACCACTGCCCATATATATATATATACATACTTACCGATTTCACTTATACTTGTTTTACTTTTTTTTTTTTACATGCCTGTATATTCTTTTTGAGCTAATATCACACATATTCTAGTTATACATCTGCAAATCATGTTTCAGCGGTATGTGTACTCTTACCACTAGCAGTTTGATTCAAAATGGTGTGTTCATTCAATAACATGTGTGACAAGTTCATTTGGTGGGTCAGAGCAGGCCAGGCTGCAGTGATTACAGAGGGAATTGCTATTCATGGTTTTTCTCAGTGGATTTTCCCAGCTATGTGAAACTCCCAACTGACTTTAGGTGATCAATCAGTGCTACTGTGATGTGAACATTTCAATAAAGGCAAGGCTCAAAGTCTTTGATATCCATCCAAATAGAATAGATGGTGGAAAATATTCAAGTCACATATATCCAGAGTTTACATTCATGTCCAGATTGCTGACTTCAAGGCTTGGCCAATATCTGTAAGAGTAGCTTCAATAATCTTTTCAGTTGGCCACAGAGGGCAGATGCTGTATACTAGGAATGTCCACTGGCATCTGTGCAATAGCAGAAAGAACAAGAATCCATGCATGCTACTTAAATGTGTCATTTCGGCAAACTAACCCTTCCTTAATGCTAAGAAGACTCAATAAACAAGCCAAAAAGCACTTCCTTTTAATTTACTTTAGGGTTATTTTTCCATTCTCACTTGTTTATTAGCTGTGTTAATTGTTAATTCTTATTATGGAGATTATTTTCCTGCCCTAAGCTGAGCATGTATATGTGTTCATGGACCAAAATAAAATAGTTCTGCATTTACAACTTAGAATATATGCCTCTGGTGTTCTAGACAGTTAAAAAAAAAAAAAAAAAAAAAAAAAAAAAAAAAAAAAAAAAA
>CM040985.1:20430533-20464915 GCA_022985145.1 Pangasius djambal
ACTTGTGTACTTGTACCTGCAACACATGAGCTGGTTTACTAGCAGGTAGCTGATTAGCCAGTTATTAGGATTGGCTGGAGGAGATTTTAATGCTGGTAAAGGAAAAGGTCTAGATACACACCAATTTTTTATTATTGTTGGACATTAAAAACAAAACACATATTGAAAAACTGCCCTGTACAGTTTTCCTTATCATTAGGTCCTTAATGTATTGGCCCATTGTGTTGAGGGAAGTTGAAGTTTAGTTTAAACTTTAGACTGGGCAGGGCAGGCAGCCTCAAGGACTGGTGTTAAGAACCCCAAGCTTTAGACTGATGCTTGCCTGATTAAAAAGGTTTGTGTTTAATATTCCAGCCTGCTATTGATGTTAAGCACATACTCTTCGCTAATTCGTGTCTGTTTTAAGCTTCTTGGGGAGAGAGGAAATAAAAAATTGATGGCATATCAATTAAAGAAGAAGTGTTTCAGCAAAACTGGCATAGTGGATCATCTTATAGCATGCTTAGTCCTTCACAGTCCTACACAGAGAGTGTTTACAGTTACCAACAATGTCACATCTAATTATGCCCAGGAGTGGAATCTGGAATTATCATCACGAGCTGTATGTCGTACAGAGTTCATCATATACAATTTGTCACCATTCGTTCCTCCTTTATAGAATCAGCTGCATTAATTGCAGAGTATGTGAAACATATTGGGGCTCCAAATGATACAGTTCATTTGAGGCTCACTGAAATAGAGCAAGTGAGTAATGAACATACATTATGAACTAATTGTATAAGTGATTAAAAGATTTTTTAAAAAACACATTTCAATTAGTTTCAAAGATTGATTCATGACACCAATCCTGTGGTCTTTCACTGCGGTACAGAGAATCTAAGAATGGAGATCTCCCCAGCAATCACATCAGAAACAGTTGTTGCATTTGAGACGAGACCTCTACCATCCGAAGATAAATAACAGCATTTCTCCTCATCCTAATAGCTTCAGGAATCTAATAAGCTGATTCAAGATTCATGATGCATTAAAATACATTAGAGCCTTTAGAAAATTTATGAATCCTTATAGCACATTAAAGCCCTTTTGAAGCCCTTTAATTTAAATAGTATACCTTTCGACATACATATACCATTCCACTTCTGCGAGATGGTCAAAAACAGCTAGAGGGGCCGCAGCTTATGGAGAACCATTTATGTATTTTGATTATAAAGGCATTTTTCTAGTGTGGCCTGGGGATCAGTGTTATTCAGCCACTGTGAAATAAATGTTGCCAAAGTGTTTCCAAAATATGTTTACTGTCTTATCATCTTATCAAAGATTGGCCTCTCTGCATAAAAATGCCAAGGCATTTCAGGAGGTATTCAATACTATATATTTGTCCTCCTAGTGCATATTCTAATTCTATCACCCAGCAGTTTGCATGCTGATGCTCTCCAATGAATGTAAATGGACTGTATAAACATGCATCATGGATGGAACACCATTTCGGTTAAATCATAGTCACTGAGTATGGTAGAGGGCACAATTTGACTTCCTTCTTTTTTTTCCTACATGTCAGCGGCAAATCGATGTGTTAGAGTTCTGCCAATTTAATTTTTCTGTTCCTTCTTCATTTTTCATGGCTGAGTGCTTAAGTGCTTAAGACACTTCCCAGACAGTGTAAAAATGATCGGTGAACGTGCAGTGCTGCTGCATGCATAGTGCGTAGTTGTCACAATCGCCACGTCCCCCTTAAACTCCAATTCCCAGAATCCCCAACTTCCAGCCATGCCCACGTCCCTGAACTCTGTCAGTCAGCCTTGTTCAAGTTTTCAGACTTGCTAATCACTCACCCATAGCTCTTTATTAGCATCTATATATATTCATTCCTTTCAGTTCATTTCATCTCTGATACACAGAATTGGAATTAGAAAATATATAAAGAAGTTACAACTAATTCAGCTAGAACAAAATGATTCATTCATTCATCTTTAGTAACTGCTTTATCTTGGTCAGGGTCACAGGAAGGAGAATTCCCCCTGATTAGACCACCAGTCCATTGCAGCATGCAAATCGCACATTCACACCTAGAGACAGTGGGTTTTTGGACAGTGGAAGGAAACTGGAAAACCCAGAGGAGTCCTATGGGAACATAGGGAGAAGACCCAAACCCAACTCAAGCTCACAACTGAACCAGGAGCCGTGAGGCAGCAATGCCACATGCTGTGCCACTGTGACTGAAGTCTTGCTACAATATTAACAATAATAACTTTAAAGATGGAGTTGCCAAATACAAGACCTTTCAATCCTGCTGCTATTGAATGGGTTTTCAGAATGGAAATGACCATTTAATGAATTTAATGGATTTTCAGCATATGACCATTTACCATGTGGACAATGAGGACATTCATCAGAAACTGAAAACAGTAAAAGTTTACTTTAAAACCATGCATTTGGCTATAGTGTTAAACTTTGTGCATCACCTTTTCAGTCAATACTACAACATCAGCAAAAATATGGACAAAAGCATAACTCTTTAACTCTTCAAATGACAATAATTTATGTGATTATGTTCAGGTTACAGGATTAATAAAACATTCCTAAAATGATCAATTTTCATCATTTTGAACATTTTTTTTTATTAAGGAAATGCTTTAAATGTCAAAATTTTAAATGTCAAATGGATCCACATAATAAAATGGTCGCTAAAGCTCAAGTTTTTATTTAATGTTTGTTTTCGTGTAGTGCAATGGGCAAGAACAATGTTTTTCACATTAAGGATGGATATTAATATGTTTCTAAACAATGCTACTTGTCTGTGGTTTGTTGTACAGGAGACATGAATAAGACATCTTAACCTTTACTCTGTATGCATTTTTTAACATTAGTGGGACAGAATCATTAAATTACAGAGAAACACAGCTTGGGATGCCTAGAAGGAAACAAAAAACACAGCTTATCAACAAGGAGGACTTTACAAAAAAAAAAAAAAAAAAAAACAGCTTAAATGATGAGATTACAGCTCAGAACGACCTACACACAAATGCCAATAATGATCAGTGGGAGTGACCAAGGAGGAGCTGCAGCAGAATTTGAAGTAAAGCAGGAAGTAAACAGTAATGCTCTGTGAACTCACCATATTTAATTTCAGAGATGGAAATCATTAAGACCATTTTGACACCCAGAGCTCTCAGCTGATTGCTTTAGTTCTGCCTGCGCTTTGGCACTGCTGACTAGACATCGTCTCCTTTCTCTATGGCCACGGTTCTGTAGCAATCATGCTTGTGAAACACTGACCCGGGGGGGTAAACTACTGATCAGAAACCATATTTGCCCTTTGTCCTCTACTCCTGGATACGTGTGAACATTTGTTTGACTCATTTTTATCATTCTGAGAAACACACATGCTTACCACATAGGCATGACTGACAGCCTGGAGCTGCTCAAGACACAAACGTTTTGGCCAGTTATCAGAATTAATGACACTTTAAATCCTTTTTTTTATTTCACGCAGTGTGCTTCTCTTTGGATATACACAATAAAATGGCGAACGGACCTCAGCTAATCTGAGGTTTTCAGAAAGGAAACTAATTGCGTTCTTTGTCGTGCATGGCTGAACTCCATCCAGGGTACTCCAAGTTCTGAGGGTGTAACATTAGGTTCCATCCTTCATGTGTCCTGTGAGCCTGCGCTTAAAGAAACAGGGCCAAATAAAAGATTGAAGGGCTTCCAGAAAAGAACAAGAACTCATCAAGTTTACACAGTGTATCCATTTACTAGACAAGATTTCAACCTAGCATTCAACTGTGAAAATGAAATAATATAGCTTTATCTAAGAAAATGGAAGAGAGAGATATAAATACAAACTACAAAAAGGAGAAATATGATAAAGGCTCCTTATGCACTTGTTATCTTAATATAAGGTATGGACCATCCTTGCTAACTTCTCCATACAGTGAATGCTAGACTAAAGCATACATCTAAGGTTGGCATCTAAGGTTTTATGTTGAGTGCATTGGACAAAAGACCACAAGACACTTAATTGTCAAAGATTGAATGTGGTGCCTCTGTGGTGCTTTTTCTCTTTTTGTCAGAGAGGTCAAAAGAGCAGAAGAGGGTGAGCTGAACAGTTTCAACACAGAGCTCACAGCAAGGCTTTTTAACCCATTCATGTGACAAGAGTATCAATATGTGAAAGATTCAAAGCAGCATGTTATATTCATCAGGCAGATATTAATGTGTCTTTAAGGCAAGGTACATCACCCAAATAGGCTTGTTATTTTTCTTTATTCATATTAGAATGAAATTTAACCTGCTGACATTAATCAATTTTGTATTACAAATTTCTTTCAGAAGTGTATTAAAATATGCAAATGAGGCAATAGATCAAAAGATCCTACTTAAGCCCTTAAGACCCTATTTGCATAGTACAAAAATCCATTTTCCAAAAAATAATAACTCTAATAATAACTATAATAATTTTTGTTTGTGTGTGTGTGATAACATACCCACTGATCATCAAAACATTGCTATTTATGGAATTTAAAAAAAAATGATTTACATGTATGACAAGTGCAGATCTTGCATACACATTTATAGATATCACTAAAACTCTAAACTACTCAAAATACCCAAACAAAAAAAACAAAAAAACTAAATCAACATCCATATAATTGAACACATTGGTTCCTAGGACAAAGTGTGACCTACAAACCAGTGTGTTCAATTATATGGATGCTGCTTCTTTAAAAGCTAAAAGGTTATCATGGAAGTCATTTTAAGAAAAAAATATTTTATATATAGTGCAGGTATGAAAGTTATAGATGAAAAATATCCAAAAATGCCTAGTGGGTGGTCTCTTTCAGCTTGTCAATTCTCAAGGCAATAAACAGTTAGACATTCATGTGTGGGACTCCATGACAGTGCTTTGCTTAATGGAAAACACGGCCAGTTTAGACAACACCAGGTTATTACCATTAATCCTATACTATGAAAATCAACCAGTCAATCCAGTGACCAGTGGAGTGGCTCAGTAGTGTGGGCTCAGTAACACGGTGAATGCAGAAGGTTCTCTGTGGTGCTGAACTGTTGCAGAATGGCCCTCGGTTCAAACCTAGTTAAAACCTGCCGTGCCCTTAAAAAGGCACTTCACCCCAAACTGTCTGAGTGTGATGTGATAGTGGGTGGCAAAAATTTCTGACAAAAAACAAAAATCTGACAAATATCACTTCATAATGTGACATCCTTTCAGTTTCACAAGGACCATATTTATTAACCATTCCTTTTGGTATTATTTTCCTCCATATGGAAAGAAATAGCAAAACCAAACTGAACTTCACATTTCTATTGTCTTTTACATACAATTTCTTGATAAAATGTATAAAAAAAAAGCATATGCATAAAAAGTCAAATCAAAAGAATGTAAGTTTGCTCTTTATCAAATTACATATCAGCACTGAATGAACACTGCTTCAACAGTAGCGTTTATTAAAAAAAAAAAAATAGTGATAGGCACTAACTCTCCTCTGTACATGCCACAAGTGACGGTAAAACCGTTACCGTTTTTTTTTTAAACCCAAAAGACGTACAAGTGAGCTAAACACCACATGCTGTACATGAAAATGAGCATATTTACTGACCACTTTTGGTGAATATAGACAACAGTATGTTCTAATAATTGGTGCTGAGCACAATCGTTGTTCTTCTTTCAGCTGCTCCTGTTAGGGGTCGTATAGCAGATCATTGGTCTGCATATTTGATTTGGCACAGTTTTTACACTGGATGCCCTTCCTGATGCAACCTTCCCCAATTTTATCCAGGCTTGGGACTGGCACTGGGAGTGCACTGTCATGTGTGGTTCCCTGGCCAGGAACTGAACCTGGGCCACAGCAGTGAGAGAGCCAAGACCTAAACACTAGTCCTCCAGGGACCTCGGTGCTGAGCATAATTAAATGTGATTATTTAAGCGAATGATCTTACCTGTGTGACAATTTGTCCTACCTAATTGAACTGCACTCTCATTACATTTTCCTAACCTCTGTTTAGTGTCTAACTAATTTGTTTTATTGTCTAACTAATTCAACTGATTCGTGCACACAATTTAGAACATAGTGCACATGGAATAAAAAGTTCCTTTTCGTGGCCTTTCACTGTCACTGCTACTTTGCTACAATGTCACTGAGACAAATTAAATAATTGTTGTTTAAATATAATAGTTTAAAATATTCATATACTGTATGGAGAATATATACACATTTGCAATATTACACGCTATCCTTTTCTTTTACTGTATTACAGGACAGTGTGCATACCATAAAACATCTCCCCCGACTTTTCTTATCAGATGCTCAACTGATTTTCACAAAATTTCTTCGGTACAGGTGTTATGAATTCCTGCATATTACAGGTGATGTGTAATACACCTCCGCTGTCAATATTCTGATTTACTATAATTATTGGAAACTGTCAACAAAGTAATGGTATTATAAAGTGGTGAATTTTTTACTACTATTGGCACATTTAAATCTACTACACCATTTATTAAAAACAATCATAATAATATCTCAGTAATCATTAATCAAGAAAACATTAAGGAAAGTATTCTTAAAATAGCAATCAACAATAACAAAAATAAAGGATTAAATATAATCAGAATTTCATGTATGAAGTACAAATACCTTTACAATCACATTTATCAGAAATTAAATAGCATAAAGTTAGCTAAGGTTAATGTGATAGCTAACCTAAAGATCAACATGAATCATTGTAAAATTTCATCATAAATTTCAACATAACTGTTAAACTAATTCAACAGTGCTCAATCACAAATCCACAAACTAATCATGCTGAGCACACGCATTATGTACCATAGCCAAAGAATGGATGTACTTCTAACATTAGCTAAGAACTTACATCAATATGAGCAGTACTAAACTGTCAAAAACTAGAAACTAACATAACCAGCAGCTATAATCCTGCCTTAACTCTTTTTATGAATTTCTGCCTGTTTGGGGTATGCCCATGTTCAGCATTGAATTTATTTGTGATGTCACACACCACAGTAGTGGTTAATGGCTCCTATGAAAGTAGGACTTTAAGCAGGGCTTTAAGAACTTACAGTTTTTCACAGTATTTCTTTTCTTACCTAGCCTACTAGGTTTAAAGCTAATCATTTTATTGTGGCAGTTGTATATGGTGTTTTACTATGAAAAAAGCTTTAGTTGTGCTGTCCGTTTTATCTCTGTACCAGTGTGATTGTGGAGAGGTGTGAACTGGGGGCTCACACCCCTCCCCATTTCCCATCGCCCTGCTCACCAGCAGCTAAACACAGAGTCATGATACTCTACACACAGAAACCCAACAGTGTCCTGACTAATCTTATAACAGACTTGCAGCGATAAAATAATTCAGTTGTTTATACTTCCAATTTCCATTCCACTGGAGAAATGAAACACCAATGTACTGCTAGAAAGGGTTAATAACATAAATTTATATTCAAGTCAGTGGAGCCAATGTGGCCCCTATGGTGTATACAGCCATTGACCTGTGTCCTAGTGAGTGAAACTCATTCAGAGAAAGCAGTGGCTTCATGAAGGCAGCACTAACATGCCAGCCAAACACAAGAACATTCATTACAACCTCAGAAACAATAATACAGTCTAGATGTCCTGGAAAAAAGAGATATTTGCTCTAATGCACTGAATATAATACTTCACATTTGAGTATATAAGAAATAATCAGAGAATATAAGGGCTATTTAGAAATTTCTTACAAATGAGTGGCCCAGATGCACTTTATGAACAGAGATTTCTCAGCAAACAACACTGTGCAGAATAATGCATTGAGCGAGATCTATGAATATAAAACCTGGGAGGCAAAAACTATAATATGGTGAACTGGTGTGATGGATATTTCCCCTACTATATTACATGAATTTTAAAAGAAAAAAAAATCTCTTTAGTCAGGGAAACAAAGAAATGCAAAGATTTCTGTGCATTTGTGAGACCTTAATGCAAATGTGATATATTTCTAAAGCCAGACAAAAGATTCTGAGAAAATTAAAAATGCTGCACTGGGATTTGAATGTGTTTGAAAATACAGCAGATAAACAAGAGGAGAGTAAATACTACGGAAATGAACACATATCTCTGAAGATCTAACAAGTGCTGATTAACAGGAAGGAATAAATAAATCAAAACGTGTCACTAGAGGACTCAAGCACATGAGGAGCTTCACTGAACTAATAGGAGACAGTAGCACGTAACGTGTAGAACAGAGAAACAGAACCCAGCATACAAGAAGATCTATGGAAAAACGGGACGTAAGACTCCATAGGTATGCTTTGCTGAATCCCAAGGAAGCTGTATTTAAGTGTATTTAATGTCCTCTGGTAGAAATTGCTGACAAGTAGGACAGGAGTAGAATTAGAGGGCAGGCTTAGGTCACATCTATGTTTGTAAAACACAAAGGCTGTTATCACTACCGTGCCAGCTATAAGAACATAAGTAATAAAATATGAAAACTCTAAACCATTCATTACTTCATAACCCAGTCTTTGATTTCATAGTAAGCAGCACTTTCTGAGTAGATGCTTTGTAAATAACAGCAAGTGCATCGCCAGTATAAGATTCGATGATTCTATGAAAAATGTTTATGCGGTGAAATAACAGTAACAACACATCACTCTTATTTCAGTTTTTACTGAAATTTATTATTCATATCTAGAAACTATCTCTAGTTAATTATATGTGCTTTTCTCTGTCTGAAAGTCCTCATGATGTGAAGGTGGAGGGAGCATGGCTTCCAACAATATTCTCTTCAAAACAAAACTATTTTCTCCAGTTGCTGAATTTCACCCCTCATATCAGCCAGTGGTGGTGAGAATCACCTGGATAACATATTTCAATAATGCCATGAGGATTATCTGGAAAGGTAATCAGAGATCTGCTCAGTGCACAGTGATGCCCAGGCAGCAGCAGAACAGAGTTCCTGGAATGGCGTAACCTCTTAATATCACCTGAAGATATTCTGGATATCTTCCTGAAAATATTTCTGACCCTCAATTCACCTTGAAGTCTGGAGAGTGTTCATGGAGCAACTGAGCCTCACCTCTAGCCATCACCCTGAGTCTGACAGGCAGGGGGAGAGACCAAACCAAGAGCTCGGATAGTATTACTTCAATTGTGGAGACCGTCACGGTGATTAGTGTTAGTTTCTCTCTTGGGCTCAGAACTCCCTGATCCATTCTCTGTCACTCTCTTTCCCCTGTGACACTCCACTACCTGCACTCATGGCTGACAGTCTCCCAGCATACACTGTCCAAGCACTCCATCAATGCTGCCCTTATAACCATGCACTACGCATACAACCTCTTGCCTCAGGAACAGCTCTTAGAAGGGAGACTTCTGTAAGTCCACACAACACTCCACTTCACCTTATTACTTATACCTATATTCCACTTCCCAGCCATTCAGAGACTCTTTAAAAAAGCACTCACAGTCTCTTTGGGTAGCACTACACTATTCATGTGCTCTCGCACCATCACTTCTACAGTATGCCCCAGATTTCGTGTGTCTTTTCTGAAATTTATTCCTAATCTGTGTTAATGCCATTTTGTAAAGATCTGCGTGTATATTTATCATAAACTTTGTAGTATTTCCAAGTTTCTAGTTCATTCTTTGTTCACTTCCTTCTTAGCCGTTCTTTAAGTTCAGTCACGCCTGGATTTTAGTATTCTAGCTTTTCATTTGAAAATGCTCATTAGTGTCATATCTTGTTCGTTCTGCATTTTATCTCGAAACCCTAGTTACAACTATAGGTTAAAGCTTATCATGAGCCCATTTCATATTTTACATTAACTACATTATTAACTAGACAATTTACATGATCGAATTCTAACCATTAACCACTAGAAAAACTCAAGCAAAATCGTACTACACTGAATCATAATGCACCACATTGAAACATGGATAAATCGTACTGCATCAAATGTTTCCTGCTTAAAATGCATCTTTCACGCATCAGATCATTTCCCATATACGAGACATGTCACATCAGTCTTGCCAGTGCATTGAACCTTACCGAGGCACTGCAGTATCAGAAGGTCCACACATTCCTTATGTGTTGAGATGAGGGAGAACATACTGAAACTGACCTGGATTCTGCAAGGAAGACCATATACCAGAGAAAACAGATTACTGGGATTGGACTGGAGAGTACCATGACCAAATGACCAGTCTGGAGATTATGTCAGAAAAAAGAAAAACTGCACACAGCAAGGAGACATTTCTGATTGTACTGATTGCAGGATGTTGTGTAGCTGCACATACCCAATTATTGCAATTCTCCAGTCAAGGAATCACGCCCCCGCAAACAATTTAAACAACCTGTCTAGTGTAAGACAGCTATTTACAGTATTCATTTAAACAAGTCAGTGGGCCTTTCTCAGTTCCCTTACAGCAAATACAGGCAGAAAAAATAAAACACTTCAAAACAGTAATGAACCCTTGGACAGCATAATTAGTTGAGTAAATGGCAACAGCAGCATTGTTTAGTGTAATGCTTTTATAACATTCTATAATAAAAACCATGCTTAGCTAAAGTGTATTGGGTTAAGAAGAGTTAAATTGAGATCTGATGTTCTGAGCCTACAGACATCCTAAAAGCCGCCGGCAGCAGCTGGACTCATTAGCACAGTCGACAGTTCCTGTTTCCCATCACTGGAGTGCATCACTGGTGAAAGCTGTCTGCACTTCGAATAGCAATGCCACAAACTCCACACCCAGCAAGAAATGGGCTAGAAATTAATGTGCCTGAGCCACTCAGAGGGTCGTACTAAGAGTTCAGTGAACACAGTGAGGATTTAACACTGAAATTGCGCACATCCGCATTCAGACCTCAGACGTTAACTACAGACGTTAACTACTATTCAGAATTGATGTGAATTTATGTTTACACATGCAGAGTGGAGTCTGAGTAAAGCAGAAGTGTGTCTCATTTACACGCACCCTTCTGACTTATACATGTAGGAATAAAGCATTTTTCTTGTGTGATATCAGCTCAAATGAGGAGCAGTATTAAGTCAGGCACCACTTTCTGACAGTTTGATATAACTACACTGTCATTCTGAGATTCGTATAAATACACACAAAAACTACTGAATGTCATTTGAGGCCACTATTATTGCGGACACTATTAATTCATTATCATCCTTTTTAAAGTCGATACATTATTGCCAATTCACAGGCCAATGGAGCAGACAGCATCTGCAGAGACACTGCTTATTAGACAATTTTTTATGGATAAAATTATAAATTAAATTGAGCTAGAAGCACAGTTAACGAGTGCTTGGTCAGCTTATCCTTTAAATTGTTGGCACATTTTCTTTACAGGAGAGCACATTAAATTACCAAAAATGTTGATATATCGGTATAATAAAATACTGGAATAATTCAACAAACCAAAATAGCAGATTAAAAGCTTGATAAAATAGCTGACATCTCTCGCATTCGTTATGATGTCATGACACTGATTTAGTATCTCATGGCGTCATTAATTTGTGCACATGACTAACTGTTGCCTGAAAAAATGACATGAAAAATGATAGGAAGTACTAGATCAAGTCCTATTTCAAAAACTGCCAAATAACATGAATGGAAGACGCATTGTTAAACAAATATGCAGTGTTTAATGTGATAATTACAACTAGGACCATTCACACAGCAATATACTAGCCTTGTATTGAAGACTTGTATGATGTTTATTGCAAGGCTTGTTATCTTCTCATTCATATGCCATCAGGGTTAGCATTTTGGTTTTTAAATTGTCTCTTGCTTTTATGTTACATCATATTACATTTGACAGGAAAGGAATAAAAAAAAAGCTGTTTCCGTCTTCAGTCTGCATCTTCTATCTGTGATTTTTTTTTTTTTTTTGATGGCTTAAAGGCAAATGCTTACAAGGCAACCTTGGAGATGTGAACAACATGCATGTAATTTGTGCAATTTGAAGGGTGCACTCAGAAAATCAGCTTTGAAGGTGCTCAGCCCATCTCTCAATACATTTAACTTAACTTGTAAATATTGACGTGAGGTTTTTTTACCTTTGGAGTCGCCGACTCGACCAAGGAGGACTGTAGCATGGCTGTACTCTGCCTGCTAAAAAGCCATCACACAATAAGGACCGTTACACAATGAACAAATTATGATTTTCCATATGTCTTACGGTGGACGGTTTCCTGATTCATGCATACTAAAGTTACTTACTAAATGATAGGCTACTAACTCCAGAATGCAGTGCTGCACACTGCTACTTCCACCTGCTCCAGCACACCTGATTCAACACTCCAGGGGCTTGCTAATTAGCTGAATCAGTTGAATGAAGTGTGTTACAGCAGGGAAGCATTAAACTGAGCATTCTACTTATACCATGCCAGACGGATTAATATTCATTGGATGGGTTTATTCAACATTAATCAAAACGATACAAGCACTGTCAATTCGTTCAGAGCGGAAGTGAAGAACGAGGAGCCTCTGTGGGGTACGGCGTCGTCAGCAGGTGTCAGAGGATTTCCTGTCACAGTGATAAATGACTGTGTAATAATTTATAGACTTAAAATGAAGACAGGATAACTTGGAGTGCTGTACTACACCAATTACAGTAAACAACATTACGGAGAAGTGATGAGAATTAGATTAGACAAGGAAACACTGTAAGGGTGCGCTGACGATTAAAAAGAGAAGGATGCGCGGAGATTTTTGCCAAAAACTTTTTCGGTTTTCAGCCAAATCAGAAAAAATGCTGAAATCTGTGACTGTGAAAGTTACTGATTCACCTTTTTCACTACAAGTTTGAAGTACCACTTGAAAACATGACATTCTGGCCAATATGCACACCATGTACCATATAGTCTTTCTATATGATAAGTTATTTGCTTTATTTGTTGTAAATTAGAGTTATATACTATTGTCAATAATATATGCTTTTATTTTCTTATATTGTAGTTTTTCAAATAAGAAGAAATTAATTAATGTTTTTAACTAGTTTTGTATTTTTTGGCATTTCAGTATTACTCTCATAAACAATGTTGTAACCTTTTTTTCTGTTATGATCCTATGAAATCCAACACTTTCATATTGCTCTCTGGTCAAGTACAGAAAGTTTACAAGCTAAAGCCTAATGACTTTCTAATGACTAGCTTGGCGAGTCTCTTAGGACAATGGCTGCGGGAATGAAATCCCATGGCTCAGCCCTATGAGATTTTAATATCAGTTTAATGCATGTGACTACTCCATGCTGTGAATTTGACACACTTTGACTGAGGACAAATCTTTTAATAGCCTTATACAGACATCAGGCACAAGCCTGGCTTGAATACACTTCTTTTTCTCCATCAGATTCAGCATTCATACCCACACCGCTTTGATCCCACATTCTTAATTACTCCTGTTAGCCTCCACTGTGTAGTGCTGCTTTTGTAGTAACAATTCCACCTTTGGCAGCTTTTTTGCTGTGCACACAGAGATTTATTTACAGCACGTACTTCATTTCTGCATAATCACATCAACACTTGGGCACAGTAGGAAAGCATTACATACTGACGGTATTTACATTACCTTCATTTTTATTTGGCTTCCGTGATGAGAGCTCAGGGCTTTAACACAGCAACAGAGCTCCAATATAGGTGCTCAGTATAGAGCTTGGCTAATCATAAGTGCAGAAAGTTCACAATTTAAATCATAAATGACACGCTAATGACTAGCTTTGCTCCTCTGTTATGACAATGGCTGCAGGAATGAAATCCTTGGGCTCAGACAATGCTCTGCACAGGAATTATTGCATGGCTTCAATCCAGCTTTCCTACTTCAAGGCAGGTCATCAGCAGATGTTGCTAGCAGGGAGTAAGATACCAAGAGTGTAATGGTGCAGACTGTGGACATAGTTAGTAGTGGTCCCTGATGTAGACAACACCAGAAATTGCTCAGGGTGAAACTCGTGAAATCATGTAGTATATGATTTCTATCTGCCTAACATCTTGCCCCATTAAATGATGCCACTGATTGGTTGCTGTCTGTTGCTCTACTGCTGCCTCCACACACACACAGTCCATGAATGAAAGCCACCATCAAAGTCAAAAACATACAGTAGCTTTGGCCACTATCAATCCAATGCACACTGCAAAAACCTTGATTTGCAAATGACATGCATTAAAAAAAAAATGAACAAAACAGTCACGGTGATATTAAAAAGGCCATGTGTGGGAGAGCAGAACAAACTGCCGGTTCAAACAAAAGATGCAAGAGATGCAGATATAACTGTATATTTCTGTTTATTTAGTATGTTTATTTCTAGTTTTGACATTGCCTTAAAGAACACCAGAAGGGTCAAATGTTAACTTAAAGGCTTTAATATGCATAGAATGAATCACTTTTATGCATGTAATTATTTTTATTTCATTACTTTTAGTTTTTTAATTTCACCACAAGGAGGGCCATGAGGATTGTTATTTGTATATTTTTTCATTCATTCATTCATTCATTCCTCTTCTGTAACTTTTTTTTCCTGGTCAGGGTCGTGGTGGATCCGGAGACTGTCCCGGGAACACCAGGAGAAAGGGGGGGGGGAATACACCCTGAATGGGATGGGCACCCCAGACACACTCATTCACAACTAGGGGTAATTTAGAGTCACCAATCCACCTACTGACCTGGCATTATGGATGCGTCATGTGAATTCATATTTACTCACAAATTGTCTCATTACTTACTGTAACGCATCAAAAGAGACAGTCTGTGTATCTGATTATGCGAAATTTCAGGAAAGAGGCAAAGCAAAAATTCAACACTAAGATATTTACTTAGATATTTCACATGTAACAGATATTTATCAGTTCATTAAGAGTATGGCATAAATGAAGGAGATCAGAATAAACATAAAAATATAGTATTAAAAATATATATATATTTTTTTTCAGTAGTACTGAGGGGGAAAAAAATCAAACCTTAGGGATGTGACCTTTTTTTGCATTATAGACGTGACGTATCTGAAACTGGCTTCCACAAATGAAACAACTGAAATAAAAATGAAACTGGATTAAGAACTATGGCCAGCATTAGGCTTTAGTAAACGTTAGGAAAAGTATAAGGCTCTCTTGGTCCTTAAAATATGCTGTTTTTCTGAGAGCATCCCTCATGTCTGAAGGACAATTATACAGTTCCCTTAAAATCCAATCGGCGCAGTTAAAATGGGATTTTTAAAAAAGATTTTCTTCCAGCTTTTTTATTTTTCCATGGTAAATTTGACATTTGCACGGAAGCTCTTGTTTTCTTCTTGTCTCACCCCTCCTAATGTGGCATGGCTGCTGATTTATGAAAGCAGATAACAACACGTGCTAATGTGGCATATCATTTTCGTATATATTCCCCAACCACACACAGTCCTCCAACGTGTTTATAAGATTCAGAAACCTTTCGCATACTTGAAGTGCCATCATAAAAAAAAAAGGAAGCAAAAGTAAGCAAAATGTCTGCAACTTCAGTCAGCTTGCTGAACTGTTTTTTTTTTTTTTCCTGTTTGAAAATTAAAGGACAGCAGCCCAGTCAGCACACAATGACATTGTAGCGACTCCCGGTTTGATTGAATGCAGGAATCAGCCCAAACTCGGCACATTTGATTACACAAAAGAGCGAATCAGTCACAAAAGACAGTGGCCTTTTAACAAGTGACACCAGCTCAGAGTGAATGAGGAAGCGGCTTAGGTCAATATCTGATTTGGTGTTTGTCTTAATCAGAGCTCAGTTCAAACAGTCCAACGACAAGCAACAGCAGCTACTGCACCAGCAAAGCAGAAATATAATCCGTCCAGAAAGCTGTCAGTTTCGATATGAGTTTGAGCATGAGTTTGGCTCTTCACAGCAAACACTGGGCAAACAAAAGCAAGAAATAATCTGGCATCTCAGCAAGATGAAATCAAGACAGATTGTGTATATATCAGGTTCAATTTGTTCGAATGATATATATAGTGAAAAAAATACACCGTGAAGGAAAGAAGCTTTTAAAAGATTGACCATATCGGTTCAGAAAAAGAAATAAGATGATTAGAAGATGATTCTGTGTCCTGTTTTTTTTTTTTTTTTTTTTTTTTTTTTTTTTTTTTTTTTTTTTTTTTTTTTTTTTTTTTTTTTTTTTTTTTTTTTTTTTTTTTTTTTTTTTTTTTTTTTTTTTTAATTGGGATAATTTTGTTTTGTGTTGTCCTTTTGCATTGTGTTTAATTTGTATTGTCTTGTGGTCATTTCGTTTTATGTTGTAGTCCTTTTGTTTTGTGTTGTAAGAGCACTTGGTTTTCATGTTGGGGTTAATTTGTTTTGTGGTCAGTTTTTTATGTCGGAGTCCTTTTGTGTTGTGATGATTTTCATTTTTGTTGTGGTAATTTTTTTTTATTTGTGTTGGGTCATGTTGTTGATCAAATCAAGAAAGATATACACTCCCCAAGCACTTTATTAGGAACACTATACTGGATAGAGCCTCTCTTTGATCTCAAAACAAGATCAATTCTTCGTGGCATGGATTCCACAAGATGTTGGAAACATTTCTTTGGGATTCTGGTCCATGTTGACATGATTGCATCATGCAGTTCCTGCAGACTTTTCAGAGGCACTTTCCTGCTGTGAATCTCCTGCTCTCCCACATTCCAAAGGTGTTCTACTGGATTCAGATCCTGTGACTGGGAAGACCACTGAAGAGCACTGAACTCACTGTCATCTTCATGAGACCATGTTTGAGATGACTTTTGGTTTGTGACATGGTGCATTATCATGCTGGAAGCAGCCATTATAATTACATGTATAAGAAGGTGTAGAAGTATTCCTAAAAAAAGTGCTTGTATAGTGACTATATATAAAGTTCAGTTTGTTAAAAAGAAAGAAAAGAAAAGAAAAGAAAAGAAAAAATGAATGAATAGAGAAGGGAAAAAGCTTTTAAAAGATTGACCATGGCTGAGAAAAATGGGAACAGATTTATTCAGTTATAAGATAATTCTGCGTCCTGTTTGCCTTCCAAATCATTCTTGTTTCTTATCAGTCATCCTCTATTATGCAAATGAACTCTGTCTGTCTGCCAAATAATTGGTGTCCTGAATGTGTGTGTGTGTGTGTGTGTGTGTGTGTGTGTGTGTATAAAATACAAAATGATGTATAAATGTCTAAAACCTTCTTCACTCTTCACACACACACACATTTTATTAGTTTTCATGGGCTGTCTATTAGCAGAAAGGTAGATTTAAGGCAGTGAAATGGACACCCACTCACACACTGTTCCTCTCTTTGTCTTGATGAAGTGATAAAGAGAATGCAGCGAATACGAAAAAGTCCACTCATCCCGCCAAAGTGTAACGGCTACTATAACAGAGGACTAAAAAAAAACATGGCTTCTCCTGAATGTACTGACTCACTAAACAAGTTTAGATGTGCAAGCCTCTGCCAACACCACTGGGGAGATTAGAAGTCCAGCTTGCCTGTGTCACTTTGAGGTATTTTGGAAGTAGGGAGTGGAAAAGCTGGCATTCTGAAAATAGTGATCATGACCTGAACATGAAGAGTGCAACATCACTCCAGGCCGGCTAATCCCAGAGGTGGCGTGGCAGTGCTATGTGACAGGCTCTGGCACGCTTACAGCCCGTCCAGAATCTATCAAGGATGTTGGCTGCCAGAAGACAGTCAGAGGGGAAGACTGAATTAGCTCGGAAGCAGTATGCCAACATTCGCCATCTTATTTACATCCCACTGATGGCATCAGCTGAATTTTTTACTAGCACAGTGAGGTAATAACTACGCATTAAAAATTAGAAATGCATGCTGAGGTGACCATCTGCATGACCAAAACTATCGGTTTTCTTTTAAAGCGCAATGTTTCTTTTCCTCTACAAATTGAGCACTGCCATTTATTTTAATTACTAAATATTTCCAGGTACTTTGCAGAACCACACTTGAATACAAGACCTGAGATATGTGATATTACTGTATTTTGATTAATTAGCTGTGGAATCTTCAAAAGAGATCAGTTCCTCAGTCGAGCATAATTTTAGTTGATAAATCTGTGCACTATGGTGGCCAAGAGACACATAATGCTTCAAAATGTCGATAATAAATATCCAAATCTGATAAAATCACAAAATGAACTTAATACAAAATCAAATCCCACCACACCACAATATTATTAATAATAATGATTATAATTGATCATTAATAGCTCTGGTTCATTTTTGTTTTGCGTTATGCTCATTTTGTTTCATGTTATGGTCATTTTGTTGGCTGTTTTGTTTTGCATTGTGGTCACTCTGTAGTCATTGTGTTTTGTGTCGTAGTCTTTTGTTTTGTGTCTCTATCATTTTGTTTTGTGCTAGGCCATTTTGTTTTGTGTCAGGGTCATTTTGTTTTGTGCCGGGGTCATTTTGTTTTGTGTCATGGCTGTTTTGTGTCACAATAGTTTTGTTTTGTGTTGTAGTCATTTTGTTTTCATTTTGGTTGATTTTGTTTTTCCTCATGTTCATTTTATTTTGTCATTTTATTGGGGTCATTTTGTTTTCATGCTGTCGTGTATTTTGTTTTGTGTTCTGTTTATTTTGTAGTGTTATGCATCTCTCTGCCACTGTAATGCACTAACATTTCATTTACTCCAAAAGATCAGTCCTTTATCAGTCATATACTATTTGTATAAAATTTTAAATCATGATTTAAACTTGATCTTTTCTGGCAGAATCATGTAGCACACAGCAGTTACAGTATCCTGTAGCACAAGCTGATTCCACATTATGTTGACAGGAAATAAAGTAAGGCTTATGTACAAATGTGAAACGAAAAAGTCACTTAATGTTTTAAGAGGTACCATTACATTTTCATTGCTTTCATTATCTGTAAGTGGTCATCCCAAGAGTGCCCATCCTTTTAAAGATGAATGAATGTAAAAGCTATGCTAATTAATTCCTATGTCTGGGATCAATAAAACAACAAATGAGAATATTGATCTGAGACCTTTCATGTAAAGATAGAAAACTTTAAACTCTGATTCATAACTAACAGGACGAGGCATCCTTTGGAGCGTGGTGAAGTAGAGGTCAGATCAATATGGCCGGCTAGCTGATGTCACTGTATATTGGGCTAACGGCTAATCATTCCTCCAGTGCCAAAAAAAAAAAGTGGCAGAGCAAAACCCAAAAGGGGGAAATGAGAAAAAGAATGATCTGTTATGAAACAAATTCTTATTTATTAAGACAGTGGTCCAATGATTGTATCAGATCTTGTTCCATGCAATTTACTGTCTGAGAATAGCTTTTTATGGTCGGTCTTTCATCTCCATTCACTGAGATATTTAAGAAACGTGTGCTCTTATAGAAGAAAGGCACTAGCTTCAGCCTGAACAGAAACATCAAACTTAATCAGCTGCCTGACTGTACACAAAATACACAAGTACAGCTTCAGCAAGAGCAGGATGTTCATGCAATCAGCCTTCTGTCAAGGCCAGATATCTCTCTGTGAAGCCTCCAAGCCAGAAGGCAATTCTTCCTATCGCTCTTGCACACCTGCGTGCCACTACGACTTATCTTCCACTAGTTTCTTCAATGTCCCTTTCTAGGTCTCCTTCAATTTTATACTTATTAGGGCTTCTCAGGCCCTGACTGGCTTCTATTCAGTAAGCACGTAGCCAGATGGGTGCTTTCTGTAAGGTTTAGCATGATTGTGTCACTTCCAGGAATAGGTAGAACTGTGTCAAGGTCAGTGGTGAGAGGTCACTGGTGAGAGTTATCTGTTCTTGATCTGTTATGACAGTGTCTTCATCAAATAAAGCTAAATAAAACAAAGTATTCCTGCTAGGGGTTGCAAAAACTAATCTACTAATACATTCACTAGCTGCTGCTCTGGGGATGTTGATTAGATTGGACTATGGAAACAAACGTGAGGCAGATGGTAAAAAGATGCAGACAGATAGTTTAAAAAAAAGCAGGCTAAATGTACTTTGATAGTCTGAAAATATTTCAGAAAAGATGAAGCCAATTGTACAGTCAACTGCACAAGTCTACATTGGAAAAGTCTTCTTTTATAAATTCCTTTTGTGGACAGGCGTGCACAAGAGTATTAACCACTCCCGCCGCTTGCGAAGGAGGTCCTCCCAGATTCAATTTTTGTTGTCCTTTACAGTTAATTAAAATTTATATAAAACCCTCCACTGTGGCATAGTGAATTCCGTTGTGACCAGCACTGTGCTGGTACTGTGTTAAAGTCAGATCAGTGGCATATGCCAGCTCAAAGAGTCCGATCTGGACGAGTTTTTTTCGGACGCTACTGAGGCCGAAGTTGAACACAGTGGAAAAACCTGCCAGACTCTGCTGTAGACATCGCATCCTCCATGAATTATTATGCTATAAAGAGCTTCCATGCCACACTGCATGCTCTCAGTTTCAAAATCAGTGGTTTCAGCTGAGCTGACAGCTCATCCAAAAGAGTGCATTTTAAGAAATGGTATCTTAAAAAGTGTAATGTGATACACAGATCTATTATTTTGCACATTTATTGCACTAA
This sequence comes from Pangasius djambal, assembly GCA_022985145.1. Taxonomy (NCBI): domain Eukaryota; kingdom Metazoa; phylum Chordata; class Actinopteri; order Siluriformes; family Pangasiidae; genus Pangasius; species Pangasius djambal. Next base: position 20,451,083 of record CM040985.1, read on the forward strand.
CTTTATTGAACTTGTAAGCTGAAAAAAAAGTATTTGAATATTAATTTTGCATATTGAATTATGCACATTACATTATATAAAGTATTTCATAAATGTACATTTTTGCCAATGCCTGTTCTTTGTTTTGAACTTACCAGGGGTAAGATTTACCTTTAAAAAGATATAATTAAAAATTCCGGGTTACGCTTTTGAGATTTAAAAATCTCAAATTAGATTGAAAAAAGTGAACCATCTGGGATTCCCAGAAAAAAGCTACTTTCAGAGTGGCTGAACTCAGCATTTAGCCAATCCCAGTTGTCTGGTCATGCTCACATCCATGAAGTGAAGTGAAGAGATGTGGAGTAGAGTTAAGTGGAGCCAAAAGGGAAGATACGAAATGTAATGAGGTAAGTGCATTTAAAATGTTTATGATCTATACTGAAATAGAGAACTTCATGTTCACTTTATTAACTTTGGCTATTAGCTGCTAACAGAAAAGAAATTAGCTAACATTAGCATAGCCTAACTAGCTAGAACATTAACTATGGGCATATACTAAGCATCGAGTGTTTAATTTTAGTGTAGAAAATTAGCTATTTGAGTAGAACATAAAAATTGTTTTTTAATTGTTTGAGCACTCTGAAATGATCTACTTTTCTCTGGGAATTCCAGGGAATGCTTCGTTTTTGACCCTAATTTACATAAATTTTGTATTCTTGAGATTTTAAGTTTTGAGATTTGTATTTATGGTTCTGATTTTTTAAAGTCTCAGTGCTGTAACCAGTAATTTTCTTAACCTAGCACATTCAAAACAACGAAAATAATCATTGGCAAAATGTAATTTAATTATTCACACTACAGAAAAAAAAAATTAATGTGATTTTCATATAATTCAAATATAAGAAATTCATATTCTAATACTATTGTCAGCTTCTAAACTCGTTAACAGGATAGCCTAAAAAAGCATTGGAGCTGGAAATGTAATTTGTAGCCTGTGCGCCTGTTAATTGAAGTGCAGTTTGACATGTTCTTTGCTGTTCAAATTAAACCGCCTAAAAATAGAGATGTCCTTAAAACAGTTTTCGCTTTAACTATGGAACATCTGACTAGTCGTCTAGTTGGCGACATTTTTGAATTACTGGTTGACTAGTAAATATGAGAAATCGTGCAACCCCTAATTCCTTATATTCCATGTTATGGTGTGTAACCATCCCACACACTACCAGCCCAAAATACCAATTTCATCCAAACTCTAGGAAGAATTTGTAATTAGGTCACTGAACCTCCAACCCTGTAACATTAACACCTACGTCCATTCTTGGGGGGCAAATGAAAACTTGATACCACCTTGTAGAAAGTGATGAAGTATGTGCACTGACATTCACAGAAAATAACTCATTACTCTGAGAGTGTGCCGTCCTGAACAGCCCAAACAGTATTGAGAGATAATTGGCTTTCATAGTTTTGATTAAATTCATTGATTTTTTTTTCCTGCAGCATTCCTCCATGATCCATAAATATATGCCAGAAAATATTCATTGACCTTCCAATTGGTAGCCTATTATTCTGTAATATGAATAAAGATGACAAATCGATTAGGGCAGTGCTTCTCAATTCTGGTCATGGAGTCTCCTTGACCTGCAGGTCTGCAGAGCTGAGTGTTTTCCTTGTTAGAACATAATTATTATATACTCAAAATGTTATCACCTTTGTTGGGGGCAGGATATGTAGTAAAATGTGCAATGGATATAATCTCTATTGAAAAACACCACCATAGAATTTTTTGTTTCTTTTTCATTTTATTTGAAATCTACATCATGTAAGTGCATATATACCATTTCAGTGTGCTTGCACGATTTTAGATATACTATGTGTTATGAAAACGCTGTGCATAACCTCGTCATCTAATATGATATTCTGTGTCAGTCTGAACTCCTGTGTCAGAACTGCTGACCAAAGCTAACCTTACACAACACAAAGCCTGCTTTGAAAACCAGCTGCTGAAGCACTCGGACTGATCTGGAGCAAGCATTGTTACAGAAAAAAAAAAAAAAAAAGTAGCACCATCTACAGTAAAGTAGCCCCATTTGCTCCTATTGAATTCACATTCCTGCTACTATCCCAATGAGATTTATGGGTTGACCTTAATGCTGCTGTGTCAGAGGAATCTACACACTCTAGGTCACTGCTTCAGGACACACAGTGTCAGAACCAATGTGCACGATTTATATGTTTCTGACTCAATGCTGCTTTTTGCTACGAAGAAAAACAATGAAGGAACCACAATAAGCACAAATACAGGCCTGCAGAATAATATCTAATACTATGCAAATTGTGTGAGGAATCACCACAAAATAAGTTTCTTCTTTGTTCCCATTTTATTAATAATTATTATGAGATTTTTTTTTCATGAATAGGTTACCATTCAATTTTGTTTTTAGGCTTATCTGTAAATTAATTCTATGTGTGTACGTGTACAAATATGCCAAGGTATATTAAAATAAACAAATCTTTATAACAAACTATATGTCATATTATTTATAGCAGGTCTATGCTGACGTTGCCTCTGAAGATGTTGTATTTCACGTTCGCTGTGTTTCAGTACTGCGTGGCACTGTGACTGAGCACACCAAAGTCAGGGGTTCTTCACGCGTCCCTCTGGGAAAACCCTTACAGGTTCTATGTAGATCCAGACAACACAGTGTTTCCTGGTCACAAAAGGGTCCAAGTACAAATATTGTTAGAAGCTAAGAACCGTTAATTATCCAGTGAACCCTTAAAGAACCCAAGAACAACTCTTTATTTTCCTAAGAGTATAGTAAAACGACTATTAAAACAATTAATTTGTGCGCTAAAAAAATGTTGGAGCTTATCCTGTGTCGATCGTCGTGATTGCATTTCAGAATTTCTGACTTATGATACAATAAAATGAACATTTTGGCTTTACAGCAAGGTTTGGCATGTTAACTTTGACATGTTACTTCAAAGTGCCTGCATTCTCCGTGGATATATTCTCAAGCATGAAGCAGAAATGAGAAATAAATCAGCATCGTGCGACAGTCTTCTTTACTTAGTGCATGCACAGTAACTGATCAGTAGGATACTGAGGTGTATTAGCACACTCATCATAGAGCAGTATTAGCAAATGCACTGAAGACCATATGCAAGCAGTCATAAGCACTACAGCATGTACACGCACTTCTACAGCGAGCAGGGGCTTTTCTCCCTCAGCGTCTTCATTAGATCGTAGATCGTTTTTTTGACAGCATGAGAAAAGCCCTTTCAGAAGCTCTGAATTAAAGGACTTTTACATTTTCAGACTGCAGTGTAGTTCAAAGCAGCTGAACTGTCCACAAACACCGAGATCAACTCCAAAGTGGTTTTACTGAGAAGGATTAAAGAAATAAAACAATACTTTAGTTTAAGTAATCTGTTATTTTTTTAGTGAATCAAGAAACAGTACAAAGGGGATTTTAATGAGTGGATATTCTGGATATTTAATGAAGTTCCTGTTTACACAATTGAATTTATTGTACATTTGGTACACATATAGTCCTCATGTGGTCTCGGGGAGTTTTTTCTTGGTCTCCTTTGGCATGCTCATTAGGGATACATTTAAAATTCATATCCTTAATTTACGAATTTCTGTAAAGCTGCTTTGTGACTTAAACAAACAAGTGTGGGTCCTTTCCCTAGCCAGCTATAAGATTTACAGTGTGAGATTCTCCCCCTTTTAATTTCTTTAAGTACCTTGTGATGTAAGTGGTTTTGTGCTGGTGAGGCATGCCAGATCCTGCAGTACACAACACAGCCAATACAGGTGCAAAACACACAGCACACTTAAATTAACTGGAAGCCTTGGCTCTTGAAGAAACGATATTAAGTCTGCCAGGTCAGTAAGGCAGGGCTAAAGGAGAGCAAGTCAAGAACATGGCCATGCAAATATATACAAAGCAACTACCTAACAGCAGTCTAGAAATAGACTGATATCGGGGAGCTTTTTCATTTACCAACATCAGAACTTCTTAAAGCTTGAAAATGCAATATTATCCATGTGTAAAAATAGCTGATGCTGCCGAAAGTATTATATGTGGAATGTATTTTCGACCTACGTAACAGCTGGATGACGGATGCACATCTGCTGACTCCATATGTACAGGGTAATCTCATTAAGCGAAATACAGACCGCCCTGTTTGCGGAAGTAGGAATTTGAGGGGAAACGCGCGCGCCGGGCAACAGTTGGCTACAAGTGGCGCGCAAACCCAGCAAAAATGACCAGTGTTTAATAAAAACCTAAGACTTTTATTTCCCAGGACACGAATACACAATGTAAGAGGTAATTCAGCACTGTATGCGTGATTATCCCGTTAAGTTTTTAATTGCGCGCCTGCGAAGCATGTCCACTTCCTCATTACGCACTTTGGCTAGAGAAACGCAGGAGACACTTTACCTCTGTTTTGAGCGGCTCTCCGTGCTCGATTATGCTCACGAAGGGGATTTCCAAAAACGACGACATAAATTCCACCTGCAGGAGTTCGTCCTGGCTCTGGGGGAAAGCGAGCACTGCTGAGACCCCCTGCACCACTATGGACTGGCACAAGCACCGGAAGAGCGACTCGGGGTCACCGTCGGCCGGCTCGCGCGCTACCACGTCCAGACTCAGGTTGTAGGGCAGGATGTGGCTTCCGCTCTCGGCCATGGCGCTGAGCGCGCGGTCCAGCGCGGCTCGCACCCGCATGGGCCGCCGGGAAGGCAGGAGCACGCCGAGGCGCACGGTGTGACCGACCTGGGCGAGCACGCGGCACGGCTGCGGGTGCGAGTGGACCGGCACGATCATGCACTGGAGCATCACCTGGTACAATCCTAAGTAGAAGAAGTACGCCAAGAGCCCGGGGCAGATCAAATTCATCCTGCTTCGCTCTCACGCGCAATGAGGCATGATCAAAAGATGGCATTGCTTGCCTCGTGTTGCGTTCCCTGTCCCTCTCTTTCCTTTTTTGCTTAAAAAAATCCGTTATTGCCTTTATTTTCAAGGAAAGGAATGTGCGGTGCTGGATGGAGTTGCGGCACGAATGTGTGGGATGCTACGGCTCAGGAAAAGAAGGAGGGAGGAGGGAGAGCGATGGGAAGGCGGAGAAGCCTCCCCAGACAGACACGGGACAGACAACGAGTTGGCAAAAAAAAAAAAAAATCCAAAATCAGATGGATCTTGTTTGTGACATTAGTCACTTTATAATGCACCTGCCTGTTAATGCTGCAGTTTGTTATTTACACTGCTGCAGCCAAGTGAACTTTAAATCAAATCCTACCCAATGCTCAAGAAGCAGTGTGAGGGTGCAGAAGTGAAGTGAAAAAAAAAAAAGAAATGTACAGGCCTAGTAATAATATTATAATGTCTTTTTGGAAGGACAAAATCATATCTTATTAATTCTTACATCTAATAAAGGCAGTCATTAAAATGGATCACCAATATTTGATTATTGTTCCTGTCATGTGCCCTGAGAAAGGGGTTAGTTTCTGAGATAAAAAGCTACAGGATTCCTCAGAGACATGAAGGTGCCAGGCGAGGCTGTACATCACTGGGGGACGACAGCAAACAACTGCAACTAACGACGGGCCTCCGACTCACTTCATTGAACTGATTCTTTCTGTCCAGTTAAATGACTCGAACAATTTTGTTCTTGTCAGAATAGGTCCAAACTTCTTATGTAGACTGTGTTTCCACCTACACCTCTACAGTAACCAACCATGACACTTTCATATAAAAAATTTGTTTATATAACTATATTATACTATATACAAATGTATGGAATTTTATAGGATCATTAATCTGTTTACAATTAGTTATATAAACAAATTATAATATCTTAACAATTTGCACTATGCCATAATGCCATACTATACCTTCATTCTGCTAAATTTTTACCATTCTGCACTGTGTCATAAGATATCTAATACTGCCATCCATTTACTGTTTTTCCACTAAGCCATAAATGCCATAATGGATCTAATACTGCCAAAATTCTACTACTTACCTGTGAGATCCATGCTATCACTTCCACATACTTGTATTTATATCCTGTTATCCTGCTATGCTGAGCCAAGGCAATGTAATCTCGTTCTGTATACATCTAATGTATATTTGAGTGACAATAAAGTCTGTCTAAGTCTAAGTCTAAGTCTAATATACAGTCAGGTCCGGAAGTATTGGGACAATGACGGAGTTTTTGTGATTTTGCCTTTATACACCACCACAATGGATTTGAAATAAAACAATCAAGATGTGATCGAAGTGTCGACTTTCAGCTTTGTTTTAAGAGGTTTACTTCCGGACCTGACTGTATATTATAATTTGTTTATATAACTAATTGTAAACAGATTAACGATCCTATAAAATTCCATACATTTGTACATGTGAAATTGTTTTCCCCACCCAAGTCAGTTAAATCAAAGTCAGTCAATCAAACTAACAAACAAATCATCAGCAAATATGTGTGCATGACCAACTGGAATAACCATTGTTGTCTAACTTTGGACATTTTCGTTAATTAGAAATGACTCAATCACTCAGTGCTTACTTCCAATAGTTACTATTTATTATGTGCAGCAACCTAGGAAAACCTTCACATGTTGAAATTTTGACATTTTCTATTATGTACATATGTATATATACAGTGGATATAAAAGTCTACACACCCCTGTTATGGCAGGTTTTTGTGATGTAAAAAAAACCCCAAGATAAATCATGTCAACTTTTTCCACCCTCAGTGTGAAATTACAATGTATAAAAATTAAGTGAAAAACAATCAGAAACATTTTAGGGAGAAGTAGGAAAAATAAATTACAATAACCTGGTTGCATAAGTTTCCACACCCCTAAACTAATACTTTGCTAAAGCACCTTTTGATTTGATTACACCACTCAGTCTTTTTGGATAAGAGTCTATCAGCGTGGCACATCTTCTCAATATTTTCTCACTCTTTCTTGCAAAAACATTCTAGATTCACATCAGATTGTGAGGGAGTCTCCTGTGCACAGCCCGCTTCAGGTCACCCCACAGATTTTTAGTTGGATTCAGGTCTGGGCTCTGGCCAGGCCATTCTAAAACACTGATCTTCTTTTGGTTAAGCCATTGCTTCGGTGATTTGGATGAATGCTTTGAGTCATTGTCATGCTGAAAGGTGAAATTCCTTTTCATCTTCAGCTACTAGCAGACACCTGAATGTTTTGGACTAAAATCAACTGGTATTTGTAGCTACTCATGATTCCCTCCACCTTGATAAAAGCCCCAGTTCTTGCTGAAGAAAAAAAAAGCCCTAAAGCATGATGCTGCCACCACCATGCTTCACCATGGGTATGGTGTTCTTTTTTGGTGATGTGCCTTTTTTTTCACCAAACACACCTTTTAGAATTATGGAATTATTATACCTTTTGGAATTGGTCTCATCAGACCATAGCACATTTTGCCACATGGTGACTTAGTTGGGCTTGGATGTTGTTTTTTTTGTTTTTGTGAGAACGGGCTTCCGTCTAGCCACCCTACCCCACAGCACAGACACGTGAAGAATGTGAGAAATTGTCGTCACATGCAGAGAGCAATCAGTACTTGTCAGATATTCAAGATATGTTGCCGTAGGTCTCTTTGCAGCCTCCCTGTTAAGTTTTAGTCTTGTCCTTTTATAAATTTCGGAGTTCCTGTTCTTGGTGATGTTACTGTGCTGCTCCATTGAATTTTTTTGTATCTCTGTCCTGATCAATACCTTTAGACAATGGGACCCTGTACAGGCTTTCTAAGTTCTTTGCAGACCATGGCTTCAGAAAATCCTACAGAAACAGCTGATCTTTATTTGGGGTTAATCAGAATCATGTCAGTGATGACATGTTTTATCTCGGTATCTTTGTTTCATTTTTTATATCACACACACACATATATATATATATATATATATATATATATATATATATATATATATATATATATATATATATATATATATATATATATATATATATATATATATATATATATAAAGGAGCAAATTGCATTTAAAGTTTCCATTCTGACTGGTGCAGGAGCACAGTGGACAGTGTGAGAATGTGAATTAATGAGGTTTAGATCTGTTCTTTTATCCAACTTGATCAAAGTGTGACATTGCCCACGTGAGAAAAGCTCACTTAACTAGCACTGTATTAGACATTTTTAGTGTTTTTGTTAAACTGGCTTTTTACACAAAATAAAAGTAAATTAAAACATTTCTCTGTCATTTTGGTGAAATACTGTATATTTTATGGTTTCATAAATTTGCTGTATCAAAGTATGTTACAGACAGAAAAACAATTTTGGCTAAAACTTGATTTTACAGCTTTTTTTTTTTTTTTTTTTTTTTGCAAGTTTGCCATAATTTATAGCCACAACACCATCTGACATATTTTCCCAGATTACCAAACATATTAGGTGGACTGACGACATGTTTTATTATACATCACAGTACTGGAAGATACAGTACTTTTCATATAAATTGCATAAAGGTTAGAAATAAAGAGAGACTACTTTATTTCTTGCCCTTACACTTAATTTTCTTTTTGGTAACCTTCTTCAATGTCTGCAGTGGTCAATAGGGCTTAAACTTTGCCATCACTGCTATATTAATATTTAAAAAAAATACATTATCATTTTTATTCTGTTTATGGATACTGAAGATAATAATCATTTTTAAAAAAAAATCTTCTTTCAACTAGGAAATCAAATTCTCCTTTTAATTATGATTTCAGTCATCCAGGATTTTGTTGGAAGGTAATCCTGGCCACTTTACTCCAGTCTAGGCAGCACATGCTGATTTATTTAAAAAAAAAAAAAAAAAAAAATCACAATGATGATAAGTGGAACAGACAGTAACAAAAAACAATGGAAATTGGAAGCATGCTTAGCTAAACAGCTTTGGCTGGAGTTAACACATTGGTGTAATAAAATGACAAAGCAAGGTGCATCCAGCCACAATCAATGAACACATTATAGCCAGGACAGCTGTACCATCACATTTGCATAAAGCAGTATGTCACAACTTGACACAGCATCATCCAGAATTACTGTACATCATAGTTTCAGCCCAGACTGCAGATAAATTGCACAGCTTGCATGAAACTTCATGGGCGACTCCACCAAAGTGACATTGCACAACCATGCAGCCATTAAATCTCATTTGTTCATTCGGCCCTACCTTCACTGAATACGTAATGGACCTGCTTTTGCGCCATCTCCTAATGCTGAAGAGGGGAATGCTTGGGCACATTAGGGGAGCTGCTGTCACACTGTCAGCAGTGCCTACCTCTTTTTAGCGTGACTCCCCTGGGCCGATTTCCAGGAGACAGCACTGATTAGCATGCAGGATCAACTGATCTGATCTACCTTCACACTTTCTGCAATTCACCTTTAATGCCAAACACATCTAGAGCTCAATGAATCTGGACTTGCTCGGTATTAAAGGAACACCCTGAGTACACTTCTAAGTGTGTATGTGCGTGCATATATGTATATTCATTTTTGTTATATTGTTACCTGTTGATGTGATTGATTACCTTTGCATCTCACAGTTACATGTATTTGAATATATTTATGCATATCCATGCAAATTCTGCCTGATAGACTGTACTGTATTCTGGTCAGTTGTTGAAAACTGAACATTGCAATGTCTGCCTCAAACCATATCAACTTTAAACGTAACCCCGCACAGCCAGTCGTGACTGACATGACATGGCATGGTATATTTTATAATTTACTATAATCTGTAAAAATTAAGAAAACTTTACAGTGTCGAGGTATCATAGCTGACAGCAGTGGCATTATGAGAGCGGCCATCAAGGGAAACTGAAAATATGCAATTGCATATTTCCAGTTCGTATCAGTATCAGCTCCTTTATAAGCCACATGTTTATACTGTAAAGACAGTGACTTTGAAGACTTTGAAGATATTATATTGGAAATATGCAATTGGTGTCATGTGTTGTCATTCGATATCATTCCAGGAAAAATGACAATAACCTGGGCTGTTTGAATTTACAGACATGAAGCAAGGCCTGGTTTGTACGTCACATATTTGGAAACACATGAGGGTGTCACTACTGATGGTAAACTTAGTTAATTGTAAAACTCTTCAAAATACAGCATAAACATGCGGCTTATAAAGGAGCTGATACTGATACAACAGTTTCCCTTGATAGCTGCTCTCATAATGTCACTGCTGTCAGCTATGATACCTCGACACTGTAAAGTTTTGCTAATTTTTATAGATTATAGTAAATTATAAAATATACCATGTCATGTCATGTCAGTCACAACTGGCTGTGTGGGGTTACTTAAAAAGTTGATGTGGTTTGAGGCAGATATTTAGGGAATGTAGGTATCGGTATTGCTGGACTGTATCTTGATAATATTTAGATCACACAGATTAACACTTCTAAGCAAATGCCTGTCTGGTCAGACAGACTGAAATCTGATAGCTGTTATCATGTGTGAATATGCAAATTAGTTTATTACACTAACTTCCAGTTTTGTTCCTCATTTTTAGTTGCTTTATGAATAAGATAGATGGTGTGGCAATGCTGTTTCTGATCTCGCTAACAATTTATAGGCATCAATTTTGGCATTCATGGAGTATGTCTGTCACCTACTTACAGGCATTTTGGTTGATAAATGTTCCTTTGACAGGCAGAGGCACTTACATTTATAACGACACGCATCTCAGACCACCTTCTTCAAGATTTAAATCTTTTTCAAATACACCCTGGATGCATATACACTTTTACTTTTTAATGTGGATAATCTTTATCTTAATGTAATCCTTATACTCACGACACATTAATGAGATGTAAAGGGGGGGGGTCATAAACTTCCATAACTTGTAGTTACATTAGTCATGTAGTTCCAGTGCAAACCTTAAAAAAAGCACCAGATATGTCTTCACTGTGGAAAATGGTGTGAATTTGATTTTCGCTGAATTAATCCTTTAAATAATACACACCATGCCTCTGAAGGTAGAAAGACCATGTCTCATCACATCATTTATTTTCAGAAATTGGCATTGCAAAATAATTTTTTTAAATGTCACACTGCTGTTTTAATATTTCCAACCAATCTGTGCTACTATAAGAGTGTGAAATGTAAGATGGAAAATTGCATTCGAGTGCTTTGGACACATTCCTGCCAGGCAGTTTATTAGATCTTTGATCTACAAGTATTTATGACTAGAAATCTTAAAATGCCATTGCGACCAAACAACCTGATCTTATTCTGGAGGTTTGATCAAGAGACAGTTAACGGTCTTTCAACAGAAAGATTGCGCTTTCCATCCAGGATTTTTACAACGTTAACTTATTGGGGATATTATATTAATTAATATTAATGACATATTACAATCTGCTTAAAGTTTTAAAGGATTATGCTGGATTTATTTTTAATTTACTCACTGACAGGACTCTAGAAAGGGGTAAGATGGTATACTGGTAGGATGGTAATATAATGGTAATATAATGTAAAATAATGGTGTACTACTTATGTGCTATACTGATATGGACAGTGACATCACATTAATATATTTATTGGAGCTTGTGTCATTTAAATATGCTAGAATATTTTTATAAAATGGAAGAGTGGAATTTTTCCCCAAGAAAACTGTACTCAACATCGTTTAGTTATGGAAAGTAAGAATGATCCTCTTCACAAATGCATTTCATAAAATATCCAGTTTCTCTGTGTTTAATATTTTAATCCTTGCACTGTTGCTTGTGCATGAAATTATGTAAATTCTAACAGGGTGACATATGGAGACAACTCCCCTTCATAAGTTGAGACTTTGTTGTGGTGAAGGAGCTTGTGTACTTCAATGAAACTCAGGGCTCTGTGACTGGGAGCTTTATGTTACCTAAAGGTAACATCCGTGTTATTTGCAGATTATGTTATTCTCTTGGCAGCACCTGCAGTGGCTCTATGACATGTGAACATATGAAGCAGCTGGGATGAGAGTCTACATCTCCAAATCTGAGGCTTTGGTTCCTAGAAAAGTATGGGATGGACATTTCCGGTGAGGGGACAAAGCTTAATCCCAAGGAGTTTCCTTGTGATCTTCCTTGTGATGGAAAAAGAGAGTGTGAGATCGACAAACGGATTGAGTCAGCGGCTGCAGTGTTTCAGTCACTGTACAGGTCTGTGGTGGTAAAGCAGGAGCTCAGTTTTCAGATAAAGCTCTCTGTTTACCACTCAATCTGTGTTCCTATCCTCAGGTATGGTCACAAGATGTGGATAGTTACTAAAAGAATAAAGTTGTGAGAACATTTACTCTTCCTCTGGACTACTGAGCTTACTTTCCATGATAAGGTGAGGAAATCCGCAACCCAGAAGAGCCTTGAAATAGAGCCGCTGCTCCTTTAAACTGAGAGGAGCCAGTTGAGGTGGTTCAAGCATGTTTGGATGCCCCCTGGTTGGCTCCTGCTAGAGCTGTATCAGGCATGTGCCACTAGATGAAGACCCTGGGGCAGACCCAGGACCTGTGGAAAGATTATATCTCACAGTTGGCACAGTTGGGAATGACTGGGGATCCCCCAGGAAGAGCTGGAAGCTAGGAATGGGATAGAGAAGTCCGGAACCATCATCAGGAGAAGCAACAAGAAAATTAATGAATAAATGACTGAAATAATAGAGACATCCCACTCTCTGAATTTGGCTCCATACTGATAGTATTCTGAGGGATGCAACATTAAAAGACTTTTTTCAAGTACTTTGGTACTCATAAATACTGATACCAATAGTGACACGAAATGTATATCCTACTTAGCATTAATCAATCAGGGACGATTTTATTTAAAATTGAATTGAATTGAATTGAACTAATTGTTATACCATCACAGCCATACGTCAAGGAAATCAGTTCACTCTCGGTCCCAACTGACTGAGGTGGATATAAAAGATGCTTCTTTCACAATTCTGTGCATTTGTCAGCAGGTTTGTGTTCATAATAAACTATCTGGATTGCACCACCTCAGGTATTATATAAGGCATTTGGTAGCATAAAAGTCATGAATATTCCACAATGATCAATCTGGATAGTTATGCCCTCAGGATTATATGCTGCTTCAGGTGCAGGAGGTACATTATTACAGAGATGGTTAAACAATACTAATTTTCCCAATTTCCCAGCTGTCCATATTCAAAGTATTCCATATTCAACAGATCATCCAAACTCCACTGAAACAGTTATTAATCAGTGAAGGCTTCATACAGCCTCCATTACTCATACTAGACAGAAAAGAGACGAAGGCAGTGGTGGTTTCTGTCTAGGTTAGTGCAGTGGTTTTCTGCAGATTTACTGGTTTTACCTTCATGCCAGGGTGAGGAATCTGTTCTCTCAATAACTGTAACACATGGTAGCTAGATGTTCATGGATATAAGTCATTATCCAGAGCGGGAAACAGATCACACACAAACATGGTCATGGCAAATTACTACCCATATTCAAAAACTAGGCAGGCTAAAGTCAAAACTAGAAAATGCAAAACTAGAAAACTGTAACTCCAACAACCAATTATGGAGAATTGTGTTATTATGGATACCCTACAAAACTGACTAGAGAAATCCAATACATGCAAGATTAAGACGAAATACAAGGATATACACTGCCCTCCAAAAGTTTGGAAACGCCTGAACAAAATAGGGTTTTTGGGCAATATCAGCATAAATCCTCTTTAGTTAGTGACCATTTTGCATTGATAATAAGGGACAACACTAGGCATCCGAGCAGTCAGTTTATTCAAACATTGACTTGATATATTACTCCAAGCCTCCTGGAGGATTGCCCAAAGAT
>CM040985.1:20470452-20482911 GCA_022985145.1 Pangasius djambal
CATCAGATTGCCAGATGGAAAAGCGTGATTCATCACTCCAGAGAACGCGTCTCCACTGCTCTAGAGTCCAGTGGCGGCGTGCTTTACACCACTGCATCCGACGCTTTGCATTGCACTTGGTGATGTGTGGCTTGGATGCAGCTGCTCGGCCATGGAAACCCATTCCATGAAGCTCTCTGCGTACTGTACTTGGGCTAAGGTCACATGAAGTTTGGAGCTCTGTAGCAATTGACTGTGAAGAAAGTCGACGACCTCTTTGCACTATGCGCTTCAGCATCCGCTGACCCTCTCCGTCAGTTTACGTGGCCGAGTTGCTGTTGTTCCCAAACTCTTCCATTTTGCTATGATAAAGCTGACAGTTGACTGTGGAATATTTAGGAGCGAGGAAATTTCACGACTGGATTTGTTGCACAGGTGGCATCCTATGACAGTTCCACTCTGGAATTCATTGAGCTCCTGAGAGCGGCCCATTCTTTCACAAATGTTTGTAAAAACAGTCTGCATGCCTAAGTGCTTGATTTTATACACCTGTGGCCAGGCCAAGTGATTAGGACACCTGATTCTGATCATTTGGATGGGTGACGAATACTTCTGGTAATATAGTGTATGTTTATAGCACATGTGAACATCTGACCATCACACCCATTCCAAAACCATGGGCATTAACGTGGAGTTGGTCTCCTCTTCGCTGTTATCGCTTCTGGGAAGGCTTTCCTCTAGAGTTTGGAGCGTGGCTGTGGGGATTTGTCTTCATTCAGCTACAAGAGCATTAGTGAGGTCAGACACTGATGTTGGTGAGGAGATCTGGGGTTCAGTCAGTGTTCTGGTTCATCCCAAAGGTGTTCAGTGGGGTTGAGGTCAGGGCTCTGTGCAGGACACTCAAGTTCTTTCACGCCAATCTTGGCAAACCATGTCTTCATGGAGCTCGCTTTGTACACAGGGACACTGTCATCCTGGAACATGTTTGAGCCTCTTAGTTCCAGTGAAAGGAAACTGAAATGCTAAAACTTTGTGACAACAGTTTGGGGACGGTGCACATGTGGGTGTGATGGTCAGGTGTCCACACACCTTTGGCCATATAGTTTATTAGCTGAAATAGATATCAAAGCAATGGGCGTGTAATCACATGACACAACTGTCACTGATAGGGTGCATGAACAGCGCTGAGCTTGTTACAGTTAGTCCACAGTTTTGCTTCATACCATTCTGTGTGTTTTTACATTCGGCATTTGGCAGGCGCCCTTACCCAGCATGACTAACAGACGTGCTTTGATGTCTTTATGAATAAATACATCCTTATACTGGTTCACTGTGTCAGGGACTAAGAGTACTCAGTCTAAAAACACTGTTGAAGAGGGAAGTATAGTATGAAAAATACACAAGACATTTAAGTACTTCATAAAGAACTCATTTTTGCCAGTGGTACTGTTGCACTTGATTTCCCAAAAATAACATATTTGTTAACTGCAAATAAGACCAAGATGCCAAAAATGAAAGTTTCAATAGATTTTTTTTAATAATTGAATGAGAGGAGGTAGCTTCGCCCTGCTAAACCACTGAAACCACCCGGCCCTCCTGGGGGATAAAGCTTTCCCCTTCATTTTAGCTAGCTAGCTAACGTTAGATGACTAGTTCATTCTGTAGGTTTTGCGCTGTTGGGTAGTGACACTGAGAGCTAACCAACTCACTCTAGCTAAGATACCAGTCCTTGTTGAAAGTAAGAGGTCTTTAGTTTTAGTGTATGAAGGCTGTGCTTCAGAGAATTGGTCTACTCATTGCCATAGCAATTTATTTATGACAAAATATGTAATAATATGAGACACTTTTATGCCTAATTAGAGAAATGGTATACTTTTAATACTGCTTCATTAACAACAGGTTGCATGATGCCTAAAGTACATTTCACGATTTTATATTTCAGCTGGATTCGATTGGTCATATCACTGCCTGTGAATCAGATGGCACTGTACATGTGGCGTGTAATGGGGATGAAACCAGACAACAAATAAAGGGGCGATAACAGGGAATGCTTTTTCCTTCCCTGCCTTCCAGTATTGATTTTAACCCACTCTGGTCACCTTCCTAAGGTCAAATGGCTAGAGAAAGGGCTGCTCCGATATTTGCCTGAAGTGAGGCTTTGTCAGTTGACTCCTTAAATGCTTGAGGAACAGAGTCAAGATGAATTCAGGAGAAAAACTTGCTTCTGTTTAAATAGAAGCAATAAAATACTTCATATTTCATTTCTATTGAATATGAAAGATAAATCCTTTACTCTGCTAGGTAGGTAACAAGTTAGGTAGTGAGCCAGTCAATACTGCTCTACACACACTTTAAAAGAAATAAATTGCCCTAATCGCCCAGGAAACTGCTTCATCCTCACTGTGCTTTCTAACAAGAGCAAGTGTGTCGATATGAAGAATGCGCTCGGGATTAGACCCTCATCCATTTTTTTCAAGTGGCTTGTAATGTCGGAGTTGTGAGAGGGAGTCATGCTGGAAGTGAGTTGTTTATACCCCATTTCTCACAGTAGGTCATTAAAGATGTGTGTTTTTACATAATGAGACTAGCAACCGACAAATAGCAGAACTGCTTACAAAAAAAAAAGAAAAAAAAGCCCTGAATGATGAGTCTAATATGAAGCGTTTGTATCCTGCGTTGTGTTGTATCTCTGCTCTCCTAATATGGCAAATAATAAAAGTTAAACAGTTCTTACAAAACGATTTCCAGCTAAATTCTTATAAAGCTTTTTTTTCCCCGGCAATTTTGTGACTAAAGACAAAAACAGCGTTGCTTGTGAAGCTGCATCGCGGCTGGTCAGGCTTCCGTAATCAGCAGCATGTGAGAGCCGTCGTGTTCATTTGTAATCAAGATTTCACATTCTGCATTCTGTTATTTTTAATTTCTGCACATCACCACAAATACCAGCACACGTTCTGCTTAAAGCGCAAAACTATTATTAGAATATGCAGACAGAAGAGCTATCAATTTGTTAAAAAAAAAAAAAAAAAAAAAAAAGCAAGACAAACTATATATCCTGAAAAAGGTTTTACTTTTCTTGAGATTTTTTTTTTCTTTCCCTGAATTTCCCATTTTCACACAATGTCAATTCTCAATAAACGTCTGCTGCCTAAACGCATAGGATGACACTGAAGGCGGTGTGTGTGCACACAAAAGCAATTCCCCCACGCTGTGAACAGGAACAGGTGAAAAAGTGTAATTCAAAAGGAAAGTGATGAGTGCAGCAGGCGCTGGTTATCTGCCTTCTTCACATCCTGCTTAAGACGATGAGATCTGAAATTTCAGATCTGCATCACAAAGGCTAAATGAGGCTAACTAGATAAAAATCCAGGGCTTCATATGTTTGGAACAGCGGAATGTTCTTTAGCTGAATAAGAAAGTTTTCTTTCTTAAAAATACGAGTTGGTTGAGATTGACTTTGAGGTCTTTTTATTGATTCAGGAGAAAGCAGAAAATGGTAGAAATATGCTTGTGCGGGTCACAGAAAGGGCAACAACGAGGGTAAGAGGAAAGATGAGTTGACATCTCTTGCCAGGGAAAATCCTTGGTTTTTTTTTTTTTTTCCTGGCAAATAAGCCGCAATGAACAGAAAGGTGTTTACAGAACATTAAGCCCAGTGCAGTAAACTATCAAACAGTGGAAAGCCATTTGCACTGGTGGAAGGGTATGTTTTTTTTCCTTCCTAAAATTAGATGTGAAAAGCTGTTTGGTTCCGTTTTCTTCCTGTAATTTGATAAGAATTGTGTTTTGTTCCCCAAAAAAAGAAGAAACAATAAGAACAAACCGGTCCGTGAGCAAACACTACAGATTATAAAGCAATGTGAGGAAATTCATTTTTGCCAAACACAGAATTCCTAAATTAAAACCGAGCTCATCCAGAATGACTGCTTTGCATTATTAATGGATTCTATTCCATGTTTTATTGAGCACATGACGATCAGTTCTGCATCTCATAATGTAGAAACAGTATACAAAAATGTGGACAGGATGAATATTTAAAAAGATGTTTATCATACAAAGTCAGACCCAAGAGACCAAATCACTGTGTGTGACCAAATTCATACGCACATTTGAGTGAGGTTTTATTCATGAACAGCCACGATTTAAACAAGCTCTGGTTAAAATGAGGTCACTTCATGAAGGGCTTTCTAATTAGGCTTTGTAAGGAGCTGTGTGGAAAACTCATACAAGTCTTTGTTGATTTTCTTCAGGGTCCTCACCTCTTCTTCCAACTCCGACACGCGTACCTTTGTGTTCTCTCCATCACCGAACACACTCTGAATGTGAGAAACAAAAACGGAACAGGAGTTCATTATAAAAAGTCCTTTATGCCAGATAATGCAAAACTACAGCTCTTAATCATTTCCTTCTTAGGTCTGTTGTTAAGTCAGTGTTCGTTCTGCAGCAACCTTTGAAACAAACAAGCACTGTCACTGTATTAAAGCAGTTCATTGGACCCTCATCACGACTCTGTCAAGCGTAAGGGTGCAGGGAAGCGAGTTCGTTTTCCTTCAGCCTGCAATCACACTTAGTACATTTTAAAAAGGTCATTTGTGGTTCAAAGGAAAATTGGGTGACCCAACGCTGAGCATTAATTCGGCCGAGGAGGAAATCTCAAACATGGATAGGTTTTAAGAGAACGGAAGACCAATTCTGCGCAAAAAAAAAAAAAAAAAAAAAGACGACTTAACTTTCTCGTCGGGTTTGGAGAACGTCTTGGCTTCTTGATGAGTTCATCAAATCCCATTTTTCAAAAAAATCCCTAATCTAGCAGAGCAGATATCGACATTCCTATTGTGGAGAATTCCGCAGCGCAGGCAAATGGCGGAGGACAGCAATGCAATTTTCCCACAGATTAAGAAGCAGGGGGTGGGATAGAAACCTCTCGTACTGTCCATTAATTTATTTATTTCGGCATTTCCTTCAAATAAACACTGTGGGCTTTCGGCTCACCCGCAGGATTCCGCTTCTGTTTTGATTGAGCGCAACTAATCCACTTAACGGAGCACGCGGAGTTCTTCAGAGCTGAGCACAGCGGAGAAGATTCCATAGTGACAAAATGCTTCAAAATCAAACCCCCAAAACCCCCCCCCCCCCCCCCCCCCCCCCCCCCCCCCCCCAAATAAATAAATAAATAAATAAATAATAATAATAGAAAATTGCCTTGCACTCCTAAAGGTCAACAGGGTAAGGATCCACTTCAACTGCTGCGAACAGGTCTCTTGGGTAAAGAGCTTGAATAAAATAACTGCATGTGAAGGTTATAAGAATATCAGTGTTTAACACAGTTAGATTTTCAACCTTGGAGGCTCCATTATATCACGCTATAATCCTTCCTGTAGTCAGCAGGTTGGATTTGGAATAATAAGTTCTCAGGGCATTAATGTCCAAGTCATTTCTGTTTAATGTCTTTTTTTTTTTTTTTTGAAATGCACTTTGATGGTATAGCACAAGCAAGTAATCAAGAATGTAATTAAACAAGCTATTAATTAAGCAAATAGTTCGGGATATATTGTGACCTGTCTGAAGTAGGAGAAGTCACAAGGCTGTTCTTTTTTTTTTTTGTTGTTGTTGTTGCACATTTTCTCCCAAGGAATATCTATGTTTGGGTAAAGCACTCTATTGAAGACAGGGCTGCTGTAACCAGGATCAAATTTTTATGGGCCGACGTGGTGGAAGTGAGAACATGCCGTGGCAAATGGCACCGATTCATAAGCCAGCTCTCATTCTCTGGAAAAAAAAAAAAATCATACCGATCTTTTAACGTCGTTTTCTTTATAAGTGTGACCTTGAGGAATTTGTTTACAGTTTATGGATACGCCCTTTCTCCGTTTATACGGCACCATTTGTTTTGTTATTGTTATAATTGAATGATTCGTTTTATTTTGTTTATTATCGGTTTGTGTTGGCTCGCTTTCTTTATTTTTCATATTCTTTAATTAATGCTAATAATATAAAACAACTGGTTGTGACAAAACGTTGTCGACGGTTCTCTTAGTCCCTGACCTAGTGAACTAGCGTGAGAATGTGTTTTTGAGACTACGCAGTGTGTTAAACACTATGAAATAAGCAATTTTAAACTTGACAGTATTATCCAGATATAAAAGTGCAGTAAGTCATGCAAATTATGTGATTTGAAGTCTATCGGTTGAGGTTTACATTAGGCGGTGTTCTTATGCGTAGATTTACACACACTCAGGAACACGAATAGGATACAAACATGTTTCTGAATTTACGGGATTTTCATGAACACCACATTTCTTGCATAAACGCACCTACGAATGATTTACGAATAAATCTGTTCGTATCCAGCTCGATAAATGAAGCCCGATGAGCTTTATCATGCTTGTATTATGTTATTAATGAGTAATGTTACACAAAAAAAGCCACTTGAACGAACTTTCAAGTTAGTTAGAAAAATTGAACTAATATCGAGTGTTTATTTGTAGCCAACTAAGACGCGAACCCGATCAAATATCGGTGCTGCAACTAGCAACTAGCGCTGATTTGGGAACCAGTTGAGAACCAATATTCACTGCTGATTGGGCCACCACTTTAACAGGACAGTGCTGTTTCCATACTGAATTTGACATCTGGAGACAGACTGCATGAGAGGAGAGAAGAGAAAAAAAAAAACACCACCACCTTGTGAAGCTACTGTAACTTTAGCTAGTTAGGGGCATGATTGAAAATATAAACATATAAATCAGTGCTTGTTAGTCACAGGTGCACTCAAGAAATTGTATTTAAGAATTTAAACCATTTGAAAACTGTAGTTGCAGCATCAGTCACAATTTTAGCTCACTCAGAAGTGCAGTAAAAGAGGGGGCAAACAACAGGATCAGAATCTTGACTCTCTCACCCACCTTGTCTGTAACAGCACACATAAGAGAATGGAGGCGGTCTGCTTTCTCCAGATACGTCTCCTCTGGCTCCTGAAAAATGATTCAACCCTTATTAAAATAAATATTAAAGTACATCAGTCCTATACAGTAAGATCCAAATATATGAAGCCATGACCAAGATAACACGTGTGCTATTATTAACTGACAATAAGTAATACAGAGGAAAAGGAATCAACATCAGGTTTGGGGTATTAAGAGATGGTAATCACCAGTCTCTTAGCCACTATCAAGAATCGTGTTTATTTCACCAGGTATTGGTTCACTGTTTTTTGTTTTTGTTTTAATGAAAAGCTCTGACAGTATGTGTGTTTTCATTTTTCATTTTATGAATACATTATGCAAGAATTATAGCACGACTATAAGTACTAGTGGGTGAGTTCAGTTACTTAGTTAGTCCTTAGGTAAAACATTGCTTACTACTGCTGATCTTATGTTCTTTGAATATCTGGTAGTACATATGAAGATTTGAAGGTTGAAGGTTTGGATTTTGGAGTACTGTTGGCTACTGTTTGTTTGTTTGCTTACATACGCCTTGCAGAATCTGCAAAATATTAATTTAAAAAAAAAAAAAAAAAAAAAAAAAAAGAGAGATCACAAAAATTGCGCGTTGTTTTTTTATTTAGTGCTGCCCTGAATAAGCTATTTCACATAACAGATTTACATATCGTCCACAAGACACAATTATAACTGAATTTACACAAATGATCCAGTTCAAAAGTTTACATACGCTTGATTCTTAATACTGTGTTGTGTTACCTGGATGATCAACGACTGTTTTCATGCTTTGTGATAGTTGTTCATGAGTCCCTTGTTTATCCTGAGCAGTTAAACTACCCACTGGTCTTCAGAAAAATCCTCCAGGTCCTGCACATTCCTTGCTTTTCCAGCATCTTCTACATATCTGACCCCTTTCCAGCAGCGTCTATATGATGTTCAGATCCATTTTTTCACACTGAGGACAACTGAGGGACTCGTACACAACTATTACAAACGGTGCAAACATTCACTGATGCTCAAGAAGGCAACACGATACATTAAGATGTAAAGGGTGTAAAATTTGAACAAAATGATCGGTCTAAGTTATTATTTTGTTTAAAGACCTCACTTTTTTCATTTAGTACCACCCTTCAGAAGCTCCATAAGATATTTACATGTCTCCCAGAAGACAAATAACACAACACCAGTCATTTACACTAATCATCCTGTTCAAAAGCTATGTGAAATAGCTTATTCAGGGCAGCACTAAATCAAAAAAAAAAAACTAAATCAATTTTTATGATCCTCTTATTTTTTTTTTTTTTTAAATTAACAACATTTTGCAGATTCTGCAAGGCGTATGTAAACTTATGACCCCAACTGTATATCATTATGCTGCTTATGACAGCTAAGTTGTAGTAGATTTTAAATGTGCCTAAAGCAGTAAAAGACTGACACAATACCAGCACATCTTCGCTTGCTTTGTAATCATTTCTGTCCATCTTTTCTTTTAGACGACAACTCCTCCCCAATGGTTTGCTGTTGGTTTCCAGAAATTAGGTTCAGAATATAGACAGTGTATGTATAAATCTCTGTACTGGCACCCAGGTGGTAGAATAAACTTCCCCTGGCTGTCTGAACAGCTGAGTCACTGGCTGTCTCCAAACGAAGAAAGAAGACAGACCTCTTCACTAGAAACCTATTTTAAAAAAAACTCTACTTGTCTCGCTTCTGTTGCTGTACCAACTCTATGTACTGACTCCTTTATAACAGGGTTTTAGCTTAATAGCAATCTTAGGCCCTGACCTATTTGTACTAACATGAGGATATGGCTTTGATGGAGACTACAAAGCCCTTCCGAAAGTTGTTCTGAATAAGGCCATCTGCCGAATATTGTCGATCCAAAAGTTTTATTTTTTAATTTGAAACACAATATATGATGGAAAAAAAAGAAACGTCTCGCTAAGATTTTCAGCATTTCGTCATCGGATTTGGGCAATTTCTGGCTTAAAAAAAAAAATTCTGGTGGCTGAACTTTTGGTGTATCCCTGGTATATTCTCATATGCATTTCACACAACATCTATACAGCAAAGGTTGGTACATGCGTGAATCAAAAACAAAGTTGAGCCTAGTCCTTTCCTCCCCACTGTCCAATTTCCATTTGCTATAAACAGTATGACAATGACTGCAACCATGGAACTGCCAATACGGTTATCTTAAACAGGTCTGTCCGACAATCAATCAAGTCTGATTCGGTGTCAGCTCGCATGCAGCAGTATTTACAGCCTCATCCTATCAGTTTAACAGTGTGGGAGTTAGCACTTATTAAACGACATGGTCGATAAAGCACTTATTCTTTAATGCAGTAAAGGTTTTACATACACATCTACACAGGAGCACACTGCACACCACAGCATCCACTGCAGCTTACCAAAGCTTTGTTTAAATTCATGTTTTTAAAAAAAATGTGCTGCTAAAAAACATATAATCGTTGACATCGTGAAGCATTTTGTAAGGAGACATTTATTGAATATTTATGGAAGGAGTCTCCAGTGTCAAGACTTTGTACCAGTCAGAGATAAAGCTCCTAAGGATGGAGGACACTGCGCTTTCCAGTTTCTTGGTAATAAGCGTTTTTTTTTCTTTCGAGAGAGAGGGAGAAAAGAGAGGCTGGTGAGGGAACGACTGATTATAGCTGCTGGAACATAACTGAGAAAGGGAACTGACTTGTCTCGTGGAGGTTCCACATCATTAAACGTAACTATAAGCGAATTAATAAGTATGACATGTTGTTCGTTAATACGTTTTTAAAAAAATCTGGCAAACTGCTGGTATAAGAGGAATAAAACACTGCTGGACATGCTTTAATAAGAAAATAATCAGCATCAGAGGGGAAACATCACACACTTTTGGAATTAAATGAACTTCCCAGGTTAAATCCTGTGTGTCCTGAACGTATCATTTTGACCTTCACTTCCTAGTAAGGGGATGGACCTTCCTGTGTTTATGCAGCATTATCGACATTCACCCTAACTTTCCTTCACATAACCAAATAATAGAAATGTAGAAACAGTTCTGCAAGAGAAACTCATTTGCATTTTTATAATAATGTGCATTTGCATGCTGTGCGGTGCCTCAGTGAGAGTAAGTGTGGTCATAGGAGGAATAGTGTGTCGTCGCTTATCCAATCAGTCGTTTTAGGCTCTCTGACACCAGACAGGTTTATTTGAAACCTTTCATTGAAATGGCTTATTTTGGAAAGATGACAATATTCCCACAGACTATGAGGATTAGCCTTAAAGTAAACAAGGAGAGCAAACAACAAAGCTAGAGAACGGTGCAGGCACGGAGCACAAGAGGATACGGAGGCAGTGGAGGATAGGCGGCAGTGTAAACAGGGAACGTGAAATGGCTGGAAATGCGAAAGAGCGAATAGAAGGGTGTGTAAACACACAGCAGGTGGCAGACAATTTGAACGCTCTGAAAAAACAGATTATTCATGAGCCTATAACTGATTTTGACGTTGAATGCATTACCAATGGGCCATAAACAGCTGTTTGTTAATAATACAGTAACATTTATCATACTCTAGTGTAGAAGTGAAAATGCTTATCTGGGCAATCACAACGTATCCTACACCCAACCTTTAAATGTGTACCATACACAGTGTGATTCAAATAATTACTGTACAAATTACACTGTTTTAAAGGCAAATATGGGACCATTTGTCTCAGTTTTAAATAATTTCTACCTGAATAATATGTATCAAATATATATTAAATTTTTTAAAAAAGGTCTTGGGTGTAGACTTTTTTTTTTTGCACCAATAAGCCAAAATGTTATGACCACTCACAGTAGCGAATAACACTGACTACCTCTTACCAATGCTGCATGTTAACGTCTGGGATACGCGACTGCACGGAATGTACAGGGAAAAACAACAACAGACCGGGAAATGAAACTGACAAACCATGCAGTCTCAGAAGAAAAATGCAACGGTTAAAAGTTCTGTTTAGAAACTTCCGCAGACATCAGCGTACAAACTGAAACTTTTTTTTTTCTTTCTGTTTGAAGTATACTGATAGCTTGGCAATTGTGAGGAAGCTTCCACATAGCCTCACTAATTACTCTAAATCATTAATAACTAAATCAGTAACACCTTATAAAATAAGTTTGTTCGTTTGGACTTCTCAGATAAATCCCATCCAAATGACCTATTTTTTCAAATCGTACTCAATACCTGGCAGTTGGTGCCCAGCCTGAGACACATTCCTCCCGTTCCGGCTCCCTCAGCTTGCTCCGAATTGTTCAGATGACGGCTGAAGCGAGGTAACGGGATGCCAGGCCGACTGTCGGGCAGGAACATGTTGCCAGGGGCTGGAATAATAGCAGCGTTGGTCACCTGACCTGTTGGCACAAATACATGATGCGCCTCTATGTTAGGTTCCTGCAGGGCCTCAATAAATTTAAGTGCCATACTGTAAACTCATATTTCATGCTGTTTCACTTCAATAAATTGGCCCAGGATAAGAGATATGTTAAGGACACTAGCTTTACAAGGGACATTGATTGGAGTAAGCCACGTTTTTCCATTTTTCCACAAAAGCTGAAGCTCTGAGCATTAAACAAATAAAACGCAGGCATTAAAGACCCAAAAAAAAAAAAAAAATAAAAAAAATAAAAAAAATAAAAAAAAAAAAAAAAAGCAGTGCCGAAGAAATGGTTTGCCCAGTTTTCTCCCTTTGTGATTTGACATAAACCACTGTCCATAATTGAAGTTTAAATGACAACGCATGGCTGCAGAGAATAAACAACCTAGACTTGGAGAAAGTTCCAGAAAATAAGATGAGCTGTTCAGGTGTGAAACCTTACACCCAACTTTTAGAATGATAAATCAGGAAACCGCATTAACTCAATGTGATGCCCTTCAAATTTTATGACTGAAACAAATGCTCAAGTGCTTTTCAAGTACTGAACCCCTCCTTTTTTTATTTCCTCATTACTTCCAGTCAGACACATAAGTCCCACATCATCTAAACTGCCCATCTGTCCAACTAAATAAAGGATCTTTCTCTGTTATTGCCTCTTAGAAAAAAAGCCATAAAACAGACAGCACAATGTACCCTGTTATCTCAGAGTCACATGGGCACAGCTCGGTGGAGATTAAGGTATATAATTCCGAGATTCTGGAACAGTTTCTCTAAAGGATCCTGGGGATCAGTCGTTCTACTTCAGAACAGGCACTGACAGTGATTTTCTGCACATCCGAAAGCACCATAGGAAGCCAAAGATCCACTGCATCCTCAACAAGTTCTTCATAGTCAGAAACTAGCACCTGAGACATATAATAAACAAAACTTCTGGGATAAATGATATTTTTGAAACAGCATACATATAATTAACTGTCTTATGTGTCTAAAACTTGTCGTGTCATAACTATATATATATATATATATATAACTATATATATATATATATATATATATATATATATATATATATATATATATATATATATATATATATATATATATATATATATATATATATATATATATA
>CM040985.1:20500635-20520380 GCA_022985145.1 Pangasius djambal
TTGGTGTAGTGCAGATTTCGTGTCAGAGTTTGTTGTTAGAGATTTGTGTGGTTGTGACTACAGTTTGGTTTGTGTTTTCGAGTTGTTGAGTGCTGTAACCAAAAGGACCTGTTGATATTTGACCCATTTGCATGTTTGACCCTGATCTTGGTTTCCCCTTGCAACTTGTTTGCGCACCTGTAAATATTCTTGTACAAATTGTAAATATTGTAAATTGGGATAGTAAGGAGTCTGACGCCATTTTCTTTGTAGACCTTTGATCTCTGTTTTGGGTTAGGTAGTAAGGGTAGTAATTGTATATTCTTTTCTTTTTTTTGAACAGGTAAGGCAGAGGTCTCAACCTAAGAACTTTTGGTTTGTTATTTTGGCCTTGTTGGCTCCCGAACTAAACTCCCAATAAACTTATCTTTTTGCAATTTTTTTGTCCATACAAGTCCTTTCATGTTGCGCCTTTCCCCTAGACGGGCGTAACTATATATATATATATATATATATATATATATATATATATATATATACACACACATATATATACACACATACATACATATATACATACATACATATATATAGGATGCTTTCTGTATAGGCTAGGAATAATATTTGTCTTCCACAACAATACACAATGCCCCCAAGTACTCTCAACCAGAGCAGCTCAACAGCCATGTTCCTAGAATAATCACATCTCTGCTAGGTACAATAAATGCGGTATTAATGTAGGATATCACCTCATCCAACGTGTTTTAACATTCTGTTATGTTCACATGTGGGAATACTAGTGGTCAAGGCTCACTGAAACTGGACTGATTGAGATTGTAAGGTTGATAAAAAGACAAGGCACTGGGTGTTATTTTTATAGGAAACGTTCTTACACTTATACTGAAGTTGTCAAGCACAGTAAATTGCCGGAAAGCATACAACAAATAAATCACCAAATACTGAGCTTCGAATTTCAGTCTGTTAGACACTAATCACTATATTTGGACCAGCTTTATAAAGGACTACAAAATACTTTAAAAAGTCTATACAAAGTGTGATGCCTTCTCTGCAGATTAATGAGATGCGTCTCAGCAATAATACAAGACAAAGAAAACACTCCCTGCGATGGAGCCTTGTGCACAGCGGTCAGGTTCATTAGATCTGCGTGTGTGAAAGCTGTGTGTGTGTGTGTGTGTGTGTGTGTGTGTGTGTGTGTGTGTGTGTGTGTGAGGGAAATGCCTGAACATTCACAATGGTGTTCACGCTCCCACTATGCACTAATTTTGCGTGCAATTCACTTTTTATTCATTTATTTACTTCACTTCACTTTGGTTAAGAAGGATTAGGAACGAGTACATCAGAGCGACAGCTCATGTTGGACAAAGTTAGGGAGGCCAGATTAAGATGGTTTGGACATGTTCAGAGGAGGGAGAGTGAGTATATTGGTAGGAGAATGTTGGACATGGAGCTGCCAGGCAGGAGGTGAAGAGGAAGCCAAAGAGGAGGTATATGGAGGTAATAAATGAGGATATGAAGCTAGTGGGTGCGGGTGTTGTGGATGCAGAAGATAGGGATAGGTGGAGAGTGATGATTCGCTGTGGCGACCCCTGAAGGGAAAACCCGAAAGAAGAAGAAGACGACTTCACTTTGGTTAAGAGTTGATTTTCCCTTGATGTGATTGATGAAGAAAAGCACATGAAATGTGTTTAGCTGCATAAAATGCTGTGCACTCTGCTACTCTGCCAATACGATTTAATCAGCAAATGCCTTCCAACTGATATATACTATGATAATATTATATATGATATGCAATATATATGATATTTGAGTTGATATATATGCTATATAATATATACATTTCTTCTTATGAGTTCTGATGTTAGTGATGTGTTGCTTTTGGCAGATTGTCATTCCTTCTAGTCAAAAAAATGTGCTCACAAGTCATCGGTGTAGTCGCATTTGAGACGCGTGAAAAAGCCTGGTGTGAGCGGCTACCTGTCTCGGCTGACCACTCGTGATCCAATCGCACGAGACACATGGTAATACCGGGTGTAAACAATGCCAGAGAGACTAGCATTAATCAGGAAACAGCCTTTGTAAATCTTTAAATGTTATGTTATGGTTTATGTGGGTTGAAAGTATACACTAAATTGTGATCTTGTCCTGGAGTCCTAATTTCCAGCACAGATCTCAACCAGCCAGACATGAAAAAGAATCTCTATACAAGTAAGCTTCTGATATCATAAAACTGAGTATTAGTCTGGACCCTATTACTGATTTAACTGAAAATTCCCTTTAATGCGGTTCCTGAGGAAAGGCTGACTGAGGTGACAGCAGACAAGAGCTGAATCTTCAAGGCCAAGGCTCTTGAAAAGAAAGAAAGGAAGAAAGAAAGAAAGAAAGAAAGGAAGGAAGGAAGGAAGGAAATCTTTCCGCCTTATTACAATGTATGCTTTTCTGCTCAAGCCCTAACCTTCACACAACAGAAAATATAAAATTATTGAAGAAAAGAAGGGAAAAAAAAAAAAAAAAAAAAAAAAAAAAAAAAAAAAAAAAAAAAAAAAAAAAAAAAAAAAAAAAAAAAAAAAAAAAAAAAAAAAAAAAAAAAAAAAAAGCTGAAGCACTCTTTCAAAGAGATGAACCTGTCAGAGTGAATCAGCGCTGCTGAAGGAAGACATGAAGGACCTGTCTGCTGAGCATACACCCACCACCTATTAAATTAATATTCCTCTTGAATGAAAACAGCAACAGTTTTATAGGACTTGGAGGTTCACACAAAGCCAGAGGACAAATGCGGATTTGTGAAGAAATGACCTTACGCTGTAGACTGGATAATTTGACAATTTGAATCTGATTGGTCGGAAAGTGTGCGTTGATTCTGCGTAATGGCACGGCTCGGACAGTAGCTCTGGCTGTAACATGAACGACAGGTCTATATTAATGCACTTGTTCTAATATGTTATTGTTTCTATAGTAACCGCTCATTCACAGGGATTTGTATAGCGGACGTGCCACATAATCTACGACTAATAATAATTTTTTTTTTTTTTAAATCATATTGTTTAACAAAGAAAAAAAAATTAGAATCGTTGATATGGAGAAGATTTTATTAGAAGATGTTCACGTAACATTTATGAAAGGAGTCTCGTGTGCCCGAGCTTTTTAACAGCAACGGTGATTAGTAAAGCGTCAGAGCACAAGAAAGTCTTCGAAACAGAGGAGTTTATGCTTTCCGGTTTCTCTGCAAAAAGTGACAAGCTGCGTTTCTGAGAGAGGGAGGAAACAACTGCTTATGGTTGCTATAACGTAAGTGATAACAGGAACCGACTTGTCTTGCGGACATTCCACAACATTAAGACTTAACGTAACATTGCTGCGGAAACACACACATCGGACCGCGCTTTTATACAGAAATAATACACGTACACTCTGCTGGGTGTTTCGAGGCTGCACCACAGCACCCGACTGTGTATTATTTTCGTATAACAGCACGGTCTGTTGTGTATTGGCAAAACAAACAAAAAGTGGAAAATATGACAGTGTTGGCTGGACACGTAATGTAATGTAAAAGCTGATCTTGCCGTGTGATTCAAGTGCAAAGTCACTTCATTGGAGTTTTCTATTACTAGCGCTACAGCGTCTCAACTCAGTATTTAATTTAAAAAGAATCAGAAAATAACTGAATTTGCACCAACACATCACTCAATGTTTATTCCGAAGAGTTCTTGCCAACTCTAATGTACAACTCATGAGTACAGGAACCGTCATCTCTCCATCTGACCTGGTCTAATTCTATTCACGCAATGGACTGAATTCAAAGTCGAGTAACGAGCACGTAGTGAGGAGTTCATTTCACACATCGGTATTCAGACCTCAGACGTGACTACAGACTTGCACGCTACTCAGACAGTCGCACGGGAATTGGACACAATGAATTAATCCTTGTATTCTTCATAGGTCTTCTTTCCCCCCCACATGGAGTAGGTAGCACTCTAATCAGGGACTTACTATCTCAAAGGACCAAATTTTATTAGCATAAAATTAAATAAAATTATGATCTACACTTACTTAAAGTGAGCTGTAAGATTAGCACGAGTGCTTTAAACCTTGGGCATGTTTTCCTTACACAAAAGCACATCAAATGAATTAAATAATGCCAGCGACTTTGTTAATTCGACCAAAGTAGCAAATTAAAAGCATGATAAAATAGTCTACATCCCGTGCACATTCCAATTAAGCGTATAGAGCGGGTCATATTTTGCTAAAACACTCATCAGTAGCAACATATTGGCAATATACTAGACTCCTAATAGATTTTTTTTATTTGAATGCTTTCCATCTTCTCATTTATATTATCATATATCATATTAGTCTTTTTTTTTTAATTTGTTTATTTTTAAATTCTCTGAGGCTTTTATGTTCCATCATACTGCATTTGCTACGCTGGTTCGCATTTTCTATCCCCAAATGCTTTCAGACTCAATGGCAAGTGTTTGTGTTTAAAGGTGGTGGTCTAGAAGCACCACATCTCAGAAACTTCTCCTCAAAAAAGAAAAAAACAAACCAAAAAAAAACACACACAGAAAATCAGCTTAAATACCTGTGTAAGGTGACTCTGAATACAAGGAACTTTCCCCACTGTCATGGATACGGCAGAATCGGCGAAGGACTCTAGGTCCCAGGCGGCTCCGCTGCCTACAAACATGTCTGCCTTAGACTCCGGCTCCCAGCACACACACACACTCACTGTTACCTGATTTCTCATTCCACATACTGGGACTCAATCACCACTCACCACTCTATAAGCACACACCAAACATACCCTCAGCGCGTAGTATCGTTCAGTGTTTGTCGCTCCTGATGTGCCAAGCTTTGTTGGCATTGATACTGATGCTCTGGTATTCGAAACTCTGCTGTTGTCCATTGGCTTCTGAGACCCTGGTTTCCCTTGTTAATTCTGACAGTTGATCACCTGACCCTTGCTAGTTTTTTAACAATCCGTGATTTTGCATTGCTTGCTACCTGCCCTGTGTAAATAAACACACTTTGCACTTGCATCTGCCTCCACCTCATGACACCTGTGCAAATACTGATGTGACTTTTGACTCCGAATACAGCCCACAACTGCTGATGAATTTAGCCCTTTTACACCCTGCATATCTAATAAAATAAACTGCATTGAAAATTGCATTTATATTAAATTCACATGAAAACAGAAGAACACGTAGAACCCGGGATGCTTAAAAAGCTATTTAAAGTGGGGTCAAATTATAATTACAGTTACACTTACCGTACTACAGAGGGACACCTGAAAGATATTTCCATCACTTCCTCCACAGAACAGGAAGTACTCACAGGGGTCAAGGGTCACTGACATGATACTGACGTCAAAGAGGACTGACAAAAGCATCTCCCCAGAGGAAATTTCCCACAGCTGTAAGAACACACAAGGAAAGACATGTTGCTGTATTCAGGCACAGAACAGCGTTCATCTTTTCTTGATAAACCTAATTTCTTAAATTGTTCATTCACAAATATATAACGAATTACACATAGTAAATCATTTAAACAGAAGACTTATTAAGTGGATGATTATATGTATATATATATATTTTTTTATTAGTGGCACAACCACAATTCTTATTTGGTGAAGCCTTCCCTGGAGTCTCTTCCTGTAAAGTCTAAGAAGGTTAGAGACACTTGCGGAAGGTTCTTGAACTCCGTCTCCTTGCAGAACATTTCTAGCTCTGATATGTTTTAGGTTTGCTCATGTGAATTGTCCTCTTCAGAGTTTGGATTTTATTTTACCACAACCATTTCTGTGCTCATTTGGATCTTGGTTTGTGCTCATTTATTATACTGAAAGATCCATCTGGACTAACTTACTGGCAGAGGTAAAATATCCTTCATGTCTTCCTTCAGCAGCGCTGATTCACTTTGACAGGTTCATCTCTTTGAAAGAGTGCTTCAGCTTTTTTTTTACATTTTTTTTGTTATATTTTTATATTTTCTGTTGTGCGAAGGTTAGGGCTTGAGCAGAAAAGCATACATTGTAATAAGGCGGAAGGATGTTCTTCCTTTCTTCCTTTCTTTTCAAGAGCCTTGGCCTTGAAGATTCCTTGAAGATATCCTGGAACTTGGCTGAATTTATACTCTTCACAAGAACCTTTAGACCACCAGCTGCAAAACAGCCCCTAAAGCAGTAATGGCTCAATGTCCGGTGCTTTTCTTTGTATGCACTCCCGAGTTTGAATTATGGTGTACAATTTCCATTCTCTAGAACAGTGCCAGTGATTCTGGGGTATACTTATAAAATTATCACCCCACCCTAGGCTTTCTTTGTTTTTTAGTTGGAAAATGAGGGATGATGAATCAAACAAACAAGCTAAATATGGAGAAAATAACCCAGACTCCCTCCCACAGAGAAGAGATGAAAGGAAAGACCCTGCTTCTATCACCTTGGAAGACTAAGAGCAATGAGCCATCTGACGCTGAAGACAATAAATATCAGTCTGCTCTGCATCGCACATTTCTGTTCCAACCTGTTCCCTAAATTAATGACTCGACAGATCTAATTATTTAGAGACGATAATACTTTTGCCAAGAACTTTGATGGTCGGTCATTGTGCCCTGAGCCAATATAATATAGGCTTAGAAGAAGTGCTGAGGAGGAGGTTTTAAAAGTCCATAGTAGAAATGGGGCTCATCTCACAGAGAGGTAGGTTAAGGCCATTCATCCTCCTATAATCCAACTTACCGACTACCTTTTCAAAGCCAACAGAGAGCTCACAGAGTTGAAAGAAATCTAACGCACACTGGGTAAAGACTAATATGCAGAAATGGCCGTGTTGGAATTACTAGCTGCCCTTTCCTGTCTGATTTTTAATCAGACCACAGTTCTTACTGACATGGCAGAAGTCTGGATCCTTGTCAATAGAGCTGCACCATTCTGAACGTTTTCTTCGGACACTAACTATAAGATAGTAGAGTGTTCTAGCGTTCCCTCTTTGGCTTACCTTTCACAATTCAGAGTGACGGATGAGCCATCATAAAGGAGACAAACCGACCATAAAATAAAGCCGGGATTGGACTAATAATTGGACGAGATCAGTGTGACGACCCTGTCGTAAAACAAAAAGTGCTGAAGTCGAGTGGAAAAAGAACCTGTGTGTCTTTCGCCCTCTGAAAGACACGCACTACCTTTATAGAGGAAGTTTAGAGGAAGCAGGATTCAACAGGATGCAATACTGAAAACCTTTAGGTCACTGCTAAAGCTGCTGCACTGATAATGGTCTAGTGAGCCAATATCTCTGAGCACTTTACTGTCCTATTTAAATAAAGCTCTTTTTTTTTTTTTTTTTGGCTATAAGACTCTGTATAATTTCACAAGGTGTTTGCTCTGAATAACACATTAACTGTTGATTATTTAAAATAATATCAGTAGACATGACAAGACTGTATATTTGTATCAGATTTCGTTTCTGGATCTATAGTCATGGTGTATTTTCTATGTTTTACACTGTCTTGAATTTATCTCACCGCTGCGTACTGTTGAGACTGTTTTGGAAGATATAACTTAATGTAAATTGTACGTAATTTCATTTCATTTGTCTTTGTAAGTATGTTAACATTAAACTTCATCTTTAGCCCTATGTAGATGAGACTCGCTTTGCATTGGGGGCGGTGGGCTACTGTAATTATCTCCGTCCGAATGCACCATCTGAGTAATTTTTTTATGTAATAATAATTATTATTAATTATTATGTAATTTTTGACCAGACAAATAATCCCATGGAATATACAGTACTGTGCAAAAGTCTTAGGCACATGCAAAGAAATGCTGTAGAGCAAAGACGCCTTCAAAAATAATGAAACTAAATGTTTCTACATTTAAAAAAAAATACTATAAGGAGCAGTAAACAGTAATAAATGAAACAAAGTCAATATTTGGTGTGATCTTTCACTTTAAAAAAAAAATTATTAGTCTGAGGTAAAATTAGTGCAGGTTTATAAGGAAATGAGCTGGAAGTGTAACTGAGCATCTTGCAGAAGCAGCCGCAGCTCTTCTGGAGACTTTGACTGTCGACTCGCTTCTTATTTCTGCAGCGAAACCCAGCAGCCTTCATTCTGTTTTTTTTTTGTCTGAAAAGTGTCTATGTTTTCTGCTTTCTTTACTGACATCCAAACATTTTTCTGTAACGTTTAATTTTGTGCTGGAAAACTAATGTTTGGAAATCGAAAAAAAGTTTTTGTACTGAATCAATAATGTACAAGTCATAAAATACAAAATCTATAACAATCTATAAAGACAAACTTTATCATTTATAAAAAATCTGTTGTATAAAAAAAAAGAAAAAAAAAATAGGGTGCCTAAGACTTTTGCACAGTACTGTACCTTTGTCTCACCCAAACTGACATGTGATTCGGCACAACCTGCAAGCATGCATTATTTCCACAGAACAGCACGGTCTGGAGTGTGTTGTTTCCTTTATACCACAGTGATCTGCAAACGATTGCAGTGCTTAATTTATGAATGAATGGCACATCGTGCATTTTAATGGTTTATGATTAGAATTGATGCTGTGGAACATCCGAGAGACAAGTAATAAATTAAATAATAAATTATAATCAATTAAACACTGTAATCCTCTGCCAGTGATTACTACATTTAATTTATTAATGAGCGACACGTCGCACATTATAACGGTTTATAGTTAGGCTTAACGCTGTGGAACATCGGAGACACAAGTTAGCTCCTGTTCTCACTTATGTTACAGCCACAATAAACAGTCATTCCCTCACCAGCCTCTCCTTCCCCTCTTCTGTCTATCTTTCTCTCTCAAAAAAATGCATCCTGTCGTTTTACTGAGAAACCGGAAAGCATAAACTCCTCTACCGTGAAGACTTCCCCGTGCTGGGAAACTCAGCTAGACACTGACCGTTACAAAGCACTTACAACCGAGAATCCTTCGATAAACGGTAAATAAATGTCTTCTAACAAAAAAAAAGGTCACTACATCAATGATTATAAGAATGACTTTGTTAAACAAACAACACGTTTTTAAAATCCGTTTATTATTAGTCTTAGATTATGTGGAGTGTCCGCCTGTATACGAGCTGTTACTATAGCAACAATAACGTATTAGAACAAGAAATATTAACCTATTGTTCATGTTGCAGCCTGTCCGAGCCGCGCTGTTAGACAAAAACAATGCGCACCTTCTGAGCCATCAGATTTGAGAATTCGACTCCTCTGTGGTATAGCGGTTATAATAAATGCCAAAAAAAAAAAAAAAATCAGTATGCATTAGAATGAAGTGTAATGCAGTTTGAATTTTCCATGAGACAACCATGCGTACATCATAAAGACACTCCAATCTCAGTGATTTAAACAGAGCTCATTCATCTTATCCCTTGCAAATTGATCGTAATTACTACAGATGTCCTCCGGCAGCATTACTTATTAGATATATATCTGGATATCTGATTCTTATTCTTATTCCGAACTGTACTATTAAATGGCTTATATTGTGGAA
The DNA here is from genome assembly GCA_022985145.1 of Pangasius djambal. Classification (NCBI taxonomy): domain Eukaryota; kingdom Metazoa; phylum Chordata; class Actinopteri; order Siluriformes; family Pangasiidae; genus Pangasius; species Pangasius djambal. The sequence continues at coordinate 20,510,151 of CM040985.1, forward strand.
GTTGACTGTACCAAGTGAATTGTTACCGTCATTTCAGCACAGGCGGAAAACTCCCCCTATTTTCACATGCTGTTTAAAACCACAGACTTCAGCTATGCCAAGCAAGAGGTTCATTTGAATAACTCATTACGATTGGCCCATGGCTGAAATTTAAATACAAGACAAGCCAGTGCCTCACACCAAGGATTCTTTTAAATAACTTACTGTCATTGGCCTGTGCTGGCCAATAAACATACAGCACAAAGAACACACAGGCTACATCTCACACTGCATATTATTCTTCTAAGTAGAGATGATTTACCAGGGTAAGAGAACATGAGTCACTGGAGAGGTAGAAAAAGGCACAAGCGTTTATTTTTAAAAATATAGGCATGATTTTCAAAATAAAAAAATCACTTGAGACATGTTTCCTGAACGCCCAGAACAGCACAAAAACTGAAAATCGTTTAAACTTAAATTAATGGCCATAAATCCAAAACAAGGTTAGACAATTACCATAATATTAAAATATAATATAAATATAATATCGGCATGTTCAGGACTTAACGTGATGGATGGGAATAGGTCTGCTGCCTCTAGTCAGGTTCTGGTCGACAGTAAAGGTAATGCAGGAAACCTATTTATTCCCCATTCATTAGGTCCTCCAATGGTTTGACTCATGTGACCTTTGGCTCGGATGCAACAAACTACATCAGACAGAATCGTTCATCTACGGCGACACACACTCATCCACCACAGCTGACGATAGCGAATACCAGACAGCCAGCTGATGATAAATGTGCGGCAGCCAGGAGAAATTAAACCCAAAAATTATTGAGCTGATTGATGTAAATAGCTGGCAACGACACTCTGGGTGGTTGGGACAAAGAGAGGAAGGCTTTCTTTGGAGAACATCGAGGCTTATTGGTGCTTATAATATTTATAGTGACTCACCATATGTAATATAATGTAATAAATGTGTAATAAAGTATGTAATAAATACATAAACATTATGTAAGCACAGCACAAACAGCTGGGTCCTTCCATGTCAAATTCAGCTAGGGCTGTTGCGGCATGTCTCGGATTTTGTTCATTCTTTTTGGGTTTGTTGCTTGACAGCATGACAATACTTTAAACACATTTCACACAGCTTTGCATGATGCGACTATTGAGTCAACATCACCATCTGGGCACAGCAAAATAGCACAAACGTCTAAACGTATCCAGTAATTTTGTTAATATCTTGAATTCTATTCAGGTTCTTCAGCCCTTAGATTTTGACAAAAAGTCAGTGAAATACAATGACCGCATCTGTCTTTAAAAGTGGGGTCTATAACCCACTAGTATCACTCATGTTAGGAAATTTTGCACTTTTTGCCATTTTAAGGACCCCATTAGGAAAAACGCTGGCCTTCTGTGCTATCTTCTGAGCATTTATACAGATAGAAAACAAGTTTGTCTTTATGTCCACCAAATTTCATGTGGCTGGAAATAACATTTATGGAGATATTAAACTCTAAACATGGCTTAAGACGTTTTTAATTAGAATATATTATAGTTTTCAGGGGAATGAAAAAAATGTGATGTTAGATTTCAGCCAAAATACTTTGCACACTTTGGTTTTAGGTCATAAAAAAAGGGTTTAGATTAATGTTATATTAATGGTGGACAATCTCCATTAACTTAGCCACCAATGCCTCATATCTATGTCCTTCCTTCTACTCAATTTCTGTCTGACAGACAGAAGGGGTGACAAAGTAAAAAAAAAAAAAAAAAGCAACATAGTTTATTAGTGAAGTGTTCGGCCACTATAAGCCACTAGAAAAGCTTCAGTGTGCCTTGGCATTGATTTTACAAGTGTCTGGGTCTGTCCTGGTGGGATGAACACCATTCTCCTAAAGGATATTCACACAATCTGTGTTTTCATGACGGTGGGAGAGAGCACTGACGTCTAACATTGTCAGTCCTGAATCTTCCATTTTGGACATTTGGGCTGAGAGATATCCCATCAGGATAGAAAAGTTTCATTACAGGATAGAGATGATCAGTCAGAATTCATTTGTATTAATTTGCAGGGATTCTTCTGTCCAAGGGGACACGTAGAACTGCACCATGCTGGCATAATGTTCCCAAAGCATAACTGATCCACCTTTTTTTCCCCTCTTTGTCACTCCTTCGTAGGTAAAAAAAAAAACGTAGGATTTACACAAATCAACTACTAGTACTGACTGGAGTCATATTTATTCTCATATATAAGCATTCTTTCAAAATCTCACTCACATTTGGAGTAAAGAACAAAGTGAATATCATAATGCAAGAAGAGCAAAGTCTAAAACTACAGCGTAAAGCAATTGAAATCATCATCATGGTTTAAAAAAAAAAAAAAAGCAAAGATGGTCCATGTAAGATTTATAACCAGCGAAAAAAAAAGGAATAGCAATGAATGGGGCAGGTGCCTCGAGTCGCTCACCAATCATGAGCAATCAGGCATCTCAGCATGAAGACAAAGCAGCTTTGACAACGTATGCACGCTCTGAATTCCATCTCACCTCTCCAAATCAGAGAGAAACGCGAGAGTATGGGGCTGTCTGAAGCCCTGCTGGGTGCGCAAGACCACAAGGAAGACCGAGCTAAACCGAACCAGCGTAATCATCTGTGACTAGATCGAGAAAGATGTAGCTTCTTCATAACACACATGATTGCAATAATTATGTATAGATCATGGGTTCTCCCCCAATTAGCAGAAATTACAGACTTACTCTTTTAGAAATCCACAGTGCATTACTGTAAATGCATACTCCTAAATCTCAAATACGAATAAAGTTAGTTCTGCATTCATACAATCACAACATCTGGCAGGTTTTCAAAAAAAAAGCTCTCCTAGGACATTCTGGGAGACATTTATTATCTGGGCTTGTCATGTTACCGTAGAAATGATTGATCATGGTTTGTCACAGTCACGCACATTTGAAGAAATAAACCGGTCTGTATGCTGTATAAATAAAACTGACAAATACATGTGTCATTTATCTATAAATGTCATTTATATCTTTTTTTTTTTTTTTTTTAAATGAAAAAAATATAGATTTTGACTGAAGAAATAACGCCGTTACTGACTGGGTTACAGTTTCTCAGTGTCTCTCAAAAAGAAGGCAGTTCTGGATCTATATGGATATAAATTCCATAGTTTGCTCTCGGGATAATGTAGGCTGTAGTGGTGTACAGATAAGCAGGGCTACACGTTTCCTAGGGTGGAGAAATCGCTAGGTGCCTGGGACAAGCAGATTCCAGGCTTTTAGCATTTTCTTTCTTTCTTTCTTTCTTTCTTTCATTCACTCATTCATTCACAGTTGCCTAGAAGACAAGCTCGGTAGCAGCGGATGAGACGATTTTAACCAGCATTTTGTTTTTCTAAACTTAACTCATCCAACAAGCAGAGAAATAAAACTCTACCGCATACTGACTTTTGCACGAGATCAAAGAGCAAAACAGCTCAAATGCTCGCCATACACTTTCAGCTTCATGATGCTTGATCACCAGAAACATTACCTACATAAATGGCTACATAAAGTTGCCCATCACAGGGACTCAAGTATTTGTTTATATTCCATTTATTAATGTGTAAAATCATCTTGGCATACTTTTTGAGTTAATATTAGTTGCCACTTTTTAGCCTAGGTAATCTCTGGGCAAACAAGCCATGGAAATTGGCACGCACACTGAAACTTATTCATTTATTACCTTTATTTCACACAACGGAACGGTGCCTACAGGGGTATAATTTAGGCCGGTATTAAACGCTTAAGAGCAGTTTGATTCTGTTTTATCAAAAGCAAAAACGCTGCCAATTTACCAGGCCAAAATCTAAAGGTCATTTTAAGGACATAAGGACATAAAGTAGGCGGAAGTGGATTTTAGATGTGATGACAAACTACTCTTAAACTCAGTTATTTTCACTGCAGCGTAAGGCCTCTTTCACACATGCACTTCTAGAAAGAAAAGCTTGAAACATTTTTAATGCGCTCCGTGCTCTCCCCACCACTTTTTTGAAAGTGTAGTTTTAACAGCTTGTGCCATGATTCTGGAGCGCAGTGATGTTTCTGCCATATACGAGCCTTCTCATTTATCCGGCTGTACTTTGTGACAAGCAAAGGGATATACTCTGTGGTCCTCAGTCCCCAGAGACTGGATTCCTCTGGCCTTTAACAAACCTGATTACACCTTTCCTGTCTTTTCTGCTCATCTGGGCTTTCTGTGAACATCACCAATGATCCAGGTGAAAAATCCAGAGGGCTCTTGGTGACGACAGAGAACAATCGCTACCTCAAAAAACACCTGTGTGTCTCTGTACAACACGTACTTGCCCAGATAACACAAAGACTATGAGACTTTCAAGGTTAGAAAACTCATTCCTGTACGCTCTCAAAATCAGTCATGGTTAACAGGCTTGATTACTTCACCTAATCCTCTCACAGCAATGTTGTCACGAAGTCCAAACAATCTGTGTCACACCACGAGGTCACACATGTCCAGAATGCACAAGTGGCAGAACAGCACCAGCTGCATCAGTTTATAATTTAGAGCAATCCATTTCCAGCCTGTCAATTAGTAATAATACCATTTCTGCTGTACATATAAATGAACACATACAGAACATTTAGGGGATATACCAAAGATTTAACCGAAATTCTTTAATTTTGGTGAGGAAAAAGTTTTCTCCTAATTTAATTATTTACCAATATTTGCTGCAGGTTGACCAATACACAGGTGTCATATACACGTCAGTGAGATAATATCTAAAAATTTAGATTAACTTATCAAAAATATTCCCATTCCTTATGTTATATCACCACAGGTCTGAATTTAGGTGACACAAAATGTTATTATCTGACTTTTACATAGACGTGTGTATGTGTATAACTTACACAAGGCAAAATCATACTTGGCGTAATCTTATACTGAAATGTTTTTCTACAATTACGCGCAGTAACACTTTCCTGTCATTGATATTCCCCCTGATTTTTGCTGTCTTCATGAAGAAATTATTTACACAGTGAGGATGAATCCTAAATGGCTTTCTATTCACTCTATACGCTCACTACATAGGGTACAACATAATAGCATTGTGGAACCTCATTAGATAACCAAATTTCCAATAGAAAAACATGAGATTCTGCAAAGAATAGAGTAACTGGGATCATTCCTTTTGGAAGTAAATTCACTTTTTTTTTTTTTTTTTTAAATGCTTAATTTAAAAATATATAGAAATGCCAGAAATGACTTACAGTGCCCATGTATTCATTGCAGGAGACTTGACTTGAGTCGTAATTACAGCCAAAAGTGGCTGTACCAAGTACTGATCCAGAGGGGTGAATACTTGTGCAACCAAATAAATGCCTGCCTTTTTGTGGAATTAACCTTTCTGGCACTACAGAAAATATTTTGCACCTACTGTGTAAATCAAATGGTAAAATGTCAGTTCCGGTCTTTCTACAAAAGGGGGTGAATACTTATGCAAGACACGGTATGTATTCATATAACCTTTCGCACATCAAGTGACAAACAGAGTCATTCAGCCAAAGAGCTCTTTGAGAGGCTTGTGTTAGAGGACACAGCAGAACATGGGATCTTCAGTGATCTGCTCTAAAAGCCTGAAGTGGTTATACTAGGGGGAAAAAATCAACATGAATTTAAAAAGAAAATAAATTTATGATCAATTTGTGGCACTGCTGACGATCACTTGCTACAAAAATCACCTATAGAACAAAGCCAGGAATTAATTTCAGAGGTGCTGATTTTTTTTTTTTTTTTTTTTTTAAATCAACACGTGATCTGTACAATTAAACTGTATTGATAATTTGATGCGTTCTTGCATTTGGGTGGATGCGAGTCAGCAGCAGGAGCACTGATTGCACAAATATGCTACTTAATAATTTAAGCCACCTACTGCCATTCAATCTTGCCATGTTAATAACGCACGAGCAAGAGTGCGGCGACACTGAGGCATGAGGCCGCAGGGTGAGTGCTATAGGTGATCGCAGCTGTGCCAATACTCAGTATAACAGCCTGATTGTGATGGCGATATTGCTTTTATACAACAGTTCTACAAACACAAAATTAATACGGAGGAAGTGACATTTCGGACACACTAGCAGAAACAGATCCCACACTCATTTTATAGCACGTCGGCTAGCTGGCTAGTTGGCTAGCTGGCAAACGTTGATTTGTACATTCCTGTTAAAGGTGCTTTTGGTAAAAAAAAATTTTCTTTTCTTCCCTTTCATCTTCAAATGTCGAGCTTTCATATTTTCTCAGAAGTTATATTCCTGAAATGTATCGTTTGCCATGTCCGCTGAGGTCATCACTAACACTCCTGTAGTAATGGTTTCGAACTAGGAAGTGGAATTTTATGTGATGAACACAGAAGAGTGGCATGAAACACACAGTGAGACGTTCCAGTGTGGTTCATAGAAATATAAACACTCTTGGAACACTGCTCGACCAATCAAATTAGTGGACTGGAACGAACTGCTGTATAAAAATATCATTGCGACACTTCCACTGAAAATCATTAAAATGAGATGCTAATTGTGGGGAAATTTATATTTAATCTTATAAATCCAGATCTATCTTTCACTACTTAAACCTTAAGTACTTCATTGGCTGTCTCCTTGATATCTCTGTACTCAAGAGTGTCTCGATCTGTATAGTAGCTTTCAAAGAGAAACTGAAAAAAAAAAATACATGATCCTGTTGGGTTAATTTTGCGTCTCACCATAGCAGACATATGTGGTAGTTTGCATTCGTAATAATGACTTCATTGACCTTTTATGAACTTCAATATAATGCTTTTACTGCACAAAACAATGTTATTTGACACCTACACTATAATCTGTGTTGTGTTATGTGTGTTATGTTAACCACCCATGATTAAGCATTTGGAACGGTCAGAAAATACTTCAGGGGGTTTCAAACTCCAAAACGCCTCCACCTATAGTCAACAGTTACAGGCAATCTGACACATCTGAACACAAGTGTAGCTTATAGAAAAGGCTACACCACACGATGTATAATTCCCCTAAAAGCCGAACATCAAAACTGATCCAAGTGTGACAGATACTGTTTTTCCCCCCATATCTTGTTTCGCAGGAGGATAAGAGGCTTAGCAAAGCCTTCACGCCAAACGCGACAGCATGCCACCACCCTCAGTCAATCACAGCAGTCTCTGGCCCTCCTACTTGGACATTTAATCTATACAGTATTGATCTTATTCTAAGTGACAAACAAAAACTCCACCACCCAGGAGAACCAGCTTCAGCGCGGACCATAAATAGCCGGACAGTGACATATTTTTATTGTTATGACTCCGTACTCCAAGTCGTCGGGTTTAGAATGAAACAATGAATACATTAAATGGCATATGTTTAGCTGTAATTCAGAGGTATGTATGGGTGTAGTTACAGATTGCACTGCACTTTATCAGCATAGAAACGGCTACATACAGAAGCAGAAGTACAGACACCTTGACGTTAACGTTTACAGGTTTCACAGATAAAGAACTGAAGAAAAATTCGAGAACAGCCGCATGGTAAATGCAACTGAATGGATTACCGGTGATCCAATTTCATTTACTCAAGAGCATCAACTGCCAGGTCACATTCATTACATGACAAGGATGATTTTACAGAGCTTAACAAAAAAAAAAAAAAAAAAAAAAAAAAAAGCTGGAGGAGGAGGATGCTTATGTTCTTGTTGAAAAGTAACCTACTGAACTGCTTAAAAGGCAGAGAGGCTTGTAAATGCCTGGCGAGCTCTCGTTAAAGTCACCGACTACTGTGTGCAAACAAAATAAAATGGCAAAGACCCACTAGAATACAATTACACTGATGCTTCTTATGCCCCACACACGTCAGAAAAGCAAATTCTGCAATTTAGTCTCTTTTAAACCTATAATTACTATACTGCAAGTGCAAAATCATTATCATATTTAACTGTGGATTAATAGGATTAAAGGTAGTGGGTGTGCACGTCTTTAAACGTGTTTAGAAATATTTATGCCCCTTGAGCAGCTGACACTACGATGACACTACAAGTTGAATTCCGAGGGGGGGTGGGCACATCACTACATAAATCAGTAATCACTACACATGCCAAATTGTTAATGACTCCTGCTGAAGAACTTACAGAAGGTATAATGAACACATCTATATACGAGATGCAGAAGGAAATCACGACAGTGATTACGGTATAATAACCATGGCATCTTTAGGGAAAATAACCCCTCTGGGAAATTTCATTTCGGTGGCAAAGGTTACCCCAAAAAATGTTTCCCCGTTTCCTGAATACCCACCCAATAAACTCTTACACTCGTATGGGGCAGATGAGCACACATTAAGAAAATACATTTCATAATACTTTTTCCAAACTCATACATACAACATACAATCCACTTTAACAGGAACACCTGTTCACCTGCTCATTCAAACAATTATCCAATCAGCCAATTATGTGGCAGCAGCGTAATGTGTAAAATCATGTAGATACAGGTCAAGAGCTTCAGTTTCAATGTTCATATCAAACATCAGAATGGGAAAAAAATGTGATCTTGGTGTCCCTGATCATGGCATGGAAGTTGGCATCAGACAGGCTGGCTTGAGTATTTCAGAAACTGCTGATCTCCTGGGATTTTCATGCACAATAGACTGGTGTCTCTAGAATGGTGCCAAAAAGCCAAAAAACATTCAGTGTGTGAAAGTTCTGCTGGCAGAAGAGGCTTGTTGATGAGAGAGGTCAGAGGAGAATGGCCAGACTGGTTTGAATTAACAGGGAGGCTACAGTAACTCACATAACCATTGTGAGCAGAAAAGCATCTCGGAACACACGACACACCAAACCTTGAGGAGAAAGGGCTAGAACACCAGACAACTACATCGGGTTGCACTTCTGCCAAGAACAGGAATCTGAGCCTACCCTGGGCAGAGGTCTCACCAAAACTGGACAGTTGAAAAGTGGAGAAAGAGCAGGCGAGGTTTTTCTAATCTAGTGAATGAGCAGGTATACAGATGTTCCTAATAAAGCAGTCGGTGAGTATATATAGATTTATCCTGCTGAAGGGAACATCTAAAGATTTGGACAAAAATAAACATATATATATATTAAAAAATAAAATATATATAGGCTGAAAAATATTTTGAAAACTGGTCTAGAAGGGGGAGATTATTACAACCGAGAGAATCAGAGGATCAGAGGGAGATGCAAACTTTTAAACTGATATCTTTTTGGGATTTTGCCACTATTCCCACAATATCCTACCATACACTATTTAACCACTTTTGTTATCTGTGATCACTTATTTTATTTATTATAATAATTGTGATTTATAATCATGGTCAAATGGTTATTATTCGGTGTATAAATGTGCTTTAGGGCTGCAACGATTAGTCGTCAACGGCGACGACGTCGACTATAAAATTTCGTCGACGTGAAATTTCATTGTCGACACGTCGTATTATTTAAGCAGCCTCATTTAACTCATGACTTAATACTTCTTCGTTTACTGTCTATGATAAGAACACATGCAAATGAAACTGCAATGCACCGCAAGAAGTGGTGGGGGCAGTAGCGTCTTTTAACCATTTGCGTCCTAAATCAATCAATCAATCAATCAATCAATCAGTGAAGAAGTATAACACAGAGATCAACAATGGCAGAGGCTCCGGCTCCGTGTGAGCAGAATGTAATGAACTTGAGGCCGCGACTATCTAAAGTCTGGGAGTTTTTTAAAGATAATAAAAATAATAAAGTCAAGTGCACTGTCTGGCAGTACAACGGCGATGCACGAGCATCTTAAGCGAAAACCCCCAGGACTGGTGTCCAAAGTTCCAGATGCTTAAGTTTGCAGTTTTTGGTTTACTTTTTGGAAAATGCGTCTTTCAGTCTAGAGTGTCAAAGTATTTTTAGGCCTTTTCATGAAAGCCGGTGTTGAACAATGAGCGCGCTTACATGCAGGGACTAACGTTACTCCAGTTATAAACGAAATAGCGGCGATATTCGGTTTGCGCGCGAGTCATTCTGATTGACGTGAAATTTGGCCGCATCTGGCGCAAACCGAACATCGCCACTCTTCCGTTTATAACCGGACTTGTCCCTGCATGTAACTGCGCTCACTGACTGAATGGTAACGTTAGTGTCTCGTCCCTTATGTTAATATTGTAAGCTAAATTCAAACTGTCACCTCGCCTACTAATGTTA
>CM040985.1:20520480-20545212 GCA_022985145.1 Pangasius djambal
CATTTATTAAAATCAGTGTAAGCTGTTAAGCTTTTAGTTTTTTGGTGCTTTTGTCATTCTGTTCATTTATTTACTAAGAGACTTTATGTTGACCGATACAGGTTGGAGCAAGTGAAGTCGGGGCAGAAATAATCGCTGACTAATCGGAAACTGAATCTATAGATTAGTCGACTACTAAAATAATCGTTAGTTGCAGCCCTAATATGCTTACCTTAACAGTCTGGTCTAAAGACGCAGTGGCCACTCTTGCCTGAGGTCCCATCAGCCCACAGTGTATGTCTGTGATGGGGAGAGAGTGACGTGATAACACGTGCCGAGGCTCTGGAGTGCGAGATGAGTCCAACTGTACAACACTGCAACACAGACGCACCTGCAGTTTAATCACAATATCACCATTTCTAATCAACTGAGGAAAAAAAAAAAAACCTACACGATTCTCTGTCTGAATTATACATGTGGACTTGGGCTGTATAGTTCATCATTATTTTACAATTTCCCAACAATTGCCCTGTGCACTCTTGTATCATAATCAAGAACAGATAAGCCAAATACATATGCACACAATATACTTGTGACTTCATATTTTAAGCACTATTATATGACTTGTAATGTATTATTATTATAGTATTAATCAGGGTGAATAGGATTTTAAGATAATGTATGGCAAAGTTTACATTCACAGCTCAACAATTTCAAATTTACAAGATCAATATCATTAAATAACTAATACGTGGTAATTCACTCAACAGAGAAAAATATTACAAAACCATATTATGATAATATATGGTTTTCAGCAAGATTTACGTTTTCTGAATATATTCGCCAAGATCTAATATACAAGAAATATTTCACTGTTTAACATCTGAAGTTGTTCCTAAACAAGATATTTTACCTCAAAATTTCATTGTAAAACATTTAACAATGTTTAAATACGCTATAACATACACTCACCGAACACTTTATTAGGAACACCTGTACACTCATCCATGCAATTATCTAATAAGCCAATCGTGTGGCAGCCGTGCAATGCATAAAATCATACAGATGTGGGCCAGCAGCTCCAGGTTCAGCTGTTCACAACAACACAGCTCAGTGTTTTTTACTGTGGCATGGTTGTTGGTGCTAGACGGGCTGGTTTGAGTATCTCTATAACTGCTGATCTCCTGGGATTTTCATGCACAAGAGTCTCTAGAGTTTACTCATAATGGCACAATTAAAAAAGAAAAGAAAAATTCCAGTGAGCGGCAGCTCTGAGGATAGAAACATCTTAATGATGAGAGAGGTCAAATGAGAATGGCCAGACTGGTTTGAGCTGACAGAAAGGCTACAGTAACTCAGATAACCACTCTGTACAATTGTGGTGAGTAGAAAGGCATCTCAGAATGCACAGTACGTCAAACCTTGAGGAGGATGGGCTACAGCAGTAGAAGAGCACATCAGGTTCCATTTCTGTAAGCCAAGAACAGGAAGCTGAGGCTGCAGTGGGCACTGGCTCACCAAAACTGGACAACTGAAGACTGGAAAAATGCAGCCTGGTCTGATGAATTTTGATTTCTGCTGAGGCACACAGATTGTAGAGTCAGAATTTGGCACCAACAGCATGAATCCATGAGCCAAACCTGCCTTGTGTCAACAGTCCAGGCTGGTGGGGGAGGTGTTATGGTGTGGGGAAAGTCTTGGCACACGTTGGTTAATACCAATCAATCATTGCTTGAAAGCAACAATCTATCCGAGATTGTTGCTGACTGTGTGATTCCCTTCATGGCCACCATTTATCCATCTTCTAATGGCTACTTCCAGCATGATAATGTACAATGTCACAAAGCAAAAGTCGTCTCAGACTGGATTCATGAACATGAGAATGAGCTCAGTGTTCTTCAGTGGTCTTCCCAGTCACCAGATCTCAATCCAGTAGAACACCTTTGGGATGTGGTAGAACGGGAGATTCGCAGCATGAAAGTGCACCTGAAAAATCTGCAGGAACTGTGCGATGTAGTCATGTTAACACTGACCAGAATCTCAAAGAAATGTTTCCAACATCTTGCGGAATCCATGCCATGAAGAATTGAGACTGTTTTGAGAGCAAAGGGAGGCCCTATCCAGTATAGTGTTCCTAATAAAGTGCCCCATGAGTGTAGAATAGAACATGACTGGCTGGCAGATAGAACCTTATAAAACAAAGTGTATCTGTGAACTGTAACTAGACCATTACATTAAAAACTCAAAGGAAAATTATTTCTCTTAGCACTGGCTATGTACCTAAATCCTTGCAGTTATATAAAAACTAGCAGTTATCAAAACACTGATTAAAAATCCCGACTTCCACCCTCGTCCGCCATCTAACTACAGGACAATATCAAAGTTCCTATTTATCTCCAAGATCCAAGAAAAGGCTGTAGAACAGCAGTTATGCTCATTAGCATTATGAAATGGCATTCATGAAATGTATCAGTCAGGATTTAGGCCTCATCACAGTACTGAGACAGCGCTGGTTAAAGTGGTAAATGACCTACTGGCCTCTGATCAGGGTTGTGTCTCCTTGCTTGTGTTGCTTGACCTTAGTGCAGCTTTTGACACCCTAGATCATAATATTCTTCTAAATAGACTAGACAATGTTATTGCTGTTAAGGGAACGGCCCTCCCCTGGGTCAGGTCTTATTTGACTGATCGGTATCAGTTTGTAGATGTAAATGACGAGTTCTCGATGCACACTAAAGTAAAGTTTGGTGTCCCGCAAGGCTCTTTTCTAGGCCCACTACTCTCTTCCCTAAATATGCTACCTCTGGGTGCAAATATTCATAAACATGGTATTAGCTTCCATTCTTATGCTGAAGACACACAGTTATGTTTCAGCACAGCCAGTTGAGACACACCATCTTAATAAAGTTGAGGAATGTGTAAAGGACATTAGACACTGAATGCTGAGTAACGTCCTCCTACTTAATTCTGACAACACAGAAGTACTTCTGCTAGGACCACAGACAGCTAAAAGCAAGCTCTCTCATCACATAGTAACTCTGCATGGCCGTTCAGTTGCATCATGCACAGCAGTAAAAGACCTTGGTGTGATTATTGACTTCAGTCTCTCATTTGAAGCTCATGTAGATAATATTACTAGGATATCCTTCTTTCATCTCAGAAATATTGCTAAGATAAGAATTATAATGTCACTATATGACGCAGGAAAACTACCGCATGCTTTTATTATCTCTAGATTGGATTATTGTAATGCCCTGCTGTCTGGATGTTCCAGTAGGTGGATTGGCTCCCAGTAACATTTTGCACTGATTATAAAATGCTATTATTGACTTCTAAAGCATTGAATAATCTTGTGTCACAGTACCTAAGTGAATTTTTGATCTTTTATGATTAAGACCGATTCTGTCTTTAAGTCTAGGCTGAAAACCTATTTGTTTCATCAAGTGTTTTGGTAAACCGGAACGTTCACTCAGGTTTGTTGACAGTGGAGAAGCTGGCCGCTTTATGTCCCAGGGCGCATTCGTGTCTGTGTTACCTTCCGGCTCTCCTTTTTCATTATTCTGCCATAGCTCATCTTGCCGGAGTCCCTGCTTACACTCTGTGCACAATGTACATTAAACCATCACAGGATAAAAGCACACCTAATAATCTGTGTGCTCTCTTACCGCTCGCCTCTCTGTAGTATACAGTTATAGAAGGGAAATTATTTACAATCGCTCTATCCAGCGTCACCTAGATGAGGATGGGCTCCCTTTGGAATCTGGTTCCTCTCACGGTTTCTTCCTCTTGTCACCTCGGGGAGCTTTTCCTTGCCACTGTCACCTCTGGCTTGTTCATTAGAGATCAATTTAAAATAAAATTTTATATCTGGACTTCTGTAAAGCTCCTTTGTGACATTATCCATTGTTAAAAGCACTATACAAATAAAAATGAATTGAATGAAGTTTATTTGGTTAACCTAATACTAAGGTCACAATATATTTATATATGTAATATATATACGTAATATACAATATATGCTGCTGCAATGAATTTTTAAAAACAGTTCAGCTACATCCTGATAGTTGTCACGTAAATAAATGCTCTGAGAGAAGAATGTGTCACTGTGACTGATCTATGCCCTGTAATCAATAACTAATCATTTCAATCAGGAAACTTCAAGGAGGCGAATCTCCCTACCCATCAAATATTACTATTATTATTATTTTTTTTTTTACAAGGGTAGGCTATGCTTCTTAGCTTGCTTGGGTATAAGATAAGCCTGTGATTATGGAGGAGTTAATGATACATGTAATGGAAGCAATAGCTGACCTTCAACCAAAAGTTCCAGGCTAGAAGGAGAAACAGAGCAAAAATGAAATGGGATATTCTTCGACGGCCAAGTCAGTCGCCTGATCTCAACCCAATAGAGCATGCTTTTCACTTACTGAAGACAAGACTGAAGGCAGAAAGACCCACAAACAAGCAGCAACTGAAGGTGGCTGCAGTGAAGGCCTGGCAAAACATCTCCAGGGAGGAAACTCAGAATTTGAGTTCTGAGAACATGGGCTCCAGACTTCAGGCAGTCATTGACTGCAAAGGATTTTCATCCAAGTATTAAAATTATGGTTAAATTTACAATTACATCACTTTCTCCAAATACCTTTGAGCTCCTGAAAATGGAGTTACTTTGTTGAAAATGGCTGTAATTCCTAAATGGTAAATGCCATATTTTTGTGGAACCTCTTAAAATAAAGCTGAAAGTCTACACTTCGTTTTATTTCAAATCCATTCTGGTGGTGTATAAAGACAAAATCACAAAAATGCTGTCATTGTCCAAATTGACTGTGTGTGTGTGTGTGTGTGTGTGTGTGTGTGTGTGTGTGTGTATATATATATATATATATATATATATACATATATATACACACACACACACACACACACACACACACAGTTAGGTCTTGCCATTACTGTTTTCCATACCCTTTTGATTTTTCAAAGAAAATGGCTTGAGAGTTGGATCACATTTGAATTTTTTTGCCTTAAATAAGATGGACCAAAGTAAACATGGGTTCTAAGTCATTATCCACCATAATAAGGCACATTCCCATAAATTAACAAGAGCATACATCAAAGGGGGTGCAAACTCTTTTCAGCTTGCTAATAAAGACAACTACTGACAACATAATTGCCATAATATATAGGCCATGTTGTTCCAGGTTTTCAATAAATATAGTCTGCAGAAATATTGGCACCCTTGAGAAAGATGGACAAAAAGCTTGCGTTTGTGGAAAAAATAGCTTAACATCTTTCTGAACATATTTGAGAACCCTAACCTTTAATTGAAGTAAATTTATTCCAAGAAATGACAATCTCTTATGGTAATTTTTTTGTTTTGTTTTTTTCACAAAATCACATGGTCACAATTATTGGCACCCCTGCATTTAGTACTTTGTGCACCTGCCCTTTACCAACATAAAAGCACCAAGTCTCCTATAATGAGACTGAAGCATACAGAGCAAGGAAACTGAGACTCCTCAGTACAGAATCTCTCTATGTCCTCCAGAATCTCTTCTATTTGACAGGTTTTTCCTAAAAATTTATTTACTTCAATTAAATGTTTAATTACTCCATTTCAGTGTACAATTAAGCTACATAACCACAAAAAAAAACATTGATCCACACATTTACCAGGGGTGCCAATAATTTTGGAGCTGACTGCACTGTACTGTACACTGTTCCCTGGGACAGGGACAGCGTTGATAAATTATTGTTCATACTGATATTACTCACAGAAAAGCACAATTTAGTGTCACAATTTACTACAATAACAATATTATCTAGTTGTATTGCCCAGTCCATTAAACGCCCTCTGTCATGTTCATTCACTCTTCTTCTTTAAGCAATGTAATCTTGTCAGGGTCACAAAGTGAGAATACACCCCAGATGGGACACTGGTCCATCACAGGGCTCCATACGCACACACACACACGCAATCACGCCGAGGGGCAGTTTAGCCTCGCCAATCCACCTACCAGCATGTTTTGGGGAGGTGGGAGGAAACTGGAGGATGCAGAGGAAACGCATGCCAACACAGACGAATGTTTGAAACTCCACACAGAGAGTAACCTGCGTTTGCAAAATGCTGTGTTCATAAAATAATACTGTTGTTCTTTGTCTGCTGTTGTAATTAAAGCGGTTTATAACAGTATAGGTCAATGGCTGAGGGTGATGTTACAGTTACTGAATGTGTAATTTGGGGTGGGGGAAAAAAAAAAAAAATCAGAAACTATTTTTTGTATGGCATGTTAGATTGTAGAATCTCCCTATTTCGTCAAAAAAAAAAAAGATACAGAGAGGCACAAAAACCTACGGAAAAATGTGGTTAGGTATACTGAAGCTTCTTTAGTACAGCCTGAAGCAACCTGTGCCTCAGTACTCAAGGTCACATATCATCTACTTGGAAATAACCTTCTCCAGCAACATTTCCCTATCTCTCCTGCACCTGCATTTACCCAGAATAATTTCACTTACTGAGGTCATCTTCAAGGTACAGGCTTAAGGCTTAAATCCCCACAAACAAATTAATACAATTTAGTTAGATTTTCTGGTTGGTTTTGAATTGAATATGGTTTAATTCCCCGTGACATCATTTATACTGAAATATAATTTCAATATATATTTTAGCACAAATTATGTGTTTTATCCCATTTCCTTTTGGATAATGGAGGTTGCTAACCAAAAAATTCTGTTATTCAGCTCAGTTCAAAACTAGACATATGTATTTACACAATGCAGTTTTTTCACTTGTATATATTTTTTTTTATATGTCTCAAGAGAAAATGCAAAGTGTGTGTGTGTGTGTGTGTGTGTGTGCGCGCACAAGGTGTGCATCTGTGCTGGATATCAGAGATCCAAGTTAACATATCACATTTAACTAAAGCTTTCATCTATTTTGTTTCAGTCCGAGCTCAAGATCCAGCGACAGCAGAGAGCGCAACAGAGGGGAGCGGGAAAAAAAGAAAAAAGGAACACACGCCAAAGAAAGACAAACAAAAATCAAGAGCAAAAGAACATACTTGAGAGGCAGGGTGAGAGCAAGAGGGAGACAGAGGAAAACAGAGGAACAGACAGCGGGACAGATGAAAAGAGAAAGATTTTTGAGCCTAGTTCTGTCAACCCTGCCTCAACTGGCAGAACCTCTGGCAAAGCCAACCTGTCTGCCGAAACAGCTGTCACAAACGTCAACCCTGGGCCTGGCTTGGGAACTTGAGCAGCATAGCAAACTGTTAATCCCCAGAATTCCACAGACGCTCATTATCTCCGGGTTGACAGCATTTTGGGGGGCATTTTCCCTCCGGAGATAAGAGCTGTTACATATGGAGGGTGTTTTGGCAAATATGAAGGCAACATCATACGTATTATCAGCAATTGCAATCCCATAATTCTGTTCACCAGCCGAGTTCCATGAAAGTACATAGTATGAAAGTACACATAGTACGCAACACGGTGGACCAAACTGTTCCGCCTACTGAGGAATAAATTTACAAATTAAGCAAAGCAATTTGTTTTATAGGAACCATTTTGGTAGCACTTTAAAGTAAGACTTTAAAATTATCATTAATTGCTGGTGGAGCTGCACTGACTAGTTGAAATATCTGTATAGATTATTGAAAATAACGAACAACATGGCTGTTTACTTTGGACAGGTTGCTTATTGAAGTAACAAAAGAAATGTGTTATAATCTAAGAGCACATAGGCTTCTATCCTGATTAGAATGTAATACAGTAGGGAAGATGAACAAGGCAGTAGCAGTGCTGCGAATATTGCACCATATGATGCTGTGTGCATAGCTGTTTTCAGGCACAACACTGTAAAGGCAGTTTTAAAGGACACATAATAGAAACCACCTGATTTCTCTTGAAATATATGCATTGGCTTCCTGCTTAGACTAAATGCAGAAAGAATATTCAACATCATTCTACTCCAAGTTTGCATTCATGTTAAAGACAGAACACAGAAGAAATCGCATATCACAGATAGATCTTGAGGTCTGTCTAGATATTGTTTTGCATACATCAAATGTTCTCTTCTACGATGAGTTTGCAGGTAAGGTTTCTTTCTGATGACTCTTCCATGCAGATCATTTTTATGCAAGCAACACTGCACAGTAGAATGGTGCACCACCACATCTGTGTCAGATAAATCTTCCTGCAGGTCCTTAGCGTCATATGGGGGTTTTGTTTTTTTCCTTTCTGCCTAGCAAACAGGCCATACAGGCAGTTCTATTAGAACGTTTTCTTGGTCTTCCAGATCTTGCCTTGACTTCCACAGTTCCCCTTAACTTCCATTTCTTGGTGCCATGTTTACTGAGCGTTAGCACAAGGAAGGTTGGACGAGTTAGAGAATTGTTATTCCAAATACTACTACTAATATTACACCCGATACTCATAAAAAGCATAATATGGCAATTTATTACAATAAAAAAATCTTATATCGTCATATTGCAGGTCTGTAAATTACCGATACCTCATAAATATTCAGTGAACATAGGCAATCAGCCCTTTGATCAGGTTCAGAAATTGTCCCGAACCTGAAGCCATCTGTACCACGTCTGGTAAGAAAGCATGAAAGCTGTTATCAAACCCTGGTGCGATTCAGAGAAAAAGAAGAAAAAAATCTCCGCTCCACCTGAAAACAGTGGTTAGGTTTGATAAGTGAATTTGGCTGCGGAGTGCACCATATGTGAATCAATCCTGGGTACTGACTCAGGAGAGCAAGTATGAAAATGGCCTTTGTATCTATGTGCGAAAAGAAGTAGGGGCATGACTAAGCTTTAAACATAATCAGAACTTCAAACGTGTCCAAGAGGATATTGACTCCAATATCTGTACCAATACTCAAAAGGTCAGTTTTTATCAATGTGACAAACAATTAAATTAGTGACAAAGGCCCTTATTCATCAAAGCTGCGTATGAACAATTGCACAGGGAAAGAGGTAAGACAGTATCGATCTCTGATTCATGAACCTGTCGTACCTTTCACCTAATTTACATGAAACACAATACAAGTTATGCAGGTGGTGCAACAGTGAGCCAATTAATAGGAAGGAGTTAAGCAGGGTACAGCTATCCAAGATCGAAGGTCCGAGCGGCAATTTCTGAAATCAAACCAGCCTGTCTGACACCATGCCACAGTCACTGAGATCATATTTTCCCCCATTCTAATGTTTGAAGTGAATATTAACAAACCAAAGCTCTTGACCTGCATCTGCATGATTTTATTTATTTTTTTTTTTTTGCATTGCGCTGCGTATTTTTAAAATCCCTGTAGTCTCTCCTGATTCAAGATAAAGAGAAAGCTACTTTCCCAGAGGAGTGCATGTGGGCTACACTTCATTTAATATGAGTGCTATTTGATGACAAGCATCCTATATTATTATGCATCCTGTTGAATGTATTGTTCAATGCACAAACATAATGAATTGAGTATCAAACAATGCCATACTGTATCGTTAAAGCCCTAGTAAATATAGAATAACTTCAGAAAAAATGTATCAACTGCAGAACTTACGAGTCGAAACAGATCCACATCTGAGCATTTTGATTCATATTTACAAATTACAATCCCCATTACTTCCAGTTAAATCTGACATTCTTGCATGTGCAATTGTGATGATCAACTTTGCTATTTCATAATGACTGCTTATACCATGCTACGTACTTCACTAATGAATTGCATTTATTATTTGACAGCCAATTAAACTTTTTCTTTTTTTCCAGGCTCGTTTAAATGTTACACTCAAATCGACATTCATTGTGACAAGGCGTGAATTTGATAGTTCAGATATGCCAAAGATGTAAAATGTTGGTGCGATTTGAGCGTGCTCATTTTAGGACCAAGTTTCGGCACTGCAGTCCCAATCCTTCACGGGCAAGAGGGTAATTATACAGTGCCAGCAGTCTTTTTGCTTTAAATTCCCCTCATACTCCTCATCGCCTAATTCTTCATGCTACATTGCACTCAACATTGTCACTTAACAGGAAAGGACACGGACATCAGGAAAGCCAAGAGGATGCATTCAGATTTCTCAGAGAACCACATCAGCGCATGACTGAGACCACAAAACAAAACAAAACTTCTAAACAAATTTTTAAAAACATAAAGCTTCTTTAAACTCGCCATGTGTAATATTAAAACAGCTCAATTGCAAATGGTAGGTTGGGAAAAATGCACTTTATATGGTCAATACTGAGTGCTTGACTTCAGGCGTTGTTGAAAAAATTATTTATGGAAGGGGTGAACTAGAGGGTACTGCCGTGAGATCAAAAATACGGTTTGAATTTTTTAGGCAAGAACATCTTGAGACATTTGAAATATTTGGATTCTGGAAACTTGAGGCAGAGAGACTATGGAGTGGTTGGCTATGGAGAAAGATAAAAACAAAAATACACAAAATGAGAGATAATGAATGATTTATTTTCCACATGGAAGAGCTGAGCACCTTCTGTCTTCCTACATCCGTCATTGCCCACATCCATTCCGAAGAGATGGCAAGGCATATTATCACAGGCTAAAAAAACAAATAGGATGCAAGTGTTTTTTCAGCCTTCACTGCAAGTTAACACCCTGAAATACCACTTGGTTTTCCCCTCTACAGCCTTCAGTATGTGGAAACCCCTGCTTGACTTTCTTCCAAGCTTCCATTAGAGCTGAGCACTATGATTTCCAGTATGAGTCACCTCCTGAACCTCTGGCATCCATCAAAATAAGAGTGGATCCAGGCTGGTCCAGCAAGACACACTATGAGGCTCCACGTTGCTGCTCTGTTGTGTTAATGACCACTGTTTATTAGAAACTAAGTTATGCCATTGCCACCAAGGTCCAAGTACCTAGACTTGGACCTTTTATTGCAGATAACTAACATAGTACTTGTCAGACTATGCATCAACTCCTATAGCAGGCACAATGGGTGGACAAAGCCATAGTCTGAGTGGTGGGGGAACAATATTTTGTGTCTAGGTTATTTATTTTTACACAGTTCATAGCCAAATGTTTGCCAACAACTTAGTGACTTTTTGCCAATGGAGCAAACAAAATACACTATATTAGATATTCTGTTCGAATAGGTGAATGATCACAAACTTGTTTGTTTCCCTTAGTCTGTATTAATGCATTTAACTAGCAAATTGTAGTTCACCATATATAATTACATTATGTTAACCACTACTTTTGATCAATGTACGGGAATTAAAGCAGGGGACTGGTCAGTATATTGGAGATTTTACTTGCACGGTGGGCTAGCTAATAAATTTATGATTTCTCCACCCCTGAGGCACTATTCCTCTCAAGGTTCGACTACTGCAACTCTCTGCTGGCTGGCCTTACCACTTGCATTATTAAACCACGTGTTCAGTCATCCAAAACGTGCACGTTTCACCCTACTTTACCTCACTCCTCAGACTCCACTGAGCTTCTCGCATCAAGGACACGCGATCCAGCCTGATCACTATGGTCTCTGGGTGAAGAACGTCTGGTGAAACCAACACCAGTCTAAAACCAAACTCTTCTCACTTTTGGTTCTACAACGGTGGAATGAACTGGGAGCCAAGAGAGCAAAACTGGCTGTGTTCTTTGGGTGGGAGGGATGGTGTACTCTATCTCCCCTGTTAATCAGACTGACACTAGCCAATCTCAGGCATCTGTGAGCTGAAGTATGTGGAAGAGGGCAGGACTCTTCTCTGTTCTGGCACCAAGGTGGTGGAATGAACTTCCCTTAGATGTCCGAACAGCTGAGTCACTGGCAGTCTTCAAACGACGTCTAAAGACTTACCTCTTCATTAAGTACTTAAGTTAGCACTTGCACGCACGCACACACAAAAAAAAAAAAAAAAAAAAACCAACAGAGTCTTGGGCTGATGGTATTCCTAGTTTGTGACCTAGCAAGCCGGTATCAGGATGTATTTTTGATAGACTTCAAAGCACTATTGTAAGTCGCTCTGGATAAGGGCGTCTGCCAAATGCCGTAAATGTAAATGTAAATGTAAATAGTGCTTTCCTACAAGTGTGTTATATGGCACTGTGACTAGCCAATCTCAGGCATCCGTGAACAGAAGTATGTGGAAGAGGGTAGATAGAGCTTTCCTCAGAATGTGTTATACGGCACTGTGACTAGCCAATCTCAGGCATCTGTGAGCAGAAGTATGTGGAAGAGGGCAGATAGAGCTTTCTTCCAAGTGTGTTATACGGCACTGTGACGCAGCATGAGCAGCAGTAGGAAAATATGCTGTTGACTGGCTTCACGTGTCTCGGAGGAAGCACGCATTAGCCCTCACCCGATTGGTAGGTGTCGTATGATAGGAAAGAACTGGCTGGTGGGTGGGACCTGACAAACTACCAGATTAGGGGGGAAATAGAGGGAAAGAAATTACAGATTAATTTTTTTCTCCTTTTCAGTGTTAAATATTTATCTTTTCATAAATACATTTTTTTTAAACATAAAAAATAAAATTATATATACTTTTGCAGACAATAAATAAAGTATAACTGAACAGGTTTTTTTCCCCTACTGTATTCTGGCAGTTTGTTCACAAACCTAAATATCATGATACATATAGTGTACCTTAGTAAACGCTTTTGAGAGTGATATGTTTATCATACCGTCCATCCTATCTGCTCAACTTGGCTGAATCTGCAGATTCAATCTTCATGAACCATCTCGAGAAAAAAAAAGCTCATCGAGGAGCACTTGAATGCTAATGCTAAAACAACTTCAGTTCTCCCTGACCATATATGTTTGTGTGTATATATATCTGTTCAGGTGTGTTTATATCCAGATGCATTTCTTCTTGCCATGTGTTTACCTTGCAACACAACCCGATGTACATTACAGATACTACACATTTATTGAATTATGTATGTATTATTAGGTATCATGACTACATCATTTGTAGCTCGATTGACTGTTTAGTGTCCATGGTGCCCTGCACTATTGTGCCTAGTTGCTGCTCCTACTGTCTTTCTACAACTATCTGCATTTGCATCTAGCCAGTTGGGGAATGCTCATTTCTTCATTTCTAAAGCCCTGGTATCACCATCAGCTCCTCAAACAACCCGGCTGGCTTGCATAATGCCTTGTTTATAAGTTGCTTTGGATCAAAGCGTTGGCCAGATAAATAAATGTAGATGTAAATCTCACCCAGTTCTTTCCTACATTTATTTTCACCAACAGACCAGGAATTCTAATATTTGGGGAATAAAGATTCTGCACTATTTATTTTTTTCTGAAACAGAGAGTCTGGTTTTAATTTCTCTAGGTGCTCATGGTCACGTTGTAAAAGACATACATTGCCATCTATGGGCATGATGAGAGAGTTGCACACACTAAGCTGAGTCAGAATCAAGATGAACTCCTGGAATGTTCAGTCCAAAATATGAGCAAATAGTTGATCTGTGTTCAAAGTGTTTAGTGGAAAAAAAAAGCTACTGCTGTCATTACAGTGCACTCAACAGCAAAGAAGGCTTCCTATAACCTTTCCTATAATGTCAAATGTAAGAGAATGCATAAAAGCGCATTATATATAGAATAGAGAACACAACATAGCATGATCATATTGCATATCAAACAAACATAATTTCACGTAACCCTGCTCCAATTGTAAGCATGTATTCGGAAGACTGGTGATGCATGCTTAATTTTTCAGTGACATTTCACTCAAAATTATTTTTAAAAACCACTAATAAAATAATCTCTTACTCTGCAAATGAATACACATTGGACACAAACAAGCTATTAGTCTAAACCAGGAGAATGAAACAAACTGCTAAAATAAGAAGACATAATGGCAAAAATTGAAAACAACATGCAACATTAACTGAGATATTCACTTGATAATACCACAAAAAGCCATTTTTAAAAAGTTAATCCAACAGTAAGAGTGCAAAAAAAAAAAAAATAAAAAAAAAAAATAAAAAAAAAAAAAGGAGGTAAACTGAAAAGCTGAGTGAACAACTCCATAGGAAACAGGGTTTGCCCTCCGCTACAAGTGAAGTGTGGCATATAGAAAAAGGAAAATGAATAAATCATCAAGTACCTGGCAAGGTTCCATACAAGTGCCAGATTGTCCTTTCCTCCTGACACAAAATGGCTGCTGTCATCAGTGAAACGCAGGCAGCTCAAGTCCTGGTAGTGGCGATTCAAAATAACCAGCAGGTTTCCTGTTGAAACCTACCAAAAACAAAGTGGTCATAATGAATTTATATCTGAAAGGTGCTCAAATATGTCCAAAGAAATGATTTGTTAGACAATGGCATACCGATCTGTCCAGAGATATAACAATATTGTATTTTCTGGACAACAAGCGACACTGGAGTACCAAAAGAATGCAGCTTTATCAAATAAAGTCTCATTAATATACCAGATCATTTTTTTTATTATGCAGCAGGTCCCTTTACTGATGGCGTATAAACATTTCACCTACATATCCACGTTTGGAATGTTTAGCTAATTATCATCTGGCTTTTCAATTCATCATCGGATTGTCATAAACATGCATTACCACTGTATACAGTCAAATAAAGGTTATTAGCTCGACAAAAAATGCCTAGTTTACACAAAGCCTCTTTGCTTGTATCAGGTGCTAAATAAAAACACTTGTATGAGATTTTAATTCTGCTGACTTGTAAGGAAGCTCTGAACGCAGATCCCTAACAAGCTGGGATCTTCAAAGAAAGAATTTCACAGTACTGTAGTGTACATGTTACAAATAAGGGCTGCTGCTGCTTCTTCTTCTTTTTCTAGTACTGCACGCTATTGCCTCGCACAGAGTGAAACAGAGTGAAAGAGAAGACACTAGAGAGTACACAGGCTGTGTTATACAAGAACAAGCAAAAACTTTCTACACTGGAAAAAAAAAAAAAGGGAATATGTGGTTGGTTAGATTTGTGAGAACGTATTATGTATCATTTACATAGAATCATTAAGTTTGTCACTAAAACATGATTATTTGCTTATACTGAATGTAATTTAAACAAGTTTCTTATTACTTGTGAATGTGATCAGTTCATGTAGTATTAACGTGATCTAATCACATTATGAAATCTCGTGAGGAAGTCAGGGTGGAATGCGAAGAAATTACTTTAGTATGAAAATTAACCTAAATAAAACAAGCATGGTATAATAGCGCAGCGGGAAATGCCACTGTCTGACAATGCCAGCCGCCTGGGTTCTAACAAACTGTGTTCATGTAACACAAGTCAGTCATGTGGAACTGATGTATGCATTTGAATTATTCAAGGATATTCGCATTTTAGTCAAGTCAGTGAGTGTACTAGAGTGTACTTTTCAGTATACTAGGTGTGTGATAGCAATTTTTCCCTGGTTGCAATTACAATTTAAAAAAAAAAAAAAAAAAAAAAAAAAAAAAAAAAAAAAAAAAAAAAAAAAAAAAAAAAAAAAAAAAAAAAAAAAAAAAAAAAAAAAAAAAAAAAAAAAAAAAAAAAAAAAAACACAAGAATTGAGTCATCCAAAAATGACAGCATAAAAAATACAGGAAAACAAAGCATTTCCACCATTTCAGGTTTAAGGAGAGTACAGGAGGTCGTAATAAGATTAGCTGTGCAGTCTGGAACTGCTTGATGGCAGCGGCAATTGTTTAAAAAAATTAAAAGGCATGATCAGCCCCCGGAATTAAAGGACACTTCCACTTTGTTTATCGAGTAGTTCAGCTATGAAAATAACCAAAATATAAATAACATCTTTCTATGTTTGCCCCACCCCTCCTCCCATTAATGACTGTGCAGTGCCAGGTGACACACACATGCAAACACCAACAAACCAGCTGGAGTTGCCCTTTAAAATAAGAATATGTTTTTTTTTTTTTTTCAAGCCCAGTTAGGTGCATCTTTTTACAGAATGAAAATCAAGGTAATTATTTCCTAAAACTACTTCTTATTAGGGGAAAAAACCCACACAGATTGTATTTTGGTTGCTCACCTCCCACAGATATATCGCTTCAGCAATGCCCGCCAGCACATAGAGGCCATCGGGGGAGGCTGTTAGGCAGGTTACAATCCCAGGACACACAATTTTCTGCTGCAGTTGGTCCTGAGAGTAAGAAGTAGAAGAGAGCACAGAAGTAAGGACAGAAAACGGGATAAAAGATTCAGGATTCAAGACATAGACATTTGGCTACAAGACATATAATGAGCTGTAAAGTGACACTTTATATACAGTAAAGAATCAGACAAAGCCATTTTCATGCCTGAATTAAGCAGACCTTAATCATATAGTACTCTGTATTTTAATCATGTAGCCAACAGAAAAACATTGTTCATAAGGAGTCAAATGAACAAAGGCGGAGTAGTGCAACTAATAAATGATGTTAAATTGGTTAAATTAGGTCAATATCCTGCTTTTTATTAGTTATAATATACATACTGCCATATGACCTGGGCTATACCTGTGGAGAACTTCTCGCTTAGGTATCATGTGAGCTGAATCGTCACAAAATCACCCAAAATATGTCTCTGGCTACAATTCATCTTCTACCAGACACTACATCACAGCCATCTTCATTAGTATTGTAGTGATTTTCTATCAAAGTTTCTTTCTCTTGTCAAATGTCCTTTTTCCCCCCCTGACAGAATTAGCATGCGACATGCATGACTCAAGTTCTTTCTTATTCAGTTACACACAGTAAAGCTTGCTTGCTGTTAATATTCATTTCAAGTTTATATTTCACGTTTACATGTACTGAATCACAAATGACTTCCTAATCAGAAAATCAGAACATGTTCTCTACGTGTAGTGGAGAGCCTGGGGGTGTGGAGGGCAATGTGATTGGTTACCCCAGTGACCATCTAAACACCCACCATCCTTCCAGGTACCACTTTCAACAAAACTCCATTTCACACATTCACACAATTAACGGCAATTAAATGAGGACAGATTATATTTAGGTGAGCCCGGTTTAAAAACTGAATTTTTCCGGAGGCTCAGATGTGATGAGAAGCCAATGCATTACAAGGAAAGGATGGAGGACTCCCTATGAGGTGGCTGAAGGGATGGAGGACTCTCAGAGCGGATTCTCAGTAAGACAATTTTATTAAAATACTCTTTTTTTTTTTCACACCAGACAGCCAAGACTGCAAAAGACTGCAGTTTTGTTTTCACATTTGTATTATAAAATCCAAGAAAAGACATGAAGCGGAAAAGACGTCTCGTTTTGATGACCTTCACCAGCAATGCACCCAAACTCAAATATCTAAAACAGCACAATTAACTCAACAGAAGAAACAAAAGACTACACTTAGTGGAAAAGAGGAACAGAGGAATGGAACAATCCAGGGTGTATCCTGCATGAGCAAATCTGCAGCAGGTGATAAAAATCGAATTGGCTTTCAAACCAGTATTGATATCTGAAGGGGGGGGAAAAAAATACATTAATACATTCGTGTGCTGCCACTAATGGTTTTGTTATGCAATCAAAATAACATTTTATTTAAAGTATCCCGTCTGGTTTAATGAGGAAAGTAGAAGCATTCTCTTAAAAGACAAAATTGGCAAGCAAAGGGCCTAGAGCAAAGAGCTCTCTCCGAATCCTTTATTGCAGTTTTATTTAATATAACTCTGCTTTAAATCATGGATCATACTGGCTTCATTTAACTTCAAATAGCATTAACATTGCTTCAAAAGAAAGATGTCTAGGCTTATGATTTCAGATGGAATGCATCAGAAATTCCAGTAACCATAGTCTACCTGCTCAAACCTACTCCAGTGGACCGTTCCTAATTTATATGAAACCAACATACACACTCAGCAAGGATCCGGATAGTCCTGGGTTCAGATCTGTCACCAAGCCACGCAGAGCTGAAGACATGAACAGTAACCATATGATAAGGGAAGATGACTGAAAAAGATCCAGCATAAGGTCAGAAAAATCAAGATATATGCTATAATGCTAGATATACTGTATCATGGTTCTCATGACACACGCATTCATCTATATACTACTTTCCATTTCCTATTATGAAAATGACGGAACACAGCCTGCGACAGATTTCTACAGTTCAAGACTTGTTGACAAGGCCAAGTGTATTAGTTTCCCAACAATTCATCTCACTTTGAGTTTTTACAGTCTAAATCAGCCAATCATGTCACAGCAGCCTCTTACAAGAGCTTCAGCCAAATGTTCACAAACATTAGAATGGGGACAAACATCAGAATGATCTCTGTGACTTTGACCGTGGCATGGATGTCGGTGCCAGATGAGTCCATCTCCTGGGATTTTCATGCAAAAGAGTCTCCAGAGTTTACATGGTTTCAGAAAAACATCCAGTGAGCAGCAGTTCTGTGGGTGGAAATGTCGTTTTGTTTGACAGGTCAGAGGATGTGAGAATGGTTTGAGCTGACAGGAGGGCTACAGTAACTCAAAAACCCACTCTTCACAACTGTGTTGAGCAGAAATGCATCTCAGAAAGCATAACACTGAGGCAGACAGGTTACAAAAGCTGATGACCATATCAGGTTCCACTCCTGTCAGCCGAAAACAGGAATCTGAGGCTACACTAGGCACAAGCTCACCAAAACAGGACAGTTGAAGATTGTAAAAACATCGTCCGGTTTGATGAATCTTGATTTCTGCGGACATGGAGATGGTAATCAGACGGTATAAAGAGCACAAATCCATGGACCCACACTGCCTTGGTGGTGTAATGGTGTGGGGAAATGTTTTTTTGGCACACGCTGGCCCCTCACTACCAGTCAAGCATTGTTTGAATGCCACAGCCTATATGAATGCTGTTGCTGATCACGTACATCCCTTTATGAGAACAATTTATCCATATTAGAATGGTTATTTTCAGCATGATAATGCGTCATGTCACAAAACGCAAGTCGCCTAAAAATGAACCATTTCCCATGAACATGACATTTACGTAATGCAATCATGTCAATATGGAACAGAATCTCAAAGTAATGTTTCTGACACCATGTACAATCCATGCCACAAGGAATCTAGGCTGTTCTGAGAGCAAAAGAGGCCAAGAACCTGTTTAAGCTTGGTGTTCCTAATAAAGTGACCGGTGAGTGTATAACACGTATATATGGCTCTGGGTGAACCATACTTGTGTTAAGTGCAAATATATGGTCCAGATACTCTGGAAGCTTCCTGTTAATGAATGTTTACACTGGGATGTAAGTTGCTGTCATGCAGACTCTAATGAAAGTGTTTTGAACACCAGTCTCATTCCTTTTCCATCAAACCTGTTACAGCCATGAGGAAGCAGAAAGCAAGACTGGGAGAGGACTGAATTTCAAAGCCCCTATGTAGAGATGTCAATATCTCGACTTAGATCCGATGTCCCTTACCACAATGAAAATCTGATTTCTCTCAGCACGACAAACCAAGCAAGGAACACTTTCAGTAGAAAGGAATTCCGAAGCTCTCTTAAAGTTCACACCACTTCTTTATTTTATAAACACGATCCAACTGTTCATCCAGTCAGGTCCGTAAGTATATGGACAGTGACGGTTTTTTTGTACTTTTGCCTCTGTACACCACCACAATGGATTTGAAATGAAGCAATTAAGATGCTTTAATTCAAGGGGTTTAGGAATTACAGCCATTTTTTATAGAGTCCCTCCATTTTCACAGGCTCAAAAGTAATTGGACAATTATAAATATTAGGATTATTTTTGACTGTCCAATTACTTTTGAGCAAATCTTTTGCAGTCTATGACTTCCTGAAGTCTAGAACCCATGGACATCATCAAATCAAATGCTGAGTTTCCTCTGACTTGGCTAGATGCTGTGAAGGGGTTTTTCTTCAACAAGGAAAGAATTCTACAGTCATCCACTTTAGTTGCTTTCCGTGGTCTTCCAGGACTTCTGGGCTCGCCAGTGCATTCCTTCCTTTTAAGAATGCACCAAATTGTTGATTTGGCCACGTCTAAAGTTTCTGCTATCTCTCTGATAGGTCTGTTTTGTTTTTTTCAGCCTAATGATGCCCTCTTTCACTTGCATTGACGTCTCTTTGGACCGCATATTGAGAGTTCCCATGAACAGCTACCAAATGCAACACTTGCAATCAACTCCAGACCTTTTACCTCCTTAGTTTGTCATGAAATAATGAGGAAACAGGCCACACCTGTTTATCAGTTTCATGGCAAAGCATTACGGAAATTTACTGTCCAAATACTTATGGACCTGACTGTATATTAGGGGAATTAGACAGTGGATATAAAAAGTCTACACACCCCTATTAAAATGGCAGGTTTTTTTGTTTTTTTTAAATACCAAGATAAATCATGTCTGAACCTTTTCTACCTTTATTGTGAAATTGCAACCTATAAATTAAAGTGAAAAACAATAAGAATCATTTTAGGAGGAAAATATTTTTTAAACAGAAACTGTACAATAACCTGGCTGCATAAGTATGCACACCCCTAAACTAATACTTAGTTGAAGCCTTTAGATTTTATCATGGCATTCAATCTTTTTGGGTAAATCAATTTGGCACATCTTGACCCAGCAATATTTTTGCCAGTTGTACTTGCGAAAGCATTCTAACTCAGTCAGATTGGCTGGGTATCTCCTGTGCACAGGCCTCTTCAGGTCCCCCACAGATTATTGATTGGAGTTAGATCTGGACCATTCCAAAACCTTGATCTTGTTTTGGTGAAGCCGTTCATTTGATTTGTGGGTGTGCTTTGGGTCGTTGTCAAGCTGAAAGGTGAAGCTCCTCATCATCTTAAGGGTTTTGGCAGAAGCATTAAGGTTTTGTGCCAGAGTTGACTGGTATTTGGAGCTATTCATGATTCTTTCCACCCTGATTAAAGCTCCAGTTTAAGCCAAAGAAAAGCAACCCAAAGTATGATGCTGCCGCCTCCATGCTTCACTGTAGGGATGATCTTTTGGTGATGTGGTTGTTTTTTTTGTTTGGTTTTTTTTTTGCATCAAACATATCTTTTGGTATTAAAGTTAATAAAGTTAAACTTTGGTC
Source organism: Pangasius djambal (assembly GCA_022985145.1). NCBI lineage: Eukaryota > Metazoa > Chordata > Actinopteri > Siluriformes > Pangasiidae > Pangasius > Pangasius djambal. The sequence goes on from CM040985.1 coordinate 20,541,446, forward strand.
TCAGCAGACCATAACACATTACTTCACATGGTTTTGGGGGATTTAATTTTTTATTTTTTTTGGCAACCATTACTCATCGGAAACTCATCACTGCTGCAATTCTTTAATATTGCTGTAGGCCTCTTGACAGCCTCCCTGACCAGTTTTCTCCTGGTCTTCTCATCAATTTTACAGGGACGTCCTGTTCTTAGTAATGTCTTTGTTCTGCCATATTTTCTTCGCTTGTTGAATATTGTCCTCACAGTGTTCCATGGTATATCCAATACCTTGGAAATTTTTTGTAACCCTCTCCTGATTGATATTTTTCAGCAGTGAGATCCCGTACCTGCTTTGTAAGCTAAATATAGCCCATGGCTTTTCCAGTTGGCTGTTACCAAGAAGTTGTCAGGAAAATCCTATAGGAACAGCCGTGCTTTATTTGGGGTTAATCAGTCACTTTAATTGACGGAAGCTGTATATTAATTAGCACTTAACATGAGTTTGAATGTGATTGGTTGCTTCTCAACACTGCCACGTTCCCAATTATAAACGGGTGTGCACGCAAGCTGGACATTGGAAGGTTTTTTCCCCCCCTAAAGCATTTCTGATTATTTGTCGCTTGATTTTTATATGTTGCAATTTCACAATAAAGGTGAAAAAGTTTCTGACATGGTTTTACTTAGTTTCATTTATTTAAATCACAAAAACCTGCCATTTTAACAGTAGTGTGTAGACTTTTTATATCCACTGTATGGACAATTATTTATTTATTAGAACCATTAAAGCTTATTTCCTGAACTTTTCGCTGAAAAGCAAACCACTGTGTTATATACACTGTGTTATATTGCAGATTCGAAATATTTTGTACTGTATTATACCACCGCCCTTTTGATTTTTCAAATTTATACTAACTGATTTTCTATAACAGCAGCTTTGCATTAGTACCCGCTGTAATTCAAACAATACGGTAATAATAAAGGGATTTAAAAAGTCTCGACAAAGAAACATATCTAATCACTGATATTTCTTTCTTTTTGATTTAATTATGTTTAATGTCAAACCAAACAGCAAATGAACCAAAAGTATTCATTTTAGTGTTTTGGACCCAGCGAATGGACTAACAGGTGTGAAAGCACCCTTAAATGCAGGGGTACAGGGGTTTTAAATCCTAATTTGTGATCCCTGCTCTGTATATGACCGATACGGTGGCAAGGCAGATAGTGTTGGACACCTTACAGCACCAGGATCCCCGGTTTAAGACCAGGTACTGCCTGTTTGGGGTTCCTTTGGGTTCCCTGGTTTCCTTCTCCTGTCCAAAAAACATGCCAATAGTTCAGGGGTGTCCAAACTTTTTTTCAAAGCGGGCCAGATTAGATCACACCAAAATACCGGAGGTCCAGGCACCAAAATATTATGTTAAAGCTCCAATATAATGAAATTCTTTTTAGTGGGATAACTGCAGAAGGGTATCACCTGACAGCTGTAGTTTTGACACGCACAAGATGATATCCATAAATTTGTGCTTCTTTTCAGGATAAATGACAATGACCGCTTTAATTAAGGACTCTTTCAAGAACTCCTAAAAGGTTGTCCATGCTTAGAGCCATATATTAGATCTACTAATGTTCTGTGCCCCTTTTGCTCTGATAAAAAAAAAAAAAGCTGCTTCTGCCAGGAGAGCTTCCAGCTGCTTCAGATTCTCTGCCCTCTCATCCTCTGAACAGTTTTTGAAATGCCCATGATTTGTGTCAATGTCTCAGGATATTAAATTCCTTAAATACCGCAACAGTCTCTTGGCACACAAGGCACACATTTTTGCACATGCATTTGCTAAATTAATTTGCAGTCATAGTCAGAGAAATAAACGCTCCTGCCGTTTAGCTAAGCCTGCTACTCCTGTCAGGTGAACGGAAACATGGCAACATGTTGGCTGGCGGGCCACCTATCATACATTCGAAGAGAGAAGCCGTGGGCCAATTAACATCTGTCCATTGGCCACGTTTGGCCCTGGGGCCGGACTTTGGACACGCCTGCAAATAAATTGCCCCCAAGTGTGAACAAGGGTGTTCATGGGGCCCTGTGATGAACTGGTGGCGGTGGATCCTGAGATTATCCCAGGAACACAGGGCACAATATGTCCTTAATCAGTACCAACCAGTTCATTACCAAACCAGGTGGATTGGTACCGTTGCCGGGATAGGCTCCAGATCCACCGCCACCCGGACCAGGATAAGGCAGTTACTGAAGATGAATGAATAAATGAATGAAAAGGCTGACTGACCTGTCAATTTGGTCTATAGGTATAATCTAATAATAACTTTGGCTTGGGGTGAAAATGGTCATTGCAGTGACTTCATTTGAACTTAAACTGATGGACTGATGGGTTGTGGGTGGATGTGATGGGTGTGTGCACAGGGAGTAAAGGCGCAGGACTGTATGCACGAGGAAGATGCAACTTCAGGGCTAGCCAACTTTATCTATAACTAAAAGATTAAACACAACTAAACATTTGTTATTAATGATTAAAATCCAAATGAATGTTATTTGCGTTGGCATTTTTGATTACTAACTCACTTGTTTCTGCACATGAACACGCTTTACCATTTGTCATATCGCAGGTATAATCCCAAACAGCCCTGTACTGGATATATAGTGCTCTATATAAGGACACGGAAGCCATTATTTCATGCCCTATAAAGTGCAGTTATACACGGAGAATGGAGTTGTTTGGGATACGGCTGTAGCCAAGCGCTCTTACCTTTCTTTGTATCTCCCACACGTTGATGAAGTTCTTGCCGAGTTGAGCTCCGAGGATGTATTCTCCGTTGAGGATGGTTAAAGAGCGAGCAGATGAATTCCCCCCTCGGTAAGATAAGAGATTTGTTCCGGTGTGAGGGTCGAAAATAGCGCAGTTCCACAGCTGCCCAGCCGAATCAGCAGTTACTACAACCTCCACGGGCGCCGACATCTTGGACGCACAAAGCGCGATTATTTTTGGAACGAGGGGGTTTGTCTGTGACGACGTCATTTCCGATATGGGTTCGCGATGGATGATGGGAAATGTTTTGTGTTTAGTTTTGGTTTTTTTTTTTTTTTTTTTTTTTTTTTTTTTTTTTTTTTTTTTTTTTTTTTTTTTTTTTTTTTTTTTTTTTTTTTTTTCCATTTTTCTTGCGTGCAACACGTTTATGAGTATTAATGGGGATAGAATATTTCCGGTCATATGTCTGTAAACTATTTGTATCTGTTTAGTGCTCCAAATATCTGTCTATAGCTGTTTAGTGCTCCAAATATTTGTCTATAGCTGTTTAGTGCTCCAAATATCTGTCTATAGCTGTTTAGTGCTCCAAATATCTGTCTCTATAGCTGTTAATGCTCCAAATATCTGTCTATAGCTGTTAATGCTCCAAATATCTGTATCAATAGCTTTTTAGTGCTCCAAATATTTGTATCTCTATCTGTTTAGTGCTCCAAATATCTGTCTATAGCTGTTTAGTGCTCCAAATATCTGTCTATAGCTGTTTAGTGCTCCAAATATCTGTCTATAGCTGTTTAGTGCTCCAAATATCTGTCTCTATAGCTGTTTAGTGCTCCAAATATCTGTATCTATAGCTGTTTAGTGCTCCAAATATCTGTATCTATAGCTGTTTAGTGCTCCAAATATCTGTCTCTATAGCTGTTTAGTGCTCCAAATATCTGTATCTATAGCTGTTTAGTGCTCCAAATATCTGTCTATAGCTGTTTAGTGCTCCAAATATCTGTCTATAGCTGTTTAGTGCTCCAAATATCTG
>CM040985.1:20549809-20564403 GCA_022985145.1 Pangasius djambal
AAAAAAAAAAAAAAAAAAAAAAAAAAACACTTCAGCAAAGAGGCCATGTAACATTTAGCCTTATCAGTCAAGTTATATAAACACGCTCAAAATAAAAACTCAATCATCCTCTGAGTACTTACATGGTATTAAAAGAAAGCTGATGCACAAAAGCCCGACTAGGAAAATACCACTTCTAGGTCCAGGGGGTCCATCATTTTTGGATGAAGTTTGGGGCGTGCTTTTGCACTTTTCTCTGCAATCAAGCATGAAACATGAACTTTCACATCCTCACCCAGCAGATGTTTTATTTTGTCCGACAAATGTTTCAGCCAAAATTCTCCCCATTCCAGTAATGAAAGTTGACCTGAATTATGACGAAGCATATAAAATATGAAATATGACTCACAGTTGCTTCTGTAAGAACTGCTTGCTGGACTGGCAGCCCTGCGTTTGCTTCTCAGCTGCAGTTTGAAGAATCTGAGCAGCCTTCTGCAGATCCGTGCATGACTCCAGCTCACTGAGCGTCTGGGTCAGATTATACTGCAGTAGTTCAATCACGTCTAAAACGACATCGCAGAGCAACATGCAACTCATATAAATATGACTCCTTTATGTTAGGATGGATTTCCAGACTCGTGTAAACGAGCACACAGCACTAAAACAGAGGGAACAGCAGGCAAAATTGTTAACAATCTTTGAACACCAACAGCAACCGAAGCCACACCATCTTCTGTGAAAATATAAAATATAATTCCATTGTCTTATAAGGCTATGTCTTGCCAGAGAACAATGTATCGGTGTGTTTCAGGCCTCCATGATGTCACTTGGCTATTTTGGGTAACACCGTGCAGAAGTGGAGGTCCTGTTCACATCAACAATGTTTTATGTTTGGCACAGGTTTGATAATTAAGTAATGCATGAAACCACATCCTGTTTTCGGATCAGATTTTCCTCATGTTTTCCATCTTTAGTAGAGATGGTGAGCGTATGGCTGATTTCATTTACCACATGCAGCTCTCTCCCTTTCTCTTATTATCATGTGCTTATCTCTTGCTTTTAGCAGCAAATCATTTCCTGTGGTTTAGTTACACAGGAAATACGTTTATGGAGAAAAAAAAAAAAGATCAGATTTGGCTGTGCAGCTTGTCATATGAATTTCACTCTTTATTCTGAAGTTGAAACACCTTTTTTTAAAGATTTTAAAGGATGGAGTGAAACTAGGAATTGCCAAACAAATTTCCAAAACAAAATTCCTCATATAGTCATAGTTACTCTATCCCAGAGCACAGACAGACAGTGTTGGCCTTATCTGGGCAAAGTATGAACAATTTGACCTATTACTAAAAAAAGATTTTCGTTGAAACTCAAATCAGTGTAAACACCACACTTTCAATATTACAATCCAACATTTCATGTTAAACTGCATTCCTGACAAATCGGGCCTATTTGTTTTCTTTTCTCGGTTTCTATGGCTACATGGGAGAAAAGCCTCTAAGAATATCATCAGTAGGAGAATGTTCCTTTCACGGCAGCCTGGAATGGGAGGGGGAAAGAAAACTGACTTGAATTTTCCTACCTTGCTGCTGTGTGATTTTCGCAGTTAGGTTGGCCTCAATGGCTTTGTGCAGATCAATCTCTTCCATTAGCACAGTGATGTTGTCATTCAGCATGTCCTGAAACGCACATGCACACACGAGATGGGAGTTAATTAACTGAGTTCATGGGTTCATGAGTTAGGGAAGAGTCGGCAGCTTTGGCTCTGGATAGTAGCATTGTGATGTTAAGGAGTGTTTCACATTGCAAGAGGGTGTGAGCGCTTAGTGCCTGTGGGATCTCTGAGTGTTAGAAATGACCTGGGACCTCTGATACATAACTGTGAATGACAGTGCAGTCCTTTTAACCCCTTAAAGTCACAGCTTATTACTCAGATATTCATGCTAAAGCATCTTATTCATTAACAACTAATGAAATGAATAGGGGAGTTAAGAGTGCCAGTGGGTTTATGAGGTTACAGTAAAATGATACAGTATGATACAGTATGAGGTTTTATAAATTAGTATCGCTGTAGAATTTAATTAAACTCTTACTGTTCGTGTTTAGCGCTTAGTTGTTCAATTTTATGATTTTCTGTTCATTTATTTACTTTTAAATGTAATTAATGTTTGTTTTCTTCCTGTAATTTTTGTTGTTGTTGTTGTTGTTGTTGTATCTTTATATATCACGGTCCACTAAGTGTTAAAAGCTCTTTTTGCCTCTTCTTGCACAATCTGGGACAAACATTTCATAATGCAGGTTTGTCACTGTCAATTTTCAGGACTAGCACAGCTTGCTCTCTCACCCACTGTGTCCGTTTTAAAATATCAAATTCATTTCAACTACACGTTATAGAAAGCACTTAAAAATACCCCAAAGGCAAGATAATCCACTTGAATGGCCATTGTTCAAGCCTTAATAACCACAAGATAGAAAGACTTACTTTTTGCTTCAGACAAGAGTCCAGAGACTGATTGAGCTTTTGCAGTTGGTCTTTCAGCTGGTCCATGCGAGTCAGCAACAGGCTCTGGTTGGTGCGGCCCTGCCTCACCAGCTCTTCCAATGCATGCCGGTCCTTGGCCCATATGTCTTTTTCCTCGGCAAACTTCTCCTTGAGGGTCTTCAGGTTGGCGTTGCACTCGCTGGCCCCCTTCAAGTCAGGTGAAGTGGCCCACACCACTATGATGATGAGTGAAATGATCGACCAAAGTGCCAGGAAAATGATGACAATATTGCGCATCGTGTGTGACGATTTGGATGCAGCCATCCTGATAGACAAGCTGGTCGAATAAAACACCAACAATACCAAAAAGTCCAGTCAGGGCTGAAAGTCTCGAAGAGGGTGTGTGTGAGAGTGTTGTGGCAGAGGCTGGCTGCTGTGGAGGGAGGTTTATAAGGGCTGGACTTCCCCCTTAAACTTACTGCTGGGCAGGAAAGGAGGTGTGGCCATGCTCCTGGTGGTGGGGTGCGTGCCCGGGAAAACTTGCTCATACCATTCCTCCTTTCTCCTTACGTGAGGCAAGATGTGCAGCTCATTAGAAAAGAAAGGCAGAGCCGTGAGGATCTCCTTATTACATTTCACTGGAAAGTGAAAGTTAAAGACACTCTTGATTTCCACAGAAAGGGTTCAACTGTGCATGTGTTTCAGGTTTCATATCTCAGTCTCAGGGAGTGCTCTGGCAGGTTTCCCAGCTCCAGCATTGGGACAAGAAGCCTGCTGGAGAGAGGAAAGTAGCGCAGCTTGTTTGTTCCGTTAACTATGTCTTGTTTAGGGCACTTTCGTAAGACCACTAGAGCAGGAGCCACTCACTGTTTCCAGACGCCATGCCAGGTTTTGAGAGGAGGCAGGCATACACACACACACACACACATACACAGGGTCTCCACCCTGTACAGCCATTCCTTTAACTGCCATGCTAAAAGGCGTTGGTCTGGATTCCTCCCCCTGCATCTCTACAGAGCAAAAGTGAGAGGGGAAAAAAACAAAAAAACAGGGGATTTCATGATTTAAGATGGAATTTTGGGGGAGTTTCCTAATACAAAAACCTAATCTAAAACCAAAGTTAAATGCTAAAAGATTGTATAATCAAATTACACCATAAACTTGCATCTTATTATTCATCTTAAAACATTAACTACTGTGAATTCAGTGTGAAGAATGTAAGTTGAAAAGGAGTTAAAAAATACAATTGTGGACATGAAACCGTTACTATGACGTGCTGAAAGTGAACATAATCTTTCCATGCAACAAGTAAGCCTAACTCAGTCATCCTGAGCGACCGTTTGTTCTGTACAGAGTCGTGGTTGCTCCGAAGCCAAAGACAGGGACACTGCTGAATGAAGTCGGGAATACATCCTGGATGGGAATGACATTCATCGCAGGGCAGATACCAAAATGATCATTTACCCATTACACTCTCACAAAAGAGATTTCTGGTTTCTTATGTGGTCCATCAGTCTTGCACTGAGGACAGTCTTGCTTTGTGTAATCTCAGCCTCAAGTTTGCACATGGTCTATACCAAATTCCAAGAGCACCCTCTTCTGGTTCACGCATTACTCAGCCGTTCTTCAACATGCTGGAATCCAGCACTGGATTCTCTTAAACTGTGAGCATGATTATATAATGATGATGGATAGCAGTTCATACTATAAATTTAAATCCTTAAAGCAATTGAGTAAAACATGCCTTTGAAGTTTTAAGTTTTGAAAATGCTTTTTTTTTTTTTTTTTTTTTTTTTTTTTTTTTTTTTTTTTTTTTTTTTTTTTTTTTTTTTTTTTTTTTTAGGAATTTTGGCAAAACAGTGGTATTCTTTGTTTCTTGGTCTCTGATATTTCTTGATATAAGACTGTGTTGTGTTCCTTTAAAGATTTTTAATATCAGATTAATCAGATTTATTCTTGAAATACTGTATTTACTCAGCTGTTTTTACTAATTAAGAATATGAGAAGAAATATAAATATAGGGGGAAATTATTTGTAAACACATTAAATGAAGCAATGTATAGAGCCATTACATGCACTGCTTTTATTTCTTACATTTTCTCCTTTATGGTCTTGCCATTTCTCGCCCACTAGCTAACTCGCCCCTATCACATGACACCTACCAACCTAAGGGAGGGTGGGGAGAACGTGCTTCCTCTGAGACACAGGAAGCCAATATTTGCATATTTTCAAACTGCTGCTCATGCTATGTCACACACAGCAGCGTACACACAGAGGAAAGCGCTATATGCCCTCTTCTGCATACAAGAGCTTACAGACACACACTACTGGTTAGTGTCATTCTGATTGACAGGGAGGAGAAAGGATATCATCCCTCCTACCCAGAGAGCACAGCCATTTCTGCTGGCTGGTCTCCTGGAAATAAATTGCTGTGGCATTGTTAGGATTTGAACTCATGGTATCCCAACTACAAAGCGAAAGCTTTTCTGCTGTGCCACTCTGGAGCATTAAATGTGTTCCTAGAAAACAAATAAAAGCAAAAACCCTATACTCTCTCATAGATGTGCTAAAAATATCAATGTTAAATTTGTACTAGTTGTGTGTCTAGATAAGGAAAATTAATTTTGTTACTGTTCACGCAACCAATATATTATCATATTTACCACATTTCATTAAGTCATAAAGACAATGGGCCTCATTTATCAATCTTTTAGTAAAGGTCTGTATACATTTTTCATTGGTAAAACAGAACTAAAAAGAACTGCCAGATTTACAAATGTTTTATTCATTCAGTCATTCATCTACACTATATGGCCAATTGTTTGTGGACACCTGACCATCACACCCATATGTGGTTCTTCCTCAATCTGTTGCCACAAAGTTGGACAAAAACAGTTGTACAGAATGTCTTTGTATGCTATAGATTTACAATTTCCTTCCCAACATCAAATTGGGACTAAATCTGGAATAGGATGTTCAAAAAGCAAATATGGGTGTGATGGTCTGGTGTCCACAAACTTTTAGCCATATAATGTATACTCACTAACTGCTATCCTAAACAGGTGAATCCAGACACTATCCCATGTGGGCACAAGGTGAGAATACACCCTGAATGGGACATCAATCCATTACAAGGCAACATGCATGCACATATTCTCACACTCATTCACCCCTACGGTTTTAGCATTCACAATCCACTGGCAGTTTTTTGGAGGTGGGAGGAAACCGGAGAACCTGGAGGAAACCTGCGCGGACGCAGGGAATCATGTACAGAAACTCCATACAGACAGTAACAAGAGCTCAGGATCCAATCAGGGACCCTGGAGCTATGAAGCAGCAACACTACCCACTTAATTAATAGTACTACGTTACAGTATTCAAGTAATATTTTGGGGCATTTATATTTTACTTGAGTGTTACTGAAATTGAATGTTCATTTATAAGATTTTTTTTATTATTATTATTTTTTTTTACATTTTTACTCCTTGCATTTTTATTTACACCTTCAAATTACTTGTCACAAATTTCATGGTCTCTTGTTCTCTAATCCAGCCACTAGACTGTACACTATATATCAGTAGAATAGGCTTCTGTGCATTTAATTTGCATTTAATTTATGTTTAAGTTTATAAGTTAAGTTTTATGTATAGCTGTTCATGTTTGTCTGAAGATTGATAAGCCACAAGACTACAGTGTTGACCTTGAGGATGAGAACCCTGGCCATACCTCATAAAATATTTCAATAAACAGGAGTAAGACTTATATAAAATGAGGTGCCTTATTTGCCTCATGTCAAGCATGAACTGTTAGCAAAGTGTTAGCAACTGTTAGACAAAGCATGTTAAGGTAAGCTGACATTAATTTTCACTAATTTGCTAACATTAACTGCCTCTATTTAACTAAATTAGCCTGTTTTCTTTGCTAATTCCAGATTAGACTAGCATCAGTTCCAGTAGCATAATTAGCTAGGCTTATTAGTCAAATTCTAGCTAATGGTGAATATTAGTTATTTACAGGATATTTTACTTCTGACTAATTAGCACTTTCATTTCTATATTTAGAAGATTAGAGGCAAGGATGGATTCTTTCACCCCTTTTTTCATTTTATGTTCTCAAATCTAAACTCAAGGAGTCATCTACGTATAATGTTAAGTCTAGTTTTATGTCCCATATTCAAATGTAATAAAAGTCAAAGTACCACCGCAGTCAAAGTACCACCAGGAAGTTCAACAACTAGCTTCCTGGAGTAGCCGGAACAACCTTGAGCTCAACGCTCTTAAAACCACAGAGATGCACATCGACTTCAGGAAACTCACATCTTCCCCCTTTCCACTCATCATTAATAATTCATCAGTGAGCACTGTCACTTCGTTCAGGTTTCTGGGAATTACGATCACACGGGATCTCAAATGGGTGATGCATACATCATCCATCACCAAGAAAATATGACAAAGGATGTATTTCTTATGGCAGTTGGCAAAGTTCCATCTACACCAGGCTATACTGGTGCAATTCTGTACTACTACTATAGAAAGCATCCTTACATCTGCCATCACTATCTGGTTTGGTGCAGCTTCCTCTAGAGAAAGGAGGAAGCTGCAATGGACTATCAGGCCTGCTGATAAAATCATCGTTTGCAGTCTGTCACCACTTGAAGACCTGCACATCGCTAGAGCAAAGAGCGAGCAGGAAAAATCATCAGTGACACCTCCCACCTTGCTAATTACCTATTCTAAAAACTACCATAAGGAAAGTGATTTCGCTCCCCAATAACAAAAACTGCATGCCATCGGAACAGCTTCTTTCCACTGTTATTAACCAGGCTGGCTAGGCAGCATTCAGTAATCACTACAGTGTTGGCCTGCCAGTAACAAGCAATCTGCACTAAATGTTTTTACGAACTATATATTATTTATTATATGTCACAGTTGTTTAATGCACTCTGAACTGCATCCAGCTGCTATTTCTCCCTCCGCTGTAATGTAAATTACAACTGAGTCTACCGTTTCCGCTTAAGGTGCAATATTTGTATATTTGTATATTACGTGGAATATTTGTATGATAATTGTGCTGTGTTGTGTGAGCTGTGTGTGTTGAATGTATCGCGTTGTGACCAAGCACCAAGAAAAATTCCTAATACATGTAAATGTACATTATATGTTGAATAAAATGATTCTGAAAACATGACCTACCAAATCTCGTCAGTTAAAAACTTTTACTTTTCACTTTTTAATGCCTGAGTCCATTTACAATAGCAGCCTTTACTTTCGTTTGTGTACATTTGTAGCTGGATACTTCCACTTTTAACCGAATGAGATTTTGACACTTTCACTTAAGTTGAATTTCTCAGTACTTTTCCACCCTTGCCAATACACCACTGTACTGCCTACAAAACGTTAAGTAAGGCCGATTTTCTTAAAGTGTGTATGGTGAGAAATGCCGATTAGTCGTAAATCACCAAGTGCTTTCATGGCACAAATAAACAAATTAAATCTTTTTGTAAATCTGCTGGTCATTTTTAGTTTGGTTTTGCCTATGAAATTTACACACAACTTTACTAAAATAATGATAAATGAGTCCCACTGTCTTGATATATTTGTCATTTGTCCCAAATAGGCATTGTTATACTGTAGGTGACCTAAGAGATACATTATAGTTAAGAAAATTACAAACTGAAAGATATAGCTTTCAATGCAATTAAAATGTTAATGAACTTAATCCAGTAAGAAATTATGCTCTTTGACATTTCCATTTTTTTTTAATACATTTACAAGTAAATACATATTTTTTTTCTTCTGGTGGTTTCAGTTCCTTCTAGCCAACCCATTCAACCTGAGGGCTGTGAGAAACTGGCTATCACTAGTCAGTGAGGTAATAGGTGTTGGCATGCAGACAGTCCATCCTATAAGCCCACATCACACAACCAATTTGTGGAGCTCGAAATGATTCCTAAAGTTGCTCTGCTTTTCTTCTTCTGTATCACATTGCACTGTGAGTACCTCATTTCTTCCTCTGATAATCACTGAGTAAACAAAATTTAAAAGTGTATTACATTGTGTTAATATTAGGTCAGTGTACGTGTGTTATAATAATCCATGTTGCTGATCGAATGGTACAGTTCTCTTTAGTTGTTAGCACTATGTAATGACTGCTACATTATAGGAAGATCTGACAACTGATAAATGATATCATATATAAATCGAAACAGGAGTTTGATTTTATTTATGACTTTAGATTTTAGTTTTTGGTCTTGAACCCAATTTCATTGCACTCTGTAATTGTGTCCCCACAGTGACATTTGGCTGGTCCTCATGAGGAAATTGCTTTTTAACAAACACTGCAACTCCTATAAAAAAAAAAAAAAAATTAATAGCCAAAAGGTTTCCTTTTGGTTAGTGAGGTCAAGGTCAGGGTTAGATTTAGGTGCAGCATAGCAATAATTAGCTGCATTAATGATTATGTCATTGAAACGTCCTCACAAGGATAGTAAGACGTGTGTGTGTGTGTGTGTGTGTGTTTGTGTGTGTGTATACATGCATGTATGCATGTGTGTTCACACGTGTTCTAGGCTTTTTATGGCAAAACACCACAGGCATCTCAGTGAAACGGGGCCAAAATATCACCCTCATCTGCCCACTGAAGACCAAAGAGAACATCGGGGTAATGACCTGGTACAAGCAGAATGCTGGTCAAGGCGTACGCTTGCTGCTGAGCTACAACTTCACCGTGCCCCCGCATGTGCGCTACGCTGAAGGAATTAACACACGAAAGTATGTGGTGTTACCCTGGAACAGACCCAGAGCCCATCCTCGGTTACGGATCATACGTGCTGAGGAAAATGACACAGCAACTTATTACTGTGGATATTCAGGAAAAGTAGAGGAAAAGAATAATAAGCCTTAGGTACAGCCATTAAAAAAAAGAGATGTGTAAAGATCTCTTTGTGTATGTGATTACACAGATCCTTAGGTTAGGCTGATTTTTTTGTTAACCGTTATTTTTTTGATACCCTTTATTTTGTCTTGAGACTTAGCTTTTCATCAGCCTCATATCATTATTTCCTGATATTATTATTTTCTTTCTTTTTTCTTGCATATTTTTAGACCAATAGACATGATTGATTTTATTGATTCATCATTGATTGATTGTTTTCATTCAAAACAAACACTGTATTCTAGTGAAAAGATACTACATACAGTAATTAATAATAAAGTATGCATGTAAACTTTTCTAGTGTCATCTGTTTCATCTAAAACAGACAAGGGGCAGCTTTTTCCCCAAGTGCCTATTGATTAATGGAAAGATCCATATATACGCAAAAACAAAACTCTGGGGTCAGGAACTCATAGCTAATTGCAGCCATGATTGTACCACAAACGTAAGTTAGCAAGCGCTTGGCATACAGTAACTATACGATCATAGCAGCTTTGCTTGCTAGCTAACCTAGCTAATAAACCAGTTATGGGAAATATTTTCAAACACTTCATTTTGCATATCCTGCCTGATGAGTTCAGGCTATTTGGAAAGACTCTAATAGCATTTGCTGCTACAGAGAATTTCTAGCCAGAAAAGTATTTGCTCTAAAATCCACCATTATGACATGAGTGTCAGTTTACATGTTATCACTACACAAAGTACTTTAGGAAGTATTAGAAAATACGAATTGTACATATTATAAACTGTATATACAAATATGTATATATACTGTATATTTAGAATTTGTCATGGGAAGGGGGAAAAATGGCACACAAGCACAAATGCTACTCTGTGAGTTACACAGCGATATCCAGTAAGTTTTTTGCAGAAGTAGTTATAGTGGGTGCATCTGGCTCAGCGGCAATGCCAACAGCTCTTTCCTGTTTTTCAACAGCTCCCAAGTGCACAACTGTCAAACGAGCTTGTTTTTAACTGTATAACCGTCAGGTGCCTTTGGAAAACACCAACCACAACCAAATAACACATAAACCTCATAGCCTGTGTCTACTGAGCAAATCATTTTCATCAAAAAATAATTCGAACAATATCCAGGTGACAATTAGATAGTATTCAGGATTCAAACTGCATTTAAATATCGCATATACATGTGTTTAGAAATGAATGTAGCGAAGGTTATCTACATTTACATTGATACATTTGGGTTATGCATTAAATTCAAGGTGGTTTACCAGCGAGACAGAATGAAATCATACAGATTCAACTATTCAAGAAGCAGTGATACAAGTGTCACAAATTGAACTTTCCGTCAAATAATCAGAGACAAATACAAACAAGTTTATAGAACAAAGCAGAAACACAACACATTCTGGACACAAAGTAGTCAGTGCAACTACACATAACACAATTATACAAGTAAAAGAAAACTTCATTGAACTAAGGGGCATTAATTGCACACCTAGATGTACGAACAAACACACAAACGCACAAACGCACACACTCAGAGCAAGAGTGCTAAGAATATCCTCTTGTAAATCAAAGAAAAGGAGGAAAGCAGTCACACATTACTGGTTATGTTCAGTCAGAATATATGTATGTCAGTTATACATATACATAGTTATACAGGAGGCTGGATCTGCAGTGGGCTGTGCAACATCAGATCATCCAAACACACACTCGGGATCTCTCGACATAACCACCACTACACGCCATAAGCACCTGAGTGTGCAGTGAGTGTACACTGAAAACACGCTGACAATGCGAGCGGAGACGCTGATTACAGGCTTACTTGTGCTGAGGTAAGGACTATTTTGCATGGATAAAACCGATCACTTTAAATCTCCCAAGCTTCTGCAGCTTGTGATGATCAGAATTTCTGTCTCACAGCTTAAGTGAAGGACAACTGGACCCTAAAATAATGTCATTTAGTCGAGGTGTTCAACTGTTTGTTAAAGGTAAGAAATGTATATTTATTACTTATTTATTTCCTTCATTGGTTCCTCTTAGAGCACAGGTCACACGAATTTCACATTTACACATGGTTTTTGGACATGTTATGATGCACATGGCTTATTTTTCACATGTGGTGCATGTGTTTTTTTTTCACACATAATAGATTAAATTTTAAATCTGATTTTTTTTTACACATGATTTATTTATCTTACATGAGTAAGATAAATAAATGAGTTCCCACATAACTGATTTATTTTCAGATGTGGCTTTTGCACATTTAGAGAATGTGGCTTCATTTTTCGAATGTGATGCCCTCACATGAATAATTATTTTCACAGGTAATTGCATATTGCTCATGACATACCTCTTCACCTTTGCAAGCTCAAAGCTTAACATGGCAAAATGCAGCTTCATGTGATTTGTCCAAAGGTGGTATGGTGGCACAGCAGGGAGCATTTCCGCCTCACCGGTCCTGGGTCCCTAGGTTCAATCATGAGCTCAGGTTACTGTCTGTTTGGGTTTTCTCTGGGTTTTCTCCCACCTCCCAAAAAACCTGCTCTTAGGTAGATTGGCTATGCTGAGTGTATGTATGGTGTGCTTGCGATGGACTGGCATCCCATCCAGGGTGTCTGGTTGCTTCACATCCATTGCTCCTGGGATCCACTATGCCCCCAATTCCCCCAAAGACAAATGAAAGAATGATGGTTTAATTGATCTTCCGGTGAAACTGCGGTGGCTCGTTCTCTATTTCTGCACGTGCGTTTTGTGCCTATAGATTTTGGTCTTACCATAAATCATAAATAATTGTATCACGTAGGTATTCATGTCAAGACTGTGGCTCCCAAACTACAGATCTTGCTACCCGCTGGACTTTGGATGGAGATGTCTGACGCCGCCATACTTACATGCATCATCACAGGATTACACACCAAACCAACACACATCACTTGGAAGATTAATAAGACCACAGTGACACAAAACCACACCACAGCTGACATCTTCAAGGAGCCTGATGGCACATTCACGGCTTTAGGGCTCTTTTACCCCACACCAGGTCATGAGCTGAAGAGTGATGACGTATACAGGTGTGAGGTTGAGCAAGGAGGAATAACTTACTATGAAGAAGTATGGCCGTTTCACTGTGAACAGTCACTCTGACATCTTGTGGTTTTATGTGATGCAATTTGGACTCTTTGTATTGTTATATTTACTACGTATATGGATAGTACCATATAAAGGCCCTGTTCAGGGTTGCCAGGTCTGTGTTTTCCTGTGGAATTAGGTTACTTTCTATTCTCTAAACATTACATTAATTATATCAATTTATACAACCCTAATAAATGGATTTAAAAATACATACACTATTATGTATGTATGTGGGAAAAGACTGCTTCTGTTGTATGAATATGCTGTTATGTGTCAGTAAATTGATTTACTCATAGGTATTCTTTATAATAATACCTGTAATAATATGTAAAAATATAAGACCATTTTAAGACCATGCTGGGAAAAAAAACTGTTTAGTGTATAATGTGTAGTTTGAGTACTGCTTCGTTTAAAATATATCATAAAATGTTAATGGAAATATCACAATATACACTAACCATCCTGTTTAATATGAACACCTACAGTACATACCTGTTCATTCATGCAATTATCCTGCTTTTTTCCCAATCTTCAACTGTCCAGTTTGGGAGAGCCTGTTGCCACTTGACATGTTGTTTGTTCTGAGATGCTTTTCTGTTCACCACGGTTGTAAAGAGTGGTTATTTGAGATACCATATCCTTCCTGGCAGCTCGAACCAGTCTGTCCATTCTCCTCTGCCCTCTCTCATCAACAAGGCATTTCTATCTGCAGTACTGCCATGCATTAGATATTTTTTTGTTTGGTTTTTTTTTTTTGCACCATTGTTTGCATACTCTAGAGACTGTCGTGCATGAAAATCTATCGGTTTCTGAAATACTCGAACCAGTCTGTCTGGCACCAACAAACAAAGTCATTCAGATCATACAGTATTTTTTCTCTCATTCTGATGTTTGATGTGAGCATTACCTGAAGCTCTTTACCTGTACCTACATGATTTTACACATTGCGCTGCTGCCACATGATTGGCTGATTAGTTCATTGCATGAATAAACAGGTGCAGGTTTTCCTATTAAAGTGAGTGTATTTAGCAATAGTTTTTATTTGGTTTTATTGTTTAATATAAAGTTTTGGGTTTGAGTTTTGATATTGGACTGTTTTTATTGATCCTTTGGGAAGGATTTATCATGCAGATTTGGCAACTGGCAACCATATTTAAAGGTTTACGTATGAGGTGAAGCATAGGCTGTTTCATCCTTTTCTTTAAAAAGAAACATTATGTTAAAGAAATGTGGACTGTGCAGTGCAGTGCATCTAAGCCTGTATAAGTCTCTTGAAATGTTTTTTTTTTTTTATTTCTGTGTGCCAGTATACACATACATATTCATAAATATGAATAATATTTAAAGCTGTCTGGAGGATGTGTGCATGCTATGTAGTGACACACGCCCATGAGAAAGGTCACAGGCTCAAATATCTTCAAGCTGCAATGTGTCTGGCAGTGTGTAAAAAATAATCTGTGTTCAATGCATTATGTAATTATGCATGGCGTCATAAATTGGTCATTGCATTGCTTTTTTTGTTTGTTTAAGCTGATAAAATGATGTGCACAGGATGTTTTAATGATATTCACAGACATATTGCGATTTCTACACTGAAATTCTGTACATAATACAGTGTGATGCATTTGACTTTAAATTTACATGTAAATAGAACAGACTTTAATTGAGAAATATGACACTATACTGTTAAAAAGAAACATCCCTATCATAATTTTTACAGTAAGATTCCAGTAACCGCTACCTGATTTTTTGTAGAGTTTAAAGTTTTCTTTTATGTGTATTATAAACCAATAAACATTTCTGCTGTATGGTAATTTCTGCTTTTATATTAAATTTCTGTCAACCACAGCTGCCAGATTTTTACTGTACAGTTTACTTTTAAGTGTACCATAAACTAATGAACATTTGTACTGTATTTTTTTTTTTACAGTAGACTTCTGGCAACCACAGCTGCCAATTTTTTTTTTTTTTTTTTACCATAAGTTTACCAGGATTGTTTTTTTTTTTTTTTTTTTTTTTTTTTTTTTTTTTTTTTTTTTTTTTTTTTTTTTTTTTTTTTTTTTTTTTTTTTTTTTTTTTTTTTTTTTTTTTTTTTTTTTTTTTT
>CM040985.1:20564503-20610988 GCA_022985145.1 Pangasius djambal
TAGACTGAGTGACCCTCTTCTGATGTACAACAATGTTAACCGTTAGACATAACTATTCATTTGTAATAGCCCAGTGTGTTACTTGTAGCTAGGAGATCGTTCCATTACAGAACCACATGGGGGTGCACGTTGCCTGTAGACTGCTGTGGCAGTTTTCATAAAATTGTGATTGGAGTTCATGTGGAGGGTAAAACCTGGTTCACACTTGATGGAAACTGAGAAAAAGCATGTTTACATGTTCCTTGTGAAATATCTTAAATCTAACAACCGGCTCGATTTTTGTTTAAAAAAAAACAAACAAAAAAAACACTTTGTGGCATTGATATGCGGATAAACGAGAGCTTAAAATTTCTTGTTTTTCCTGTAAATACATTTTTCTGAAAAGGGTATTATGACATTGTCTTAATAGGAAAACTTTTTTATTTTTATTTTCGATCAGATAAAAGCTGCTTCATTCATTCATTCATTCATTCATTCAATCATTCAGTACATCCTTTCTTTCTTTCTTTCTGTCTCAAATGTTCTTACAATCAACAAATTTTCATGTATTACTATTATTATATTATAAATGATGACATTTTGTCCTTACAGAGGGCTCACACACCACATATATATGGCGGAACAGCTCTCAATATTGTGCAGGGCACACACACACACACACACACACATACACACATACCACATGCATATGTGAGTGCACACAGATGACAGAACAGCTCTGAACTTTGTGCAGGGCACACACACATACACACAAACACACACACCTCATACATATGTGCATGCACCCACATGGGGGAACAGCTCTGAAGGGCACACACACACACACACACACACACACACACACACACACACATACACACATGGCATCAGAGGAAGAGGGCGCTTTGCAAAAGCATCAACAGTCTGTTCGATTTAAAGTGCCAATGCATGGACAAATTCAGCTTGTGCTTATATTTTAGGAACGCTGCTACATAACAGGCACATCTTAACCAACATTCTGTTATGTGATATGAAACTAAGAGCAGAAATGATCTCATTCCTGCAGACTCTTTGTTCTGACTTTGTTTTTTATTATTATTTCCAAGACTCCAGGCAGCCCACTTAGACTGTGCTTGGCTTCTGTGTGAAGCTAGACAGATCTTGCAGTAAACAAATATCTGTCATATTTTTGCCTGGTTTTCTCCACAATGCAAAGAGAACAAATGAATAAAATTGCAGACATAATAGGTGTGTGCCTGTTTATGGGAACCATTCATTGCATACCTCGTTGATGGGACATGGCTGTGTGCGTGGTTCCTTAAAAGGGACACATAGAGAAAGCTTATAGCATTGTTTGGAACAAACTGGGGCATAGGTTAATGCATTGTGCAGTGACAGGCATAACAGCTCCTCCTACTTGCTAACAGCAAAAAAACAGATAGTGCTAACTTCATGTCACTGTCTGCCAGCCTTCTAATCATTCCGAAGAGGAAGTGGAGCGAGGGAACGAGGTGTGCGACCTGGAACAACTTAGCGTGACAGCACGCCTGAAGAACTGGCTCGTCCTTCATGTTGAACAGACAGGCTGTGACATGTCACCTGAGAAGAGACTAAATTAGGTTGTTTTTTGAGGGGCTGGGTTTGTCTGCAGGGCAAGAAGCTGATAAACATGTACCATCATCCTCATCAGCCTTTCGTAATTCATAAACAAGGGGGTTTCCTGTACCAGGATAACAGATAAATTTATTATACCACATATTATGCAAGTTTGACCACCTGGTCTAGTAGGATACATTACGCAGGGATTTCCCTCATCACTCATGTTCTTAACACAAAAAAAGTTAAATGAAAGAATGTTGGCGGTCCTAACAGCCTGATTCCAGGAACAGATTCAAGATTATCCAAGTGCCAGCCAGTTCTCTAATAAAGGAGCAAAACCTATCGAACTTGTGAGGCTTCGTTTAGCCTAATTAGGCCACTGTTCACATTGGCTGTGTCATTGGGCTATTTTAAGATCTGCTGCATCAAAGAAGTGAAAAGGCAGTCCCTTGAGAGCCGGGAAATAAACTGGTGTCTTTAGCGGAAGCTAGTTTTAATTATCTCTATGACCATGAAGTCATCGCGGCTCAAGTGATTTCCTATTCAATATCAAATTAGATTAAATGCTGATTTTAAATAACTTGTTTATTACACCTTTTTTTTACAGTTAAGGCTAAAATAAAAGCTACAGTGTAATATTATAAGACTATCTGTCAAAATAAAACTTAAAATTATTAGTTGCGAAGTATAAGAATTTACTTAGATTAAATATAGTAATAATAGTACATATGCCAAGAGATGCTATTGTCATATCATTGGCAACAGTGGAAAAAATTTGTACTGTCTGTAATCCTCACCCCACTCCACAAACATGATGGCGTGCCTTCACTGTTTTGTTCTTTGTTCTCATTCTCGGAACAAGCAGCAATAACTAGCTAAGAGCCTCGGGGAAGCTGTTTATGAGTGTGAGCAAATCTGTATCTTTCGCTCTCTCTCTCTCTCTCTCTCTCTCTCTCTCTCTCTCCTTCTAACCCTCTCTCTCTCTGCCTGAAGACAGAATGGTGACTAATGTTGGCTGCTTCCCAAACCACTGTTTACATGTCTGCACTTAGGAGAAGAGGAACCGGTCTGAACCAGTGCATACTGACCCACAAGGCTATTCCAGAAGTCTGCTCTTGCCCCCCTCTCAGACTGGAGCACTACATTTAATGTGGGTGCAAATTCCTGGAAAGTCACAGAGGATTCCTGTTTCATTCCCATAGGGCTCATAGGTGCCACTGGATGTTGAATAAGCAAATTTGAGACATCACATGGAAGGCAATTGCAGTGTTTACTTCTAGTACATGTTCGTATCTTGAGGTATTGTTCTCATTTATTGCCAAATGTGTGGAGGAACGAAGCATCAGATATCATTTTTAAATACAAAGTAAGGGGCTAAAAATCTGTTACATAATCCCAGATGGCTACACTCACTCATCCAGTAGACTAACGCTTAGTGGGAATGTAAGGGAGCCTGCTGTTATGTAAAACTGACGTGAATCAAAGATGGACTAAGTAAACACGATGATGGACTGTTCTGCAGGTTAACTGGGGAGGGGGGTGGGGGGGTCACCCTTCCCCCTTTACCCTTCTCTGACTTGTACTTCTCATGCCAACTTTTCCTGACTCACTCACTCTCAGCATTTCACTAGCAAGTTTCAGTGGGCAGAAAAGTGTGGTGAGGGCTTTCGGTCTTAGTCACCAAAATGCATTATTCAGCCATTGCACGTCTTCAGGATCATGAATGCCAGGTGTGTGATTGGTGTTAGATTGTGGTTCAAACTAAACTCTGCAGGACAAAAGGTCTCCAGAAGCAGAGTTGCTGAGTTAGCTCTTCTAAACGCTTTTCCTCAGGACATTCCCATCATTAACTACTGTCAAAGCTGCTGTGAGCGATGTTATCAGTTCTTGCTAACTTCCTCCACTGAAAAAGTTGACCTTTTCCTTTCAGTCCCACACCCTTCACCCAAAACTGTCCAAAGCCCCTTTCTGCACAGACATACATGCACACATTAATCAGATAAAAAAAAGGTAGAGAACAGTGTTTTTGTTCCATGCAGAAAGTTACACGGCTGATATAACATCAAGAAATTTAGCAGTGCTAATCACTGATGGAATTTATAGAATTAACTAGAAGTAAAACTACTTGGCTGCACCCACAATGGCGCTTTTGTAAGATACATCTGAGCAAACAACACTCACAGTTAAGCACTAGATATGCTAGTTATGATAGTTAGCTAGCATGTTTAGAGATAACAAGTAAGAAAAAGGGTTAGCTTAAGAAGAAGAATCCAACATTTAAGCATCTGAATACCACATGAGAAATCATTTCTTCTGGCTAGCTTTTAAGATAAATATAATGCATTAAATACATATATTGTACTGAAAATACACTATGTTGAAAGGACACCTAAAGTTTGCTGCTATATATACCACCCATGTAGTAGTTCTATACTTTGTTTTCATAAAAAAGGGACCCCACTTTGAGAACTATTGTGCTATGAAGCTAAATTGCAAGTTTACTTGGCACATTGTGCTTTTATCTTAAAATACACATGGATATATGTACTTGTAGTGAACTTGGATAAACTTTTTTGTGTAAAAAAAAATGGCACTTGGCACTAAACCACACAGGTAATGGACAAGAAATTACACTAGATCATAATTTAAACAACCTGATTTCAGTAAAAAATGTCTCCAAAATCAGGAAAAAAAAATGCGTTTAAATTTCATTCCATTTTTATATGAATGAAAAAAATGTTAACACTATCCTCAACCCAATCCTAACCATCATAAGTTTTCATAGGAATTGACTCTGTATTTATTCTGTTTTGCTAATTTGTACGATTTGTTAGCTATTTGTGTTAGACCATGTTTAATTTATACCAAAATAAACCAAATTCACAGTGGAATGGATGAGTAAAGATCACAAAATCTGTGATCGCAAAAGGTCTGCTATTTCACTCTGTCATCATTTATCGTTTACACCTGTGCATAAACGTCACAGTTGCTGCCGTGCGTTGACTGTGAAGCCAGAGTTCATGACATCTGACCTTTCCTAATAACTAAAGTAAAACACTTCCAGGTGCAGAGGTCACATTTATCTAGCAAGCAGCTCAAGTACGAATTCCAGGGCAAAATGTTATATTCTATAACTGATCATAAAAGCTGCAGAGATGTCCAAGCTATAAAAGTGAAGAAACTATTTTAACCCACCCAGAGAAATCGGTTCCTTCTGCAGGGGATGGTTTGGCATTTCTTTTTTCCATTACACAATTCAAGCAGTGATTAATTTTTCAGAAACTTCACAGGCTTTAAATTCTTTTCTGCATGTTTCTGTAAAATTTTATGGATTTAAACCAACTTTACCCAAATTCTTTGACATTCAATTGCTGGGAATTCATTAATGGCTACAGTTTTAGACAGCCAAGGGTGGGCATTCTTCTCACACCGAGATCTTTTTCCCCCTTGTACCTTCAGCCAATGTTCAGAATGTCCAGAACCTTCTAGCTTTTGCAACAAAAATAAAAAAGTTCGTCATGTTCTCCATGTTTTTGTCCTTCCTTTTTGCCCTGTACATTTATCTGCTTACAGGATGAACACCTCAGCCCTCAGGGGTCTCCAAACGATAAAAGGTGTTTCTTTTGGAAGCATTTCTGCAGAACAGCTGTGCGAGGCCTCCTGCCAAGTCCCTTTTTCACAAGCCACCATTTCACACGGTGCATGTGTTGTTCATGCTGAAAACCACAGCAAACACAGCAAGAAATGGCTGCTGCAGAACAAAGACAGCCAAAGGTTTTCAACATTGTCCATGTGGCTCCCAGTAGAAAGATAAGCCTGCCTAATGACTGGTGGCATCATTTAGTCTCCTTACTGAGCGCTTCATTTTGTTGCTCTGGGTTGTTGTCTGTTGTCTGTGTTGTTGTCTGTTGTCTGTGGGTTGCTGTCTGTATCTAGTCATGTGTCTTTAAGTGTAACTAATTACTTACAGGAAACATGACATTGGAAGACAAGCAAAACGATACTACTGTCAAAATAGTACACATAGGAACTGAAACATACTGCTAAGACCAAAAACATGCACAAAAGCATGAAAGCATGTGAAGCCTTCTACCACATGCTGCTAGGTCTTATTATGTAACATGGTCATATGTTTTCGGGCTTTACACTGATCACAGCAAGACCAAATAACCCAACTCGAAACAAAACTGTCCAATAATCTTTCTTTGTTTAGCCTGAAGTATGAGGCTCGGTTTGTTTCTAATAGTCTGACAGGCTGATATCTTGCATGACGTCATTTGTTTATGTCTGTTTCTCAACAAAGCTCTCATGGATCTCATCAAGCACTTTGGTATTTTAGTGCAGGAAACTGTATGATGGTGGTACAACATGGTGTATATATGAATGCTGTAAAAGGCAAGTTGTGTCTCCTTTTCAGTAGTAACTAAATCACTTTGTTTTTCAAAATCTGGCAGGGGACCAATGTTCACACAGCCATTTCATCCCCCAGACACTGATTCTCCTTAAAGGGCAAACAACACACTGAAGCCAGCAGGACTGCCATCCCCTCTGTAACCTCTCCACCCGGCCCTGGCACTGGGCCAGTCAAAAAAGCAGCGCAAACCAGAGCAAGCCGGTCCTGTCCTCACAACCCCAACACACTCACCCACATGCATTTCCACTTCCTCTACCTCATTGTATCTCTCACTCTCGGGCCCTTTTGCTTGCCCTCTCCCATGTTTTCTCTCTCAACTACTGAGCAGCATCTATGTGATAGCTGCGATTTGACTTCTCTTCCCGAAAGAAGACAACTCCTTAAAGACGAAAGAGCTTTTGCAGGAATCGACACATGAGAGCAGCAGCTTAAATGTTATGACTTTGAAAGCACTTTTCCAGGCTCATCCACAGTAGTGTGTTTCCTCTACTCCATCAGACATGTGCATGTTTAACCAGTAAGCTGCTTGAAACCATTTAACCTCAGTGCAGTGTTTTGCTTGATATTGTCTCAGTCGTGTCTCTCAGTTTGAAGTGGTGAAAACATAATGTTATTGCCACATGCTTTCAATCAAATCAGGTCCTATGTTGGACGGGATTGGAAAACAACTCCCAAATCATTTCTGAGAAAAACAGCTGAGTAACACTTCGTAGTAATGGCCGACTATGAGCACAAAAAAAAAACTCTGCTTGGTATGTGTTTGGCTCAAGGCAAGCACATTACTTTCCAAAGTAGTTCCAGTATAACAGTATCAATGCCACAACCATAAAAATAGCATTTTTTCCCATATGGACCTTTTTAAGATGTACTGCAATTAAGTATCACATATCTGTTCCCAGACGCAGTTGAGTCAATGAACTTGGTCACCTTGTGTACTAAAATTCAAAAGCAGCCATGGTATAAACATGCCTTTTTGATATGCTATTTTTGGTAACTGACACACCACTATCCCCGCACCCTTCATGTTCCACGGATGGACCGTGCCAAGGTTCATGGCACTTAAAATAGTGAGGCAGTGACATGTGAACCCAGTATCATCATCTTGTTGGCAAAATCTTTAGGACATTTCTAGGTTTTAGGATATTTCTTATTTCACTTGTTATTAATTGTCCTGTAGTTTAAAATTGAATGTATTTTGTTCTCTTTTTATGTTTTGTGTGGTAACTTATTTCCTGGCTTTTTGGCAAGGCCTCACTGGAACTCAATGGCCAGAAAAGTAAATGAGTACAGTGGCCTCCAGAGCTATTCATAAAAATGAACAAAAATTGATATGTAAGAAGAATAACACATGCACTAAGTTAGATTCTGAGCTTACATTTACCTGATGCTTTTATCCAAAGAAACTTGAGATTCAACCAAGCATTTGCAAAACATTTTAAACTCCTTTACTGCATACGTAATAACATTAGACGCAGCCTCAGATGCTCCATCATCAATGCACGGATGGTCTAACTTATGTTAACATGACCCTCTTCTTATTACCCATTCAAACATTCAAGCCTGCATTAATTCTCTGGCAAAAAAGAGGTCATGTAGGTTGGGTAAAAGTTGTCCGAAATCAGAATCATTGTTGGTTGTCCTTTATTGTTTATTATTGCTGGACCGAAAAACTGAGGGAGATTTTGAGCCTGATTAATCCATGTGCTTGACTCCTATCCATTACTAATACAAAACCATGAGAATTAAGTGTTAACTGAGTACTATAGCTCCTTCTGTAATTTGAAATGCTGCGTGAGAGGAGAGGAACAAATCACTTGTGTGCTTTCCTGGGTTAAATAGTTCATGCCACCGACAACAAAGGACACTCTCTCTCTCTTTCTCTCTCACACACACACACAAATAAGCCTTTCTCTCTGTTTCCTGCCTCCAAAAGGTTCAGCACAAGGCACAAGTGATTTTCTTTTAATAATTGTCTTTGGCTAGAAATGTTCAGAGCAAGCAGTAATGCATGTTTCTTTACTCCACCATTTTTACAGAAAATGTGGGGGTTGGGGACTGACTTAATTATCTTCTGAGATGGAGGTGAGTGACATTAAGCATTTGCTCGGTATAAACAGAAAAGTAGGAGGGCTCTGCTGTTTCCTCCTCCACTGTTGTGGTTGAATGCACTAAACCACAGACAGAGAACAAACTTTTTTTCTTTTTTTTTTTCCGTATCCCTAGCATCCTACCACAGACTACCAAATCAAATGAACTGTGAAGCACTCATGTTTATCTTGATCCTAATTTCTGTGTTGGTTTTTGTATCAAATATTAAATATGATTAAATGTATCTATTTTTGTATATTACCAAAATGTGCATTGTGCATGTGCATTATCATTAAATCTGTTGTAAAGATCCCATAAGTCATCTATCAGCCATATATATGTGTCTTCTGGGATATTTTTGCTAAAAGTTTAGTCATTATTTGGTTATCTGCCACACTGAGGCAGCCCATCCTGTGCCACAAGGCTTAAACATTTAACGAAATCAAAAGGAAAAGCTATCCAATACTTACTTCTTTTATCTATTTGTTAAATTCTTGCTAATTTCCCGACCAATGATTTGTTGTTAACACCATTAAAAGCTCAATATTTAGCCATTTTGGGCTTGGCCCATTTTTATTTTTTTTTTTGCCCAGGAGTGTACATTCGCAGTAATCAACAAAGCCAGTGGCGACCATTCGTCTTCTATGTACTTGTGTGACTGTCTTATAAACAGTGGCAAGCAACAAAGTGACAGTGCGACAGGTGACTTTTTGAACTGAAACTGTCTCAATTCTATGCAACTTAGGTATGATGTTTGTTAACATTAAGCGACACATCCAAACGATTGGATTTCCTGGACCAATCCTATGGTGTATGTGGTCCAACGTCCCTACTGTTCCCCACTTGTATCTTTAGTTCTTACCTGCAATCCCCAGTGATGTGGTGGACACACACCAACAAGAGACAAACTACAAGTGGTATGAGTGACCTATCACTTCAGAAACTGTTTCTTTTCTACCAGCACTTATCAGATGACAAAGATAGTCTACCAAGTTGGACTAGCTTGGCCTGTATTTTGGCAGCTGGTAGCTGGTTAGATTAAACTGGATTTTTAAACAGGGATGGATTAAAAATGAAACTGATTGAAGCTAGAAATATTTCAGCATGCAGCATGTCTCAGGTGCTGATCCTCTGGTTTGACTTATTAGTATTGGCTTGCTTGCATTTCAAGTCCGAACTCTTGACATTGTCCTTACTTTGTCAGTGTTCGTTTTTAGTCAAGCTGATTTGTTTTTTAAAACAGCACCATACCAAAACACTGAAGAAAAACATGCTTTTGAGAGCTGAGCAGGTTCTACATGCTGAGAAATGTTAATTCCAGCAGCAGCATGGCAGCAGGCAGCCTGTTAACCGCGTACCTTTAAATGGCTGTGGTTGTCAGTTTAAAAGCCTCGTGATGTCACGAATGTTTACTTTCAGACATGAAAGAACAGGCTGCATGGAAAGAAGGGGAAATTCACACCTCGATCTGATTGGCTGGCAAATGTTCTGTTCTCTGCAGACACATGCCTGGAGACAGGAGAGCCAATGAGAAGAAGTGGTGGGTGTGGCCTAGGTGCAGTGCTCTGCTGGAGGTCTGGCTTCCTGCAAAACCGCGGCATTTGTCCGGATGTGACTTTGCGCGCGAGGGCAGCTGTACACTGCTTTGTGCAGCGTCGATATCATTCACTTTCATGTTTTGAGCTCAAGAACGATGCCACTTAGCAAAGGCTGTGTGTGAAATTGTTCTGCTGCACTCTTGAGCAGCTGGTTGAACACACACACACACACACACACACACACACTGCTGACCGCAGCAAACACAGCTGTTCTGACAGTCACAGGTTAAAGCATGTCAAAGCACTATGACACAGCCACTGCACATAAACGAACACAATCATGCTTCCAAGACATACTTTACCTGGTAAAAAAAAAAAATACACCAACATAGAACTTCAGTTCTGTTGTTTCAGATGCTTGCTCTATACATGAGTGTCTATCTGTGACTGCATCTGGCACAGATGTCTGTGGTACAAGCAGACTTTTGTGTCCAATTTTGGATTCATTTGTTTTTGGCACAGCATTCTTCCTCTGTACAGTTCTAGGCACAGAACTATACAGTAGAGTCCACCTGGCTTTGTTTTCTCACTATTCAAACAATTTTATTGGTACCCGGCTCCAGTCCAGTGTCACTGCTGAAATCTGAGATAAGAGTACTGATAAGGCTTGTGCTGGTTCTTTATTGTTCGCGAAGGCCTGCGTCTGTGTAGGACATGATGTTATTGAAATGAGCACAGCCTGTTTTGTAACACCAAACTTACAAATTTACGAAACGCCTTTAACCTTAAAGGTCACGAAAAACTATTTCAGATAAGCAATTTTGAGGTTATGTTTTCATAGTTTAATGATATACAGCCACTGTCAGTCAAGCAACAGGGTTTGAACACTTTGGGTTTGCTAGTGTGAATGTAGGGAATTTCAGAAATTGTTTGCTTTCTACCAGCACTTACTAGCTGGAAAGATGGTATACCAGTTTGACCAGCTTGGCCTGTGTTCTGGCAGCAGTACGTAGTTGGTCAGAATAAACTGGATTTTTAAGCACAGATGAATTAATATAATTGAAGATAGAAATATTTCAATATGCAGCATGGCTCAAGTGCTAATCCTCTGGTTTAGCAATGCCTTGCTTTCATTTCATTTTATTTCAAAGACAAACTTTGTACATTATGTTCCTACTCTGTCCATATTCGTTTAGCCTGTTCATTCATGTTTTTAAAACACTGCCATACAAAACAATGAAGAAAAACATGCTTTTGAGAGCTGAGCAGGTTCACAGCTAAGTTTCACTGCTGAGAAATGTTAATCCCATTGATTAATGTTAATGTTGATCCCTTAAATTAGTCCAAAATTGGGTCCATTGTTTGACTTTCTGCCCATTTAAAATATTCCTTGAATACTATAGCAGGCCTGCTATTAATTTTGATTGCTGTTTTATCTGATATACACCCTTCTTCGTATGACTTGACCAGTTGTAAAAACCTAATTGCATTATTCCACAAGCCACAAAAGGAGACATGCTTATCTGAGCTCTTTAAGCAGTGATGGTTGGTGGAGGTATTAGACGAGAGGGCTGAAATCTAACATGTATCAGTAGCTTGAAAATGAAACTATCAGGGTTAAACAATGCATTACACCATGAGGTCTCACTGATGGCATAATAAGAAGGATGTGGGGCAAATGATTATGTGCTTTTATCAAAGTCTGTAATGCTCTACTGGCTTCATGCCATGTTTCCACTGAATACCAATTGGTAATTTGGTAAAAAAAAAAACAAAAAAAAAAACACCTCACCATCTGTTCTTGTGTAATTTGTACTTTGATTGGACAATGTGTGCTTTGTCAACCTACCCTGAAATTTTTCTCCAAAGGCATTTTGGGGAAAAAATGATCATAATTATATCCACCTCACTGATGTTTATTACGTCTGCGACTATATTTCACACGCTGTATATTTCACACGCCTTCTTCAGAATTGATTGGTGCTTGATGAGTATAATGAGTCAGAGTACAATGGATTTTGGTATGTTGTGATCTTTGTCTGCATGGCTACTTCACGTGATTAGAACATCAGCTTCTACCTCAATTTCAGTGCGGGTTGATTGTGAATAGTGAGACAATGTAATATCCAGAATGTCAATACCTAGTGTGAATAAGAGAAACTCAAAACTGAAACTGAATGCTTTTATCGTGTTAGTTATACATAACGTAGCTGTCTGTATTTTCAAAGCAGAAGCTTTGGGTGTGGAGGAATATAGGGAAATTCCAGCTGACGTAGTGAAGTATCACTTCATGTTGCAACACCAGTGTAACTCATTGTGCAACTCAGCTGATGGATGACGACGTTCGGCAGGGTAATCGAGGCTATTTGCACGTATACACCATATTCTCACGTTTTTACAGGGCTGCTTGCATATATACTGTCTTCTAATGAGTTTATTCTTTTACACACTTATTTCTTATGTAATGCATTGTTTGAGAGGATGAAAAAATAAAACACGTGTTCATGTTTAGAATTTCATTGTCCAATTTCATATAAAGCTTACCGAATCATTTTGATTGCTTTATCCTGTCAGTTTCTGCCACACATGAACTTGAACACAGGAACAGACATGCAGATTTGATTTCAGGGCCAAGTAATACAATTTGGAATAAAAAATTCCTGTAAATGCTTTTTAATATGTATTCGTACCTTATTTTTTATCCTAATTTTAGCCATTGCCAATTTTCACACACTCTCCCCATCACATGACAGCTACCAATAGGGGAGGGTGAAGCATATGAAGCTAACCACAGCATCTTTTCATAAATACTGCTCATGCTATGTCACAACGCAACTAACAAACAAGCTGTAAAAACCTTGACAATTCTTGTAAATTTTAAACTTTTTTTAAACTATAGCCTTTTTTGCTTTTTTGTTTTTTCTTTTTGCTCTCTATGTATAAATATTGCAATTTTTTTTAAAAGAATATTAAAAAGGAAAGTCCTAACAACCCTCTTCCACATATATGAGCTTATAGACGCCCACAATTTTCTAATGTCCTTCTGACTGATTGAGAGGGAAGAGAGTAACATCACCCTTCCCACATAGACCTCACTCCAATAATGCCCTCTTGCTAATACAGGGATTCGATCTCGAGGCGATAAGGTGAACGCTTTTCTGTTGTGCCACTGGGAAAGCTAAAATTCCTGTCACTGTTGATACAGGTGAAAAATTGTGAGATGTTAATGGCATTACAGTTGATTGCCATTGATTAATGTTCATGTTAATTCCATAAATTAGTACAAAAAATGGATCCATTGTCATCTTAGAATCTGCCTTTGAAACTTCCCTGGATACTATGGCAGACTCCAGCTATTCATTTTGATTGCTGTTTTATCTCATATACACCCTTCTTTGTATGACTTGACCAGTCGTAAAACCTAATTACATTATTCCACAAGCCACAAAAGGCTTATCTGAGCTCTTCTAAGCTGTGACAGCTGGTAGTGATAGTAGATGAGAGGGCTAAAATCTAATATATATCAATAGCCTGACCATGAATCTATTAGGATTGAGCAATGCATTATCATCATTATGTCAATGTCTCGCTAATGGCATAGTAAGAATGATGAGGAGTAGGCTATCACACACTTAAAGGCAGTTAGGCAGCACTCATTATTTAAAATTTTTCAAAAGTGTTTTAAATCTGTAATGCACTACTGGCTAAAGTTATAGTAAGTCCACCACATTCATGTTCCTCATTCACTGTACCTACTGACATGTTTTTGGACAGTGGGAGGAAACTGTAGAACCCAGTAGAAACCTAAATTGGGAGAACATGAGAAACTCCACACAGACAGTAACCCAAGCTCAAGGTCAAACCTTCATAACATTTTTGAACTAGTATTAACTAAGTGAAACTACAGCAGTGTTTAATAAGAGTTGCTTTTCTCTCTAACAGAAAACATTGTTCTGACAAGTTTACACCTGTACTAGATCAAGTGATGCAATTCATCCAGAGCCATTTCATCATTTAGGATTAATTTTGTATTGGTATAGTTTTAACGGTCATATTTATCATGTAGTCTTATAATAACAGTCTTACTTATTACAAATGGAAGTAAATTAATAAATGGCAGTTTCTTTTAGACAATCAGTGTGTTGTGTCTTTGAGTGGAGTTGAAATGGTATAGTTTTCTCTCTTTTCATTATTGGGGATCAGTACTTTAATCAGACTTTAAAAATGCTACAACTTTAGTTGAGATATGTGCAAAAGAAATATTTCACTTTGGGGCAGCATGTAGTTTTCAGAACTTCATATAGTAGAAAAGGGCAATATTTCACCATGTGAAGGATTTTCCCAGGCTTCCACACATAACATTAGGTTTTTCCCAAGGTTTGTCCTAAACTATGGATTGTTACGTAGCAACAAGAACCCATACCAGAGAGCTTAAATTTTAGCATTTTATTATTCTAGCTAATATTTACTATTAAAAAACATAATGTTTTGTACTTGAAGTTGAAATAAATGTATGTATATGTCAACATATTTTACAATTCAGAGAAATAACAGAGGGAAAAAAATCTCAGGGACAAAGTGTCCATCATTTGGTACCCTTGATCCCTGTTTAGTAGGGGCCTTTGAAGTATGTTTCTCAGCACTTCCGCTTCCAGTGACACTCCAAATGGCTGCCATGGGGGCTGCCTCTCCTCCCAACCTCTTGTGCAGACCTCATCACTTCTGAATGGACAACACCAGTGATGTGGCAGGAAAAGGAATCCCTGCTGTAGGTGTTAATTCAACACTGAGGATGTAAAAATGTCACAAACACTCCACCTCATATGCTAAAACTTCTACCCTGTGAGGAGTGTAGGTTATTAACATGTGATCACCACTTCACCCTGTGATTAGCCGGAATCTCCAGCTGTCCTCAGGAGTGTCCCTGCCAATGTCTTTCTTTTTCTATGTCCAAATTCTTCTTAAAGGGTCCGTGTTCATGCTTGGTGATCTAGAAAGATCCCTATTTTCCTCTTTTAAACTAAATATCAACTGGCAGGAATCTTGATCTTCTCCTTATTTGTGTTCTTCTTGTACCATGTGATGTTTCTCATGCATATGATTGTCTATTTTTGGTCCTGAGGGTTCTTATCTAAATCAGCAGTGTGACTCCAGGAGCTGACAACTGAGACAAATGCACTGGCAAAGAACAAGGCTTGGTTTTTTTTGTCCAGCAAACTAGTGATTTTCTTTACTGTTTCTGAGAACAACAGAATACGCTGTTTACAGCAGAGTTACTTTTGAATGGGAACATTGTGTTCTCCTCATTTTAGACATAATCCATGGTAAATCTGTGTATAGCATGATAATCCAGCTATACTTAACTGTGTTTTTCAGTATTCTGACACCCGCTTGCAAGGCGTGGACACCATCAAAACATTCCTCTGGTCATGAAAACATGAAAGGTTTCGATTTCCTTCACAAGCGACAAAAGCAAACATGGCAAAGGGGAAAATACGGGCAAGGCCAGAGGAGAACTGAACATACTGAAGCACTCATCACCCATGTTGGCGTGCAGGTGAAAGAAAAACACCAGGGCTCTGTTTCATGATCTCCTCTGGCCCGGCCATGAGACAAGGCTGGCTTTCGCAGGAATGGATGTTTGCTGTAAGAACAGCTATTTGTGAGCGATCTTATTTCTCCAGAGCTTGAGGAAACAGTACAAGATCACGTGCTTACTCTACATCCGTGCTGTTTCGCAGTTGATGGCCGACTCTTTTGTTAGTTTCAAATGTGCCCCTTTCACCCAGCGCTCAACACTTTAGAAAATGCTACATAATGCGGTATGTACTCTGCTTACTGACATGAGAAGACATAGTGTTTAAACTAGCACAGAATTTTAAGGATAGTGTTTCAGTCCTGCAGTGTAAGCCTCCAGAGAACGTCAAGCATGCCATGTGGACATCTTCACACATGCCTCCTAACAAGCGTGACTCAGGACAGCTGAATGCATAGTCAGCCAGTTTCCACCTGTGTCACATGACCTGATGAATCAGTCCCTGGCCACATGATTCAAGCAATGAACGTATTACATTCATGCTCAGAGTGCATGCTCACAGTACCCTCGTTGAACTCACTGACAAGGTGTAATGACGGTATTTAGAACTTCAGCCCTGTTCTTCTTCAATGTGATTGTGTATGGAATTAGGGCCTTTATTCAGAAGTATGTCCAAGTACAGCACTGATAAAAATCTGAGATGTTTTGTGAACACTCGTCTTGGCAGCTTGCCCTTGAACATTTTAACCATACTGCCAGCCAAGTTCTCGCTATGAACCAACCCACAGTACCTTCCCATCTTCCCATGATCCAACACCGGAAAAAAAAGGGCTGATGTTTTGTTTGACAGCTTCCTTTCAGTGGATTTGCTTTCTACAGTATGTGCTGTTATGCCTGAAAGTCAAACATCAATTTATTTGGGATCGGGAAGTAGAAAATGGGCTAATCAGACATATTTACTTGTTACTCCGAAGACCATGGTTTTCCTGATATTATTTACCAGTCACTTCAATTACTAGCTACAAATACACATTCTGTACACTACTTTTCTTAGTGTAGCTCTCATAAGAATGCCACTTTGGTCTTTGACATTAGGAGGACTTCAGAAGGGGCCTGTAAATTTTTCTTTTTACTGCCCAGACAGAACAGGCTTCTTGGTTTCAAACTGCTATGGATGAAGAGAGAGGGCTGCCGTCGCAGTGACTCGCTCCTTTCTACATCTAAAACTGCATTTGTATTGTGTTCCTGCGCTTCAATTAGACACAACAGCTGTAACTTTCAGGCAAGTGAGAATTTGCTACAGGTAAAAACATTTGACTGAAACACATATGTAACTACAGTCTAATTTTCCTTATTGGCCATGCATTTATAACATGATTAGAACCTTGTGTTTTATAATTGAACCACAGTGCTGCTGAATGATCAATTCTGATTAGTTAGAAGGTGTTGATTAATTTTCTATATCAGCAGCTCAGAAGTTGTGGCTACACGGTTTATAATAATGCGCTCATTGTAATAATTTATTGTTTTTATAGTAACAGGTCATTCACAGGGATTTGTATGTTTAATACTTCACATAAAAGGATCAAAACTTAATAAGATGTAGTGTTCAGTGAGATGTTTATTTAGCAAGGAGTCTCCAGTGTCAACGTTTTATAACATTTAGAAGTAAAGCTCTTCCTTTAAGTTCTCCAACATGGGAAAGTGTTCAGGAGTGAGGGCTTTGCGGGTTCTCTGTAACATGACAAGCTGCATTGTAACTATAACTATAATGTAACTATAAATGGATAAAATGCATGGCATGTTCTTTAATTAATAATAAATTGCAATAATTGGCAAATTGTTGTGGTACAAGTAATATGTGGTATAAGAAAATAATTATGGTATTGGAACTTACTCAGGGGTTGGGGGTTCGAATCCTGCCTCTGCCCCGCCTATGTGCGTGGAGTTTGCATGTTCTCCCTGTGCTTTGGGGCTTCCTCTGGGTACTCCGGTTTCCTCCCCGGTCCAAAGACATGCATTGTAGGCTGATTGGTGTTTCCAAATTGTCTGCTGTGTGAGACTGTGCCCTGTGATGGGTTGGCACCCCGTCCAGGGTGCCCTCCGCCTCATGCCCTGCGTCCCTTGGCATAGGCTCCAGGCTCCCTGCGACCCTGTGTAGGATAAGTGGTCCAGAAAATGAATGAGATGGAAAATACTCAACTTTGGGGTGGTAATATTAACTCAGCACACTGTCAGTAAGTATTTTTGTATAACTGCACACCCCGTCATGTTTTTCCTTAATTAAATGATAACAAGTGAACTACAATACCATTTGAAGAAGGGTTACACAATACGTTATTTGGGATGTAACACTGCGTTCTCATTTATCCATGAACCAAGTGTACAGTAGATCTGCAAATCAGAAATATAATAATATCCCCAGCTTCTCTTAAGAAACTGGGTGTCTTAGCTGATTGTCATCTGTGTAGAGTTAAATTTGTATTTCAGGCATTTGCCAGACACCCTTACCCATGGCAACTTACAATTATCTCATTTACACAACTGAGGGCTAAGGGCCTTGCTCAAGGGCCCAGCAGTGGCAGCTTGGTGGTGCTGGGATTTGAACTCTTAACCTTCCGGTTAAGAAAAGTCTAACTAACATCTTAACCACTGAGCTACCACTTCCCATGATGTTATGTAAGCTGATGACAGAAAATACCATGAACTTGGCTGTTGTCTGCACTGGGCAGTTTGACCCAGATACACACACACCAGTATCTTCTTAAGGAGCAGGGTACCCATACTTTTGCCACAGCAAGAACTGGCCAGGCCAACAGGTTATCTCTGCAGGAATACATTTTTGACTTTTTGTTTGACTCATTTTCAATTAATAATATAATTCAAAGATATGTGACAACACTGAATTATAAATTCTTACTGTCTCCCAACATAGCCTAATAAAAACAAAATAATCAGCATCTCTGTTGTGAGACAATACCCATAGCCTGGTCTTCTCATCATCTGACTCGTCCTGTTGAGATCTTCGTGTTTTCCTGAACTCCTCTCAAAATTTTATTCTTATTGACAGTCGCTACAAGACTGTTTACATCTGCTGCATCCCCTTGTGTACTGCTGTTTACTTGTACATACAGATTGACGTCAGCAGACTAAAGGGCATTATATCCCCTGAGGGTATCATAAAATGATAAAAGAGTATGAAGGAAATATTCCCACCCCTAGATGTCTTCTTTTATGTTTTTTTTTTAATTACCATTTTGTTCCATTTTCACTGGATGAGTTATGTTATTTATATGCGGTGTGCATAGAAAAAAACCCTAATAATTTGGACAAAGATTGGTTAGAGAACAGTAAATGTCTAACAGTCAAAAAAAAAAAATATCAAAAAGAATATGAATGTAACCATGACTAGCAAAAGCTGTGGCTATATAAATCTATATTTGTTCTGAATGACTGAACGTGAGTGTATAGTTTTTGGATCCAACTTTAGAAATTTAAAAAAATTACAATATAGTCATTGCCATATGGTCATTAATAACATCTGGGCTCAGTGATTATCATATGAAAATTGTTTGCATTATTGGTTTAGTTTGGAGCCAGCAAACTGAACCAATATGTTAATGTAGTGGGATTATTTCAGAGTAGAATTCTTTTCAGCCTTTATTATTATTATTATTATTATTATTATTATTATTATTGCTGCATGCCCATTGCATATCTGTAAAATTTAAGGCATGTCCAATTATAAATTTGATATAGATTAAAATGATATATGTATATATTTAACAAATAACAGAGCTTCATTCTACTCTGGCTGCTATTCATTACATAGAACACCTCCTAATAGCTATATTTGTTATTTAGACCATAACAATTTTTAATAAGATAGGTGAATGGAATATGAAATCCCATTCGTCAGCTGTATAACGTCTTTTAATGTGAACATTTTCATTTGCCAGATTTTATATATTCCAGCAAAGATGTTGCACTGCGTAACTCATCCCAACAAGAGTAAACAATTCACGCCAGTGTGGTCATTTTAATTTGATGTGAAGTAAGCTGACGCGTGCCTTTCACATTTAAGGCTTTATAAACAGACAAGTCCCTGTTGTTACGTCTTTTAGCATAACCCTAATTTAAGTAACAAATAAAAGCATTTTGTTTGTGAGAACAGGCTAGTGTAAAGCTGATACTGTTGACATATTAACTTGACACTGACACAGTTCTCTTGGCATGGAGTGTGAGACCTGCTTGTGTCACATCCATGCTGAAAATCTGACCTAATCCAGTTGGTAATGATCGTAGGCTTGAATCAGAATAATTTTGGAAGACAAACAAAGAGGATCTGTTTGGAAAACAAAGCATTCAAGCAGTTATACAACACATCACCCCTAAATATGAACCTCTGACCTCTGACCTCTTCAGCTTAGCAAATAGCCCTGATTTAAAGAAAAAAAAAAGTTTAACATGAGTTATTACATCAAAATGAAGACATTGCAGCCTGCTGGTTTTTTTTTTTTTTTTTTTTTTTTTTTTTTGGGAATGTTCCAACTGGCTCTTGGAGGTGTTACAGGAGCCTCCTGGTGTGCTCAGGAACTTCTCGTGGTTTCCATGAATCTGTTACCAAATCCTCCCTCTGCACAGTAAACAGCTTGACTCCAGATGCACACCTCTAAACGTCACCGTCCCATGTAAGGAAACCTAGCCTGCATGCGAGAAGGTTAAAAAAACAACCACTGCTCATTTGATCATGTGTCTGGTTGCAGTTTCCTCTCAATAATTTTGCAAAATTAAACGTTTCTCTGTGTATTTTTGGATATAGACATGGAAGTCTGAATGGAAGTGAATTAGGTACTTGGTACTGAATAGACTTAATACAAATACTTCTTGTGTCCAGGAGTTATTTGAAGCATTAATATATTGAATTATTAAGGTGTGTGTGTCTGATATACTAGGGATATGTTACTAATATGTGTCTGTACACCAGACTGCTAACCTGGATAGTAGACATTTGACCTGTGCACTCTCTAGCATTTGCCAAGATATGTCATGGACTCATATCTTTATCAGAGCATTGAGTAATTGAGATCTAGGCTGACCTTGACATTTTAATGCCAAATTTTTTCCATGTGTGAAAAATTATTTTTATTTTTATGTGCTTTGGATCTCTAAGGTGTATACTCGTTACATTTGGCCAAACAGGATGGTCCTGGGTTTGGTCTATTTACTAGACTGCAGTTGTTTGCATAATAGTGTAGGCATTTTAAATAAACTCTGCGGCCTTCTGATTCATTCTCTTACTCTAGCTTGCAGGAATGCCTTAAAAAGTGCTATAACCTGGATC
Organism: Pangasius djambal; assembly: GCA_022985145.1. Taxonomy (NCBI): domain Eukaryota; kingdom Metazoa; phylum Chordata; class Actinopteri; order Siluriformes; family Pangasiidae; genus Pangasius; species Pangasius djambal. The sequence continues at coordinate 20,585,002 of CM040985.1, forward strand.
TGAAATGGACTTAACTGGGATTATATGTCATGAATCCCTACAAAGACCAGATTAAAGTGGTAAGAGGGGAATCTACCCCACTGGTGTGAACCCACTTACATAATTAGTTAAATGGAGTCCACCTGATTGCAGTTAACGTGTAATATGATCTCAAGATAAATACACCTGTTCTTGGAAGAGCATCTCTCAAAGAGCATCACGAAGACCAAGGAGATCTCAAAACAAGTCCAAGACAAAGTTCTGAAAAGGTATCAATCCTGGGTTGTTTATTTTTTAAAAATCCACAAACCACCATTAAAACTGTTATTTAAACATTGAAGAGAATATGGTAGAACTGCAACTCCACCAAATGCCAGTGACAGTGTCACAGGACAGCCAGATCCCAGACACTGTGCAATCCTGTTTGGAGTTTGCCATAATACATGTTGAAGACTCAGCGAGAATGTAGAAAAAAGGTTCTCTGGTCTGATGAGACCAAAAATAAAATTGTCGGCCTTGCCACCAAGAGCCATGTTTACTGGAAACCCAACACTGCTCATCACCCTGAGATTACCATCCCTACAGGAAGCATGATGGTGGTAGCATCATGTTGAGCGTTATCCTTGGCCTCTTGGTTGCTTCTCTGAATAATGCCCTCATTAACTGGTCACTGACATTTGGTGGACGGCCTCATCTAAACAGATTTTTTTTTTTTTGAAAATCCCAGGAGATCAACAGTTTCTGAAATACTCAAACCAGCCCATTCTGATGTTTGATGTGAACATTAACGGAAGCTGTATCTGCATGATTTTATGAATTGCACTGCTGACACATGATTGGCTGATGGATAATTGCAAGAATGATATATATATATATATATATATATATATATATATATATATATATATATATATATATCAGCCATAACATTATGACCACCTGCCTAATATTGTGTTGGTCCCCCTTTTCCCTTTTGCTGCCAAAACAGCCCTGACCCGTCGAGGCATGGACTCCACTAGATCCCTGAAGGTGTGCTGTGGTATCTGACACAAAGACATTAACAGCAGATCCTTTAAGTCCTGTAAGTTGCGAGGTGGGGCCTCCATGGATCGGACTTGATGGCCAGCACACCCCACAGATGTTCGATTGGATTGAGATCTGGGGAATTTGGAGTCCAAGTCAACACCTTGAACTGTTTGTCATGTTCCTCGAACCATTCCTGAACAACTTTTACAGTGTGGCAGGGCACATTATCCTGCCGAAAGAGGTCACTTCCATCAGGGAATACCGTTGCCATGAAGGGGTGTAACTGGTCTGCAACAATGTTTAGGTAGGTGGTATGTGTCAAAATAGCATCCACATGAATGCCAAAGTTTCCCAAAGTTTCCCAGCAGAACATTGCCCAGAGCATGACACTGCCTCCGCCAGCTTGAGTTCTTCCCATAGTGCATGCTGGTTCCATCATTTCCCCAAGTAAACGATGCACACGCACCCGGCCTTCCATATGATGTAAAAGAAAATGTGATTTATCGGACCAGGCCATCTTCTTCCATTGCTCCTTGGTCCAGTTCTGATGCTCACCTGTCCATTGTAGGCACTTTTGGCAGTGGACAGAGGTCTGCATGGGCACTCTGACAGGTCTGTGACTACACAGCCCCATACGCAGCAAGCTGCAATGCACTGTGTGTTCTGACACCTTTCCATCATAGCCAGCTTTAACTTTTCAGCAATTTGTGCTACAATAGCTCTTCTGTGGGATCAGACCAGACGGACTAGCCTTCACACACCACGCGCATCAGTGAGTCTTGGGCGCCCATGACCCTGTCGCTAGTTCACCGGTTGTCCTTCCTTGGACCACTTTTGGTAGGTACTAACCACTGCATACCGAAGACACCCCACAAGGCCTGCCGTTTTAAAGATGCTCTGACCCAGTCATCTAGCCATCACAATTTGGCCGTTGTCAAAGTCTCTCTAATCCTTAAGCTTGACCATTTTTCCTGTTTCCAACACATCAACTTCAGTAGCTTGGCAGGTGCTATTGTAACGAGATAATCAATATTATTCACGTCACCTGCCAGTGGTCATAATGGTATGGCTGATCGGTGTATATATCCTTCATTAAATTGTGTGTACACACTTGTGTGCACATTCATTTTCAAATTCTCCATATTTTCTCCATACTTTAGTGGTTCCTATTGCACCAGAGTCAGTTTCTCTCTTTAAGAAGGAAAATATGCTGGTGGACTGCATCACTGGGTACACAGTGTATATATGTATACCCACAGGTCATATGTACTGTATACTCACATACGATCACATGGCCATGTATGAAACTGTGCATGAAATCCATAATAGCTTGTGTCAATGGAAATCACAACAGCAGTTAGAGCAGCTGTAATAGCCTTTTCCAACCAAAACCACTTTTCAAGCACCACTCACTGATGCTTTACTCAGTACAGAAACTTCTGTTTTCCTTTTGTTGTTGTTCCTCTTTCAGTATAGTTGAGCAACTGAGGTCACGTGCTGCGAGGTAAGCAGGAAAGAAGGCATAAACGTGATTAACGATAACCTAATTTACTTTCTGTTCTCTTTAAAACACGTAACGCACATGGGGTGTTTGTGCTTTATGGGAAATGAACGGTGAAAACCACCAGACTTGCGCTGTTTGGGCTCCACTGAGTACTTGGCTGCAGGCCAAATCCGTTTTTCAGTTCATCAGTTAAGCAAAACATTATGAAATATCCAAGACTGTGTGTGTCCCTGCTTCTTACGTGATTCAGTTGATTAAGTTAAATTGCCTTTATCTCACAGAAGCAACAGAGAACTATAACATGTTTGGCAAAGCCTTAGAACCTACAGAAGAGAAGCATCTGAATGTCAAAATATAATCTATACTTTGCCAAAATAAAACAAAGTGGTGTAGTAGGCTGCAAATATCTTACTTTGGACTAGACAATTTTACAATTTAGTAAAAAGAGTCAGTCACTCAAAAGAAAATCAGATTTGTTTCACTTTTATTAGAAAACAATTAAGAAAATATATTTTTGACATGAAAAAAAAAAGAACTATAAAATACATTCGTTTTCCATGAGTGCCATAAACAGTACATTCAATGTGTTATTACCTGATGTTGTTTTTCACAATTTGGAATTTAATTAGCTATCTTTGGAATGTTAAGTACACTTCAGAGTGGTATAACAAGTTTAAAGCTTAATGCATCATCATGCATAATCCCTGTACCCAGTCGCGCTGCTGTTGTAACAACAGAAAAAAGGCACCTTGAACAAACATGGCTTGTTATCCAGCTAATGACTTTAAGACTGTTTGTGCCTGCTACAGCACTGTAATAGTCATATAAGGCCACTGGCAAAAACACAGAAAAGCACCTTGTTAGTGACGTTAAAGCCTTAAATGTTTATATTCTTGTTCATGCCATCAGCACAATTCCCTCTTAACAAACATTATCACATGGACAGTTTTCTATTCAGGAAAACATCCTGCCTCCAGGATGGATCAGACTCCTCAACTCAAAGCTTTAACTTTTCCTTTTGCCCAGTATTACACGTGCATATTAAGGCAGGTCTAAACATGCACAACTCTCTTATTTTTTTTTACCCGCATACAACAAACACCAAAAAGAGCTTACATTAAGATTATGTTCTTGATGGTAGATATACAAAGGAGAAATAATGCATTTAGAAGCACTTTGACTACCACCAAGGGTTTGTCACTTAAAGCATTATTGCTCCAGCTAGCAGATGGTGATTACAGGATATGGAGTGGCACCAATGTTGACTTTAAGTACAGAAAAGTCACCTAAACATTTAGCCCACGTGGTTACTTGCATTACCTGCACAAGCAAACCTTTCTCAGTCTAGCCGCCTCCATAATACAAAATAAGCTTCAGAGGTTGTTAGTCATTAGCGGGCACTGACCAAAGTCTACTCAGAGAAAGATTAAAGACAGATACATGAGCGGAAAAATGCATCCGTCTTGCACTTCTTCTACTTTTTAATCTCTTGCAAAGACTCAAGAATCCATCTGACCATCAGTCCAGACAGTTCCTCCTTCTCATCCTTAACTGGCGTCACCACACATATCCTAAGGCGATGGACGCAGCTCCCTAGAGCGTGTGCCAGTCTCAGAGATACAGAGCCTCTGGCAGAAAGCAAATCTCTGCTTCATTTCAGTCATGACATGAGTGCGTGATGCTCAGCGTGATGTTCAACATGTCATGCAGCGTGGTCTCATGTTGACGGGCTGTGGATTCGGGTCCACCTGGAAACAAAAATAAGATTCAGCATGGACGATCTTTAATACGGACCTCATTGTGCTTTTCTTCGTTCGAAAGTTCCTGCATGCTACGTACCTCGCTGTACACTGGAGGTGGCCTAAAGCGGAATTCCTGCACATACGCCATGAAAGGGCGCTCCAGCACCGCGCTGAGGTCCTCCTCAATACGGCTGGCTGCAGAATTCTGCTCGGCCTCCTCTTCGGTGACAACCGAGCTGTAGTCAGGAGGGGCTGCGGAAAAACAGGCAGGAAAATCCAATATGAGCAATATGTATTTTAAAGAGGGAAAAAAAAAAAAAAAAAAAACTCCGTTAGGGTTGGAAGAAGTGAGGAGGCGCTCACCTTCACGCTGCTCGGGGATGGCCATGCGGAGCCAGTCCAGGTTCAGACTGTACTGGCTGCTGACGCTGGAGGTGCGGCTGCCAAATGGATGGAGAGGGATGGTCCCAATGACCAGTGGAAGCTCCAGAGACAGCTTTGAGGTGCCAGGAATGTCCACACACACCTGATGAATGAATAGTGGTCAAACATTAAGCATCTGAAGGCTAAACAACGTAAGTCATAAACAACTTACGAGACATAAACAACGCCTCTTTTATACCTAATCAGAAAGCTCAAACTCACCCTGAGCATGTATTCCACTTTGATGATGCGGCACTGAAGGATGGAGGGACCAACTGGAGGGATCTTGATGGCGCGGCCGTGCCAGGTCTCTCTGCGCCGCGCTCCCACTGCATCTCCACACAGAGTGGCCACAACGGCTTGCTTCTGCTTCATGGTGCCCCTTGCAATGAAGGTCTGAGTCTGAGTGATGAAAGCCTTGGGCACTACAGATCGAGAAGTAGCGTTGTCAAATTCAGCGAAGACTGGAATCACTTCACCTGGGGAAGGATAACGACGCGTCAGCACTTTACTTTTCACGTTTCAGAATTCTCCAGATGTGCGCAAGGTTATCGCTCTCACCTGGTGTGTAGCCTTTGCGGTCAATCTTTGCAGTGACAGACACTTGTCCAAAGTTGTGGCACCAAACACGAGCCATCTTCTCTTTGGTTCCAGCCTGAGGTGCCTGCAATTTGTATCAGATACAATATTCAGAATATGTTTCTTCTAGAGAAAAAAACTAAATTATACCTCAAGTCCTCAAGAATGTTTTCAAGCTTACAAGTAGGGACGGAGTGTTGATGTCAATGGGCTCGATAACTGTAAACTCTTTCTTGATCTTCTTCACCAGGGCCCACGGCCGGTGCAACTTCACCTTGACCCAGTAGCGAATGCTGCCATGCTTGCCTTCAAACGAAGTCACAAGTGTCCTGGAAGAGAAAACGGACAAGGTCAGGTTATTCCTCACATCCATATTAACCAGGCTGAGGATATCTGAAAAGTTATTTAAGATGTAAAAATAAAAAATGAAGCAAACTCACTCTTCGGGAAGTTGGAAGCTGAAGGGGTATTCGTGTCTTCCAGCAGGAAGGGTTGTCAGTTCTCCATTATCTGTGAGGAAAAGATTTGCATGTTGTTATTTGAAACTTCAAAACTCATGACTTAAAGATGTGAAAAGACAATCATGCTTCGGATTATATCTTAGTGATTTCTAAAATGTTTTGTGTGCGCGTGTGCGTGTGTGTGTGTGTGTGTGTTGAGAGAGAAACACACACGTCAAAGTAAAGCACAAAAACAAGTCAATAAACAAGAGCAATTAACATTCTAACAAATACTGCCATGTCCTGAATGAGCTACTCTTTCAGTCTAATGGTTTAGGATGTGAAAGGTAGTTATCTGCTCCTCTTTAGAGGCTCAGGGCCATCATCATTACTCTGAAGTAGCAGAGAGCAGCGAGTTAAAGCGACCAACACAAACAAAGCCATGTCAACTTCCTGTGCATGTTGATGGGACAGACCTGCCTGCAGCAGCACTTCTCTGCGGTTCAGATATTCCACCTCGTCGCTGTAGTTTTGCGTGTAAGCCGTGCTGGATCCTGCACTCCGAGACTCAGTCCAGTGAACTTTCGCATAACCTTCGGCATGAAGCTTTACCGAGTGCACTTGAGTTTGTGCACAGAGCTCGAGCACGACTCGACCAGACACCACATCTCCACTGCTGAACACAGGCGGAGAGTCAACATCAGGAGAGTCGAAAACGACTTGAAACTTTTTCACCTTGTCGAAAATCATCTTCAGGGGTGATGCACAGGGGGAAAAAAAGGCTCAAAACTCTATCCGGGAGAAGTTAGACTGATTTGTTCAAGTGCCTTAGTAGCGATGCTTCCCATTCGATTCAAAACAAAACTGAAAATCTTCATAGCTCAATAGGTCCTTTAACTAGGAGGCAGGGAAAGGGGCGGGGAAATCGTCATAATTATGCGCGGTTCTGAGTCATGATTGGCTGCGGCTAATAAACATCACTGGGTGTGGAGAGCGCGCGGGGGCAGACGCTGCTCGATGATTGATGCTTGCAGGTTCTTGGTGAAAAACAAGCTGACTGAGCATGCCCGAAAGCAGCCATTCAAAACAAAACACACCGAGACACAGTGTACAGAACTGTTTTATGCAAAATAGAACTGACGTCGAAATAAATACAAATGTTACTTAATAGTCGGAGGTGAACTGGAGCACTAGTAACACACACATCTGTAAAACTTTCTGAGGCATGATGATGTCTCATATAAAACTCATAAAACATAAAACTCTGAAATGATTGAGGCAAATATGTGCATTCACGTGTTTTGATGAAGAGGTTTCAGCATGAGTATTTAGTGTTTAAACACAGAGGTACTAGTCGACAAACAAGAACAAGACAAAGATGTTTATTTAAAGGGGGAAAAAAAAAAAAAAAGTTCTTATCGCCTTCCCCACTGTGCAAAGCAAAGTAAATCTGGCTTCCTTGTTGCCTATGCGCCTGTACTATACAATCCCCGTGCATCTCTGTCTCCCTCTGGTGGTTACAAACCAGAATGCAGAATGAGAACTCACCATCATTACCAGTCCCCAATAAAGAATAATTCTCTTTGGTTAAAAAGAAAAAATAAATCATGAAAAGCCAAGCTTCATCCTGTATTTAATACATAATCTCTTCACAAGAACAAACTCTTAAAGAAACACATTATTCTTTCGCAACATGACATACACTATACGGCCAAAAGTATGTCAGCACCTCACCGGCACGCTCATACGTGCGTGTATGATTTAGTCCTCCCTTTACTATTTTAATATTCTCCACTCTTCTGGGAAGGCTTTCCACTAGATTTTAGAGCGTGGCTGTGGTTGTGTTCATTCAGACACAAGAGCATTAGTGAGGTCAGGCACTGATGTTAGGTGAGGAGGTCTGGGGTTCAGTCAGTGTTCCAGTTCATCCCAAAGGTGTTCAGTGGGGTTGAGGTCAGGGCTCTGTGCAGGACACTCGAGTTCTTCTACACCAACCTTAACACACCATGTCTTCATGGAGCTCGGTTTGTGCACAGGGGCATCGTCATGCTACATGCGCTTCAAGCTTAGTGGCAACAGTTCGGGGAAGGTTTGGGGTTTAGAGAAGATGAACATACTGTACGGGTGTGATGGTCAGGTGTCCACATACTTTTGGCCTTGTGTATTTCATTCTGCAGGCAAAATCAGATCAACTCTATATTTAAAGTATCGCTAAGCAAGAAAGATTCCTTTTTTTAACCTAAAACTAGATCAACATGGTCTGTCCTGCTGCCTGGTACCTGATGCTTTATCTTTGTAAAGAATGACCATTTAGATATGTTTCTTCAGCATTTTAGTAATGGCTATGGTAGGGGAAAATAGTGAATAAATAAAAACAGAGCGACTGACAGAACTGAGGTGATGACTCAAATTCGGAGACCAAAGAGTCAACTCTTTTAGGTGAACACTGAGATCTGACTCACTCTTTTTGTTGTTGTTTTTTTCTTCTTTTTTTGTAGCAGTGCTGTACCTCTTGCCACGTAATGTAATCAAAATGCTTCAATTCTAATCAGAGCTTTTACAAAAAGACCCAATGCTAATCTGCATCCATAGAACATGACACAATGTGGCTAGCGCTGTCTGTGTATGGCTTGAGCAGGATCTCCACTGGATATAACAGGCACACGGCTAAGCAACAACTGTATGCTGTCGAGCATTAAAGCAGGGATGCTTACTGTACTTGCAGTGCCTTACTGCCCTTTAGTGGAAGAGTAAATACAAAGAAAAAAAAAAATCTTGTTTTTGAAGGTTAGTCTGATGCTGGGATGTAAATAATTAACTTCAAATAGTTGGAACATTTTTACTTATTTAATGTTTATTTAGCCCAGAAAATCTCTTCAGTTTGCTTTTCGTTATTGATTGAGCTTTATTTAGCCCAGCTAGTCCGTGAAGGCTAAAACCCCTTTTGCGTGAGAGATCTGGTAATAAACATTAGCAATAAACACCATGTGTTGCTTCAGCAGATATTTCCTCTCTGCTCGTCTCTATTCATCTTGCTGTGAGTTTTATAATGTCATATTATAAGTGGAAAAATTTTTTATCATACACATGATTATAGCCTCAATGTCATCTATTTTCCACTTACGCTACAGGCCAGACTCAAGGTTAAAGTGTGTTTCTTTATCAGATAGAAGTATTACAACCACCATGATTACAACCACTATTACAAAACATCATGCATCTCCAGCTGAATCACCTGAATTTCCTACACTACTGGAGTGTGCAAACTAATACCGACCTGTCATGTATAACTAAGGTGTTCGCAGTGTTATTTTCAGTTTTCTTTTTGTTTTTAATGACATATTAGTGGTGGAGATCATTAGTGATCTCTAGTTATTATCTGGCTATTATACTTATAGTGCAACGGATTGACTAGATTGAATGGATTCAGTCTATAGCCCAATAACGTAAAACAAGCATAAATAATGTCAGCTTGACTCTTACTGCAATTTTAGTTTAATCTGAACTAGGAAAACTGCTGCTGATGATAATTTTGGGTTCTGTTGGTGGAACGTTTTGAAATGCAACATTCTGCACTTTACCATTCTTACTGTTCTTTGTTGTAATACCCTCAGCGTGTACCTTTTGTACATTTAGTGTGTATCTTTTACCTAGAAAGGTTAATTACAGTTAATTACAGTCACACAATGTACTTTAAGTCTTTTAAAAAGGTACACTATATCTACATGTCTAGCTGAAAGATGCACATTAAGGGGGGAAAAGATAAGGGTACCACTCCAGCAACCCTTATAACCCCTAAGTACCCTTATAAATTAATACAATGGTACATATTTGCCTATATTATTTGGATTATGTTGATCAAATAAATCCATACTGAGATATTAATATAGTCAGTGACTTAATAATAATAATAATAATAATAATAATAATAATAATAATAATAATAATAATGGTGGTGCAAAGGCTTCCTGGCTGCAGAAATGAGAAGTGTTCTCCACCATGCAACCTTCCAGGCAGCTCGATGGAGGACGTGGTGTTTGGAGCTGATGTTAAACTTGCAGGGCAGATAAAGGCGCCCCCTAGTGGTGCTCTACTTTCTCTACCATGATCAAAGTTGGAAACATACTGAGCAACAGATCACCAAATGCATGCACAAATCGACTAGATTCATGCCCTCCAGAAAACGAGACCTAGCAGTCAGGTACATTTACACACCTCGGATCAGATGTTGTCTCTTCCTGAAGTATGTGATCTTGGACGTGTAGTCGTTGTAGACGGTGTTGACACCGATACCCCTGTGCTCCAGCCAGTGTGCAGAAGCGACTCCTCTGCCCTGCACCTTCAGAGCTCTGATGTCCATCTGCCTGTGCAGGTCCAGCAGCACTCTGCCACTCACTGTCTCCCCGCTGCTGTACACCGCCTCCCCGGGCCGGTCCAGCTCCACAGCAAGGCGCCGGATACTTTTCAAATCCATCGCTGCTGGATTTTACAAGAGGAAATGAGAACAGAAATGAAGCCTGTCCTCTTGGTTACAGTGACTATCTGCCTATCCACACACTGTCGCCGTAAAGTAAAGTTAAGCCGACAATTAGAAAAGTAACCTACCTTCAGTAGAGCTACTCGCTCACTTCACACACTCAGGTCCAGTGAAATATATCCCCGCCAACTGTTTGTCTCGCCACGCCCTCCACCAACAAGACCACGCCCCTCTCCGCCGTCCACCAATAAGACCACGCAGCTATTCGCGTCGACCACCAACAAGACCACGCCCATCTCCGCCGTTCAACAACAAGACCACGCCCCTCTCCGCCGTCCAACAACAAGACCACGCCCCCTCTCCGCCGTTCAACAACAAGACCACGCCCCTCTCAGCTGTTGCAATCACACGAACCAAATCATTGCCAAGGAAATAAATGGGTGAATTCAGGAATCAAGTCTTTTTTGTTGTTGTTGTTGTTTTCTATTTTTTTCCAGTTTAGTATTTTAAAACAGATGTACACAGGAAATAACTATGTTGCTTATTTACAAACAAAAAGAATCAATAAATAAGTGCTAAAATAAAAAAATAATAAATGCTTATTTATGGCATAATTAATCTTATCAGGTGATTTTAAAAAAAGTGTGATTAATGTAAATTAATTTGCAAACTGACGTTTGTCTGAAGGACAGATGTTTAGAAGCTGCACACAGGGGCACTGTCATGCTGGACCAGGTTTGGGGAAGAACCACATGCGGGTGTGATGGTCAGGTGTCCACATACGTCTGACCATAAAGTGCAGCTAGACGAGCTTAATAAAGGGCATCGTCTTACTGAAGAAGTGCCACTGTAGTGCTTCTGCTCCTCCTCTGGATCAGATGCAGCAGATCGTCCCTCAGGTACAGTGTGCTTTTCATCACAGCCGCTGCCAGCCCCTTGCCCTGCTCCATTTCTCTTACTGTTATATATGTTTGTATTTACACAAATTCACTCAAAAATATCTCCTTGATTTCTGTCATTGTTGTTTTTTTCCCCCTTTCCTTTCATTGTGTCCTGGTCTTCGCTATTCTCTGGTTAAGAATAGATAAAAAGATACATGATTGGCACAGCATATGCAGAAATACACCCTGATTTGCAGGTAAGGTTTCTGTGTCTTATTTTTTTTTTATTACATTTCTGGTAGTGTTATTTTACTACATATTTTTAGTATAACTCCTCATAAGCTTTAAGGCTCATTGGATTTCTATTTCTGTAACTCAAACATAAGTTTTAAAATAATAAATGGGTGTGCGTGGTGCCCTGTAATCCTATCCACATTGTATTCCTGCCTCTGGCTCCACTGCAACCATCACCAGGACGAAGAGGCTAATGAAGATGAAAGAATGAAATAATAAAATTAACTATATCCAATAGGGAAGCTTTGTACCAGCATAAGAACAGTGTTAGATATGTTAGGAGTTCCCTAAATGCATACTTCTTGCGTTTAAAGAACTAAACTCCAGTGAAGTGTTGTGCCACTTTTTAAAAAATGTTTGACAAAGTGGGAAAATTAAAACCCTTAAAAATCCAAGAAGATATTCATTCATTTTCAATAACAGCTTTATCCAGGGCAGGGCACGGCGGATCCGGAGCCTATCCTGAGAACACAGCGGGAATGCATGTGGAATGCATGCGAGATGCCAGTCCATCACCATGCACTCACGCACTCACCCACTGACACATTCTTTCTACTGAATGTAAAATCAAATACATTTATGCTTATGTGACCTGGACATCAGATCAGAGCTGGATGTCATTGCTGTCTTCTTTTCTGCAGTTGCATTTTGAAAGCAGTGACACATTGCATTGTGGGATGGCTGGAAATCCATACAGGTTCCAAAATCATTGGCTAGACTGTCGGTGTTTCTTTGATTAAAGGAAGTCCTTTCATCACTTTGATGATGATGATGATGATGATGATGATGATTAAACATCTATCAACATCACAGATTTTCTTGAGACAATTCAGATCTTCTATACCATGTAACCACACTTCCAAACATATTCACAGCCTTCATGTTATCACTGATTAAAGAAAAGATTTGCAAATAAATAGTCTACTTTTAGGACTATTGTTTAATAGAGTAGTTGTTGGCAAGCTTGTTATTTGTTGAAAGTTCACAGGCCTTTGCTCTTCATGTTTTGGTGAGGTATAATGTTAATTAGGCAGTGTAATCTTTAAACACAAAGCAAAGTGAAAATGAATCTTATTTGCCCTTAGAAGTGATGTCAGGCTAAAGTCAGCTGATACAGTTTTGGTCAACAATGATAGTTTGTAAAACAAAATCTATCCAAGTTCAAGGTTATACGACTGTCCCAGGAGCAAAGGGCTCTCTGTTTGTGTAGAGGAAAATCAACAGGAATGTCCCAAGAGACCGGGCGGCAAACAGTTCAGTAGAAACAGGGGGTGAATGGGCCCCATCAAATAATTTGTCTCCACATAGCAGTGTACAGAACTGTCTGTATTATAAAGCTACATCTTTAAATTTTGACGTACCATGTCTGCATGTCACAACCTGCTTATACATGATTCATTCAGCATATTAGTTCAAAACCCATATAAACTACAATACGGTTAATGTTTACTGTCTCTGCTTGAACCATCTGCTGCTATCAACAAGCCCTGATCTCCAACATAAACATTGTAGGACATGGGGCGATTTCACAGCAAGTTTCAAAACAGCTTCCAGTTATATGTACATACAGTGGATATGAAAAGTCTACATCCCTGCTAAAATGAAACCAAAATAATTCACGTAAGATCGTTTTTTCCCCACCTTTAATGTGATATAACAACCAACAGAATTCAAGTGAAAAATTTTTTTAATGTTTTAGGAAAAATACCTCAAGTAACCTGGTTGCATAGGTGTGGACACCCCTTAACTAATACTTTGTTAAAGCACCTTTTACTTGTAATACAGCACTCAGTCTTTTTGGAGACTTCCAACTGAGCACATGTTGATTTGGCAATTTTATCTCACTTTTTCTTGCAAAAATGCCCCAATTGTGAGGACATCTCATTAGCACAGCTTTCTTCAAGTCACTTCACGGGTTTTTGACAGGATTTAGATCTACCCCCTGATTGGCCCATTCCAAAATGGTGATCATCTTCTTCTGAAGCCATTCCTTTATTGACTTGGATTTGTTCTTTGGGTCATTATCGTGCTGGAAGGTGTTTCTTCATCTTCAGCTGTCTAACAGAGCCCTGCAGGTTGTTTTTTTTTTTCTTTGCCAAAATAGATTGGTATTTGGAGCTATCTGTGATTCCCTCTATATTGACCAGATCCCCAGTCCAAGCTGAAGAGAAGCAGCCACAAAGCATGATGCTGCCACCACCATGCTTCACTGTAGTCATGGTGTTCTTTGGGTGATTAGCTGTATTTGCACCAAAAATATATGTTTTTACTTACATACGCCCAAAAGGTTCTACGCTGACACTGGAGACGCCTTCCAAAAATGCTAAATAAATGTCTCCTTACAAAAAACGTCATTACATCAATGATTAAAAATCTGTTTAGATGTGGAGCGTCTGCCATGGAGGTCATTCTGTCAGAACGAGTGCATTAAGATAAACCTTGCAGCCAGAACTACTATCAGAGCTGCTGTTAGAGAATATTAACATCAACACCTTCTTACCAGTCAGAAGCTAGGATTCAACAGCACTGTGATATAAGTGCATTTTAACTAATGTAACAGCATGGGAGAACATACCACCATAATATAGTGTGTGGGGGGTATTTATTTATTTATTTTTTTCTGCATGTGGCTGAAATGCTGTCTTGGTGGGCTGTCCAAAGAGACCTTGGATTTAGGCTTAACTGAAAAAGCTTCGTTGTGTGTTGTTGTGAAGCAAAATTCACTGTTAGGAGGCCTGATGTGACTGGCTTTAATCTAGAAAGACAGCAGAAAAGATAACATAGTAAGGTCCTAAAATCGCTAAACCATTTTATACGTATGGCTTAGTTTCCAAACATTCAGAGGTCATTTCTATAAAACACAAGACACGGGAATTTTAGTAGCAGAAAAATAACGCAAAAACTTTACGGACTCTTCCTACTGAATCTTTGTATGAAAGTGATAAACAAGCAAACAAACAAAAAATCATAACTCACTGATTTGCACACTGAATGTTTTACCTGATACAGCTGCTCAGGATTTAAAATACGTCTTCTAGAGTTTAGTGGAACATAGTCACTTTGTACAGTAGTAACAGCTGGACCAAGCTCTACAGATATTAAACATAAGACAAAACACAGATTATTACAATATACATATTTCCCAGGTCTCATCAGACATGCTACATGGTAGTTAGGGTTTCTTAGATTTTTTTTTTGGAGGGTTCTCTTTGGATCAAGTTCTACATAAAACAGTGAATACAGCAGTAAATGTCTTGTTTCGATAAAAAAGACTGCTGTTACTTTTTTCTTGAGTTATCATAGATAGATATATAGATGGATCAGATCCAAAAATGAAGATCTTTTCTATCTTTAGCTAGCTGGATTTGTTTGTGCATAAAGTTTTACAGCTACGTTGGTAGCTGTGTGCTGTTGGATGATGGTGATGCAGTTATTCATTCAAATTAATTTCTGAACTGAAACCCTTTACTATTCATAGACAGAACATTATGAGTCAACGATTTCAGTTTCTGACAGAATGTTCCACAAGCTGCATTTCCATTGCTAGTACTGTATAAGTGTTGTTTTACTTGAGTTCATCTCATCTGGTGTCACCTTGATCTGCCAGCACTCGACCAGACGGATAAATCCGAGGCTCGACTCGAGTCGCATATTTATGTGGATAGCTTTCCTGAGCTGTGGTGCTGTAAAACATTCCTGCCATACTGAGCCTCCCAAACTCAACATTACTCTTGGTCCTGAGGCTAGGGTGGTCCATGCGAACTGGGAAATGTTTGTGGTTTTCCTGAGTAAACACAAAAGACGTTTAGCACACATTGAAGTGGCGCTGAGGAACAAACATACCGGTGTTATCACTTAGAGACTGAAACTTTGGTAAGTTAGAAGTGCTGACTTAAAGGAACTTGAATTGAATTGCACCTCTGAGAAGACGACACGGTTGGTTGTAGTTGTTGATCTCTCTTGGTTGCGCTTTGTGTCCGTGTCTCCGCTAGGAATAGAGCTCAGAGTTACATTTCCTGATTGTATATGAACTCGCTCTGGTGGAAAAATAAAATGATTGAAACGAGAGAGATTTAATAAAAAACACCTGCACTCCTGCTCATTCATGCAGTTATCCAATCATGTGGCAGTAGCTTCATGTATAAAAACATGCAGATGCAGGTTTCAATTAATGAGAGCTTCACTTAATGTTCACAGACATCAACATGGGGAAAAATGTGATCTGGTATTTTCCACACACAAGTGTCTAGTGTTTACACAGAATATTGTTTTCAAAAAAATGCCTTCTTGTTGAGAGAGGTCAGAGGAGAATGGACAGACTGGTCTGAGCTGACAGGAGCTAACTCAAATAACCACTCTTTACAACCGTGGTGAGCAGAAAATCATCTCAGACTGCATAACATGCCTTAAGGTGCATGGGCTACAACAGCAGAAGCCCAAATTGGGTTCTATTCCTGTCAGAACAGGAACAGAACAGGAATCTGAGGCTACAGTAGGCACAGACTCACCCAAACTGGATAAACATCCCCTGAACTTTTTCCAATTTTCAGTGTACAAGTGTGTTCAAGTGGCCAGTGAGTGTGCATACATACCAAAGTTATATCTACAATTCCAAGACATCTGGTTTCTGGTCAAATCTGGTGTGTGAATTTTCACAAACTGAACCACAATGTTTTAGAGCTTGTCTTGTGGGTCAGCAACAGCTGAAATGGCGCCACCTGCTGGTCCAAACTCAACGACCTGATCCCAAAAGCACTGCAGCACAAACTTCATCATTTAACAGCTTCTATTCCAGTTAAGATTATCTTAACTTTACAGGGTGCTTTTCAGAAACTGATCTGTAGTTAGCATGGACATATTAGGCTTTAACCTCATAAATGAGTGTATATTTAAATTTGCATGATAAAAACTGTTTATCCCATTACAAATAAGTGCCTCAAATGTACAGCTGGTGTAGGCAATCTATTGTATCTGATTTTTATTTTTTGTACCGAGTCATCTTTTACCTCTATACATTTTATTTGTTCATATTTCTGTGATAAACTCAATATAATCTTTATGAGCCTTTTGGCCTTTTGGCTTCACTCAACTGAGATTTCTCAGAAAGACTTTTGTTGGAATGTCATTTGTTTATTGTTTACTCAAGAAAATACCATGCACTGGTATACAATAATATTACATTCCTCTGTAATATCCTTGTAATTAGAGACTGGAATGAACAGCAAATAGAAACAGAAATATCTGGTTCTGAATATAGAAAAAAAATGATGTTGAGAAAAATGGCATTATGTGGTTTAATTGGTGTCCACTCAGGTATGGTTTATAAAGTCTATAAAGTTGACATACATTCTGTTTTTATTATTACAGTTTAAGAGATGGCATGCTCTAGGTGACAAGCTATTTGAAAAATTGATGTGAACAAAGTCATTTCTGCCTGTAGTGTCTTGCCTTAAATTGAAGCCGTTTTAAATTGTGAGACTGTTTGTGTATCTGAGACTTTGCAGTACTACAGTATAGTAAATGAACATTATTCAGACAGAATTCAGAGAGTACATTTCTTTAGACATACCAGGCTTGATTGCATTAAACGCTTCAGATGTAGTTGTGGCCCATTCGTGATCTCGAAGATCTCCAAGATTGACATGCAGACGCTTCTTTAGCAATACAGGGCTGTAGTAATGAGAAAGGCCATAGGCATTCCAATTTTTTATTTTTATTTTTTACAAATATTGCTTTCTGACTAACAGCAATATGCAAAAGTCTTAGGCACATGTAAATAAAAGTTTGAAATTTTAAGATATTTTCAGAAATAAAGAAACAAAAGATTCTGAATAAAAAATTACTGTAAAGAGCAGTAAGTAAACAGTAAAAACATGACTGCTTGGTGTGACCACCCTTTGCCTATAAAACTGCATTCATTCTCTAAAAGTGCACAGTTATGCAGTTTTATACTTCTGCAGACTTTGGCTTTCACTTTCTTGAAAATGTTTTTGTGTGTGTGTGTGTGTGTGTGTGTGTGTGTGTGTGTGTGTGTGTGTGTGTGTGTGTGTGTGTGTGTGTGTATGGTGCCCTGACCCTTACCAGGATAATACACTTAATGAATACAAATGAAACGTTAACTGGATCCTATTCCTTAAAAAATAAAATAGTCTAAATGGACTGAAACACACAAACTCCATACACACCATCACACGCATAAAGTGCCACCATTTTCAAAAATATGTAATACATGTGGAAACATACCTCTGCGCACCTGTATGATGGAATGAGGCTGAATGAGTTGTTTCAGTTTCTGATATTTTGTCCTTGTCTCCCATTACCAAGGAAGAGCGGAATTGCTGCAACACATTTGGGACATTGTCGCTGTCACTGTCACGTCAGCGGGGTTACAGAATCAAGAATCAAGAGCTTGTATTGAGCAACCAGATGACAAAAAGTTGAAAAATGACTTTGCATTCTACCGTCTCAGTGGTTGGTGGAGGAGTGGACCATCTATACTGGAAGGTATCTTTATAAGAAGAGCTGAAGAATGAGCGTTTTCTGTCTCCTGTGATTCCTGGTGCTGCATCTAACCCACAAATCGTAATATGAACACTGAAAATAAATATCTGTCAGGTCGAAATATGAGGAGATGATGCTAATCAGGACATGAATAGACCTCACTGACCTTGGTGCTTTCTATCTGCTCTGACAACCGGCGAGACCTTGTGCGAGACATACGACGCCCTCTGAGTGGTTTCAGGAAGTTTGTCATCTCCCTGCTTCATACTGGCAGCCAAGAGTAAATGAACAGGCCTGGGCACAGCTGACAGCATGGGAAGATGCTGGAAACTCTCAGCCTGTGTGGTGTGGAACTCTTTGTATCTCTGGTCTGAATGCATTTTCAGGTTGGTGGTAAGTTTGGTCCATGCTGGGATCGGGATGAGAGGTGAAAGACGATGAGGTGTGAAGGAGCTGGCAACCTCTGTCTCGTACTCCCTGATGTGCTGAAGATCCTTATGTTCTACTTTGGCCAGAGAGGGGGGATGAATAGCGGCTCTTTTTATTAAGGAAGCAAACGATTTGAAGTCTTGCTGGAAAGTTGTCTCAAAAGTCTTCTCATCTGTCTGATATCCACCCCAAAATGGGATGTTTGATAACCTGGAGAGATTCTCTCCAAAAGAAGGATGAGGCAATGACACGCCCACATTTACAGTGAGAGCCATTTAAAAGCCTTTAAGTCACTCTGGCCAGTTTTGTTGATCACATCATCTACTTACTGCTGAGGATCCTTGCTATAAAATAATGTCTGACCTGGAGGTGTGCAGAAATGAGATGGAACTTGAGATTATTTAATTTTAAAAATGTGAAGGATTTTTTTTAAATCAAGACAGAAGGACAATGTCATTACAGGATAATACCAGGTACGAACGTTCTGCTGTTGTTGGGTTGTTTTGCAAAAAAAAAAAAAAAAAAAGACATGAAAAATCCCATTAACACCACAATTCATCAACCTGCCTCAGATTACACACTGGATTAAGGCATATATCAAATGAATGAATGTAATAGTCAAGAAAATATTGTCCCATCTATTATTTATAGTGCGGAGCAGAAGAAAACACTAACTTCGAAAGCCTAACTTAAATCTAATTACTTCTTCACCAAATAAAAGTGACACCTCAAAACAAACAACAAAGTCATTAAAATACACCCAATTAAAGTCCAATACTTTTTAGTTTGGATTCTTGTAAGCACACTTTTATATTTACATTACAAACTGAGATACACTGAAATATTTTTACCTTACAGAGCGTCCACCAAGAGGTGAATATAACCTGTCCGATAAGCACAGACGTGCAGTTTGTTGTTGGGGGTTTAATTATTAATGGTTTCCCCAGACAACCAAAACATCTCTTCTGACTTCAGGTTCCGGAAATATATAAAGAGCTTGAGATTCTCCTTAGAACTGTATATCTCAGTGAGGTAGAAATTCATCCTTTTGAACGGAAGTCAACAAAGTTTTAGGTGGAAGTCGAGCCTGCATTATAGACATAAAAAAAACCTTCACCAGTCTCCTAATTCCAAATGAACCAAGATCTGTGTAACCTTACTACAGTTTGTTTTCTTCTTTCTTTTTTGTTAGCCATTCTCCTTATGATTAATGCTTTGAGATTTTCAAGACATTTGACAAGAATCCTCCAACCTGCAGAGAAACGACAATATTCCAAAGTAAAGAATATTTAAAAATCCAAGCATCATTGCTACAACTAATACACTCTGATACATCTTCACCAATATACGTCTTCTTCAGTATTCAAGTGGCTCCCCCCTCCATTTTCTCGCCAATTTGGTCATCAATTCCCACCCACCAGCCAACTCTCCCCTATCATACAACTACCACAACTGGGTAGGGTGAGGGCTAACACATGCTTCCTCAGAGACACATGAAGCCAGCCAATCACATCTTTTTGAACCGTGCAATATAACACATTCAGAGGAAAGCGCTATCTAACCTTTTCCCTATATAAGAGCTCACAGATGCCCACGATTGGTTAGTGTCACTCTGATTGACAGTGGAGAGAGAGCACATCATCCCACCCACCCAGAGAACAAGGGCAATTTTGCTCTCTAGACTCCCGGCCACGCATGGCTGTGGCATCATCCAGATTTGAACTCGCAATCTACCGACAACAGACCAAACAATTTTCTGCTGCACCCCTTAAGAGCCCCTTCTGCCCTTCTGCCTTACTTTCAGATGGTAAGGAAATGCAGGCAGATGGTAAAAAGAAGTCTAAAGGTAATATTTCATTCCTACTACAAGGTGTTTTTTTTATAAGTTCACACAGGTCGAATGAAACAAGGTAGTGGGCTGTAATTGGCCTAAGGGCACTGAGTTTGACACATCTGATAGAATGCAGAGGTAACAGTGTAAACAGTTTCTCACAGAAGATAAGGCAGTACCTTTTATTGTAAACCAATAAAAAAATGACAACATTTCTCACATTCAAGCATTAGAAAAATAGCATTTATGCAAAAAGTTACTGTGAATGGAGAGCAAAGAGCTGCTCAGGAAGGAATGGTAATACCAAAAATGATCAACATTAATAGTTTGCTTGGTGAGGAACCAGAGCTGGTGCGCAGCTGTAAGTCTGAACCTCAGCACATTTTTAATAGCTCTGCTTAATAGACGTTAGTAGAAATAGCATCTTCTTATCCAAATACACAATATGACACCTAAACATTAATTTTTAGGAGTTCACAGCTGAAGCAGGAAGTTAGTATAAAGTCCTTGAGGAGTTACAGCATATTGTTCAAAGAAATGTAAAGGGTAAGCAGTGATATTTCAGAGTTATTCCTCCTAAAAGTAAAGGAAGTGTTAAGAATCAGATGTAATCAAAAGTACTATAAGTAAGCATTGAAACAATCCAGTTCACAGGAACTCTCCACTTGCAGTCTCTAAATCATCTTTTTTAGATGTCCGAGCTGTCCCAATATCCCACAATCAAACATGTATACTATATGGTTAAAAGTGTGTGGACACCTGACCATCGCACCCCTATGTGCTTGTTGAACATCCCATTCCAGATTTAGTCCCTCATTTGCTGTTATAATAACCTCCACTTTTCTGGGAAGGCTTTCCACTAGATTTTGGAGCGTGGCTGTGAGGATTTGTGCTCATTCAGCCACAAGAGCATTAGTGAGGTCAGTGAGGAAGCCTAGGGTTCAGTCGGTATTCCAGTTCATCCCAAAGGTGTTCAGTGAGTTTGAGGTCAGAGCTCTGTGCAGGACACTCGACTTCTTTCACACCAAATTTGGCAAACCATGTCTTTATATACCATGCTTTGTGCACAGGGGCATTGTCATGCTAGAACATGTTTGGGCCTCCTAGTTCCAGTGGAGGGAAATTGTAATGATATAGCATACAAAGACAAGTTTGGGGAAGAACCACATATGAATGTGATGGTCAGGTGTCCACAGACTTTTGGCCATATAGTGTATATGCAATAGAGTAGATTATATGAACAATAATTGAGTATCAGCTTCATGTCAGTTAAAGTCAAAAGGAAAGCAGTCTTTATAATGATGACAGCGGTAAGTCAACGGCAATGGTTCTGTAAACTAATGGCTTAGTGTTTCGTCATCTTGTTGAAAGCTCTATCTATGGCCAAGTCTGAAACTCTGGCAGAGGTATCTAATATTGCCATAGCATTAGTTTTTGCTACAAGTTCAACTTTATATATAGTAGTAGTGTTTCTGTAACTACATGTCCTTTGAATCATTCAATGGTTTATAATACACAAATCATATCAGCAATGTACATACTATTACATATTATTACAAATGTTTAAAGAGATCTAGTTTAGACCTTAAGTTTGATCCCAGTTATGCACATTTTACTACTTAATGCAAGACTTGTAATCCCCAAGTTGTGATCTACTATTAATTACATTGTGCTTTTAAATGGGAAAGGAAAGCCCATGTGCACACTTAGATGAAGCACTCAAGAAATATTCTCCGATCAGAGAAACACAGGAATCTTTTAGCCGATTCTTACAGCCTACAACACACTCATCTTGCTTGTACCTTTTAGAATGATTGTTGAATATAGAGCTGATCTTTCATTTCACTTTCCAGTCCAATTTCGTATATCCTCAGGTGCTGTTTTAAAAAATAAGTCAACTGGGGCTGCTGATCTATCAGGACACGAGACTGGAGGCAGGGAAAACATGCTTTTTACAAGAATAACGGAAATGGTGAAGGATAAAATCCCAGTCTTATTCTAATATGCACATGGTGAAATCCACGGGTCTGCCTCTAAATCTTAGTCAAGTGCAATGCAACTTTAACAATTTTCTTCTGAGATTAAGAAAGTAAGGTATACCACTGTAGCTGCTGACACATGTTTAAGAGGAATTAAGTGGCATGCGTCTCCTCTACAGGCCTGTATGATTCAGCAGTCTGATGCTTGAGGTGATGGCTGCTATTTATCTAGAAAGTTGGCCAGGCTCTGTCTCAAGCTGTTCAGATCAAAAATCTTGACATCCAGCACTTCGATGACTTTCCGCACTTCACTCTCCGCCTGCTGCCGTGCGTCCAGGGAAGACGCTAAATTCTGCTCTGCTTTCTGCACTTGCTGTTCCAGCTCAAAGTTCCTCTGCTCCAGCTCCTAATGACAAAGCAAAAACGCTTCCAGTTACAGTAAATCAACCTCCCTGCTGCACCAAGAAGGGTTATTACCAAAGAAGCTCAAGCTTACCTGCATTCTTTTATTAATCTCCTCCCGCTCTTTTTCCAAATCCTGGAAATCTGATTTCCTGCCCTGTAGCTTGTTAATTTCCTGCAAGCATATATTTATCCAAATGTTTTCTGACAGAAATGGACTGCTTTGCAAAATGTGCAAATCGTGTGTGTGTCCCCAAACAGCTGCCAGAATCAGTAAACAAATCAGTACAAGCAGTAATTAAATAATAAAATAACAATTCCTTATGTCATCCATGTAGCTAAACCTGAAAGCTTTGTCTAAAGTTAAAGATCACTCTTGGATCTCACACTCCATACACACAAATTATCACAAATTTGTGAGCAGGCACTGTTAAAAAATGATTGCCTTGGATCTGTATCTCGCACACTCAGTCATATTTAACAAGCTAAAGATTCTCCACAAGGGAGAGCTATTGCTCAAGTAGCACCTAAAGTGCCAAATTATGGACACTCCCATAAAAAAAATAAATAAATAAATTAAAAAAAACACATTACACACAATAATACAAATTTCCCACTCAGTGAGAAACTATTTATCTTTCTTTGTTCTAGCAAAAACTATTCTCACTAGAATTACTTTTTTAAATAATAGTATTTTATCTCAAACAAAAAAAAAATAATTATAGTTTAAATAAATGCAAATAAATTGTCAACAGAGCAGCAGAGAGGTTATGTAGCGGTGTTGAAATTGTTCAAATTACTTTGAAAATAGATAAAGTGCTACAAAAGAAGAATGCTCGTACTTCATCTTTAGCCTTTAGAAGGGCCTCCATATCTTCTACAGACTGGTAGAGATCCTCGGTCCTGTTCTCACATGAAGCAGTATGTCCACTTTGCTCTTCCAGCTCGGCCACCTGAAATCCAGAATGAGACGACCATGAATATCTTCCTCACAAATCATTCGCACAAAAAAAAAAAAAAAAAACACTTTCCCCACAAAATAGTATCATCACACTAGCGGCACTTCAGTCAAGTCCCTTTACGAGCACTGACCCCAGAAACCTTGCAGCGCTGAAGCACAACCCCACATTGGCCACTGTCTCTAATGTGTTCCCCCTCCTTACACTTCACATAGTAATCTTGCCATGACCTACACACAGTTCTTCCAAAGCATGAAAAACCCTTGAAGGAAGGCAAAACGGGCAAAACAGGGTCATTTTTGCACATTCAGGTTTTAGAGCACTGATCATGTTCCTGCTTATATTAGACCGAACTAACAGCAGCAAGTTCCCCACAGTCATTTTTCTTTTTCCTACAGTACAGTCAGGATGATACATTGTTCTCCTGCAACATTTCCCATGATACCTGAACTACATAGCATCACCTACTTGTGTTTTCCTTTAAGTACCATGGGCCGCATTCAGAGTAGGCGAATTAAGTTCAAAAATGTACGCGGGGAAAGTTACACATATTCTGAGATGGGTTAAGCACCTACTTAAGTTGATTGTCTGGGTGTACAATTCGGATTACGCAAGTTAGCTGTGTAAAGTTCACCTCTCTGAGGTTGCCAGATGTTTCTTGAGTAGAAGCGGGGTTTTTCAACAGTGTCTCAACCACTGCCTTTAAAACACAAACACTTGGTTTTAAGCTTGAAAAAATTCAGGGAGAGAAAATGTGGACTGTTGTTTGCTGACAAACATAATACAATGCAGCATACAAGCAAAAAAGACATTTTTAAAAAACGGACACAATGATTATGAATACGATGATTGCAAGCACTGAAATAAAGATTGTAGCATACCGCCAATATATTGCTGAATAAATAGTCCTAGTTGTGATTTTCACATTAATCCCTGCAAATAATCTCATTATTCAGAAGCTTATAAAATAGCACTTCATCCAGCACATCTTATTATTTAGAATTTTATTATTATTACTTATATATATATATATTTTTTTTTTAGATCTGGCAGCTCAGATTAACGATAAGGGAGGTAACAGAAGTAAGAGGTCACTCGAAAACAGTTGCAGGATGAAAGCAGCAGGAATAATACCTACAATATAAAGATTCATAAATAATCTACTGCGCTGCAATCATAAAAAAACATGCTGATGGTTTGAAGGATAAGCTGAGTGAGCACTCATCTTTATTTCTAAATAAAGTGCTGAATATGTCTAAATCTAATTCAGAGATGAGGTTACATTTTCAGAAGGAAGAACCTGTGGTTATGCGTTACCAGCATGAAGGTGCGTCTGTGTCTCCTTGATTACATACAGAAACACTACAAAACCTTCAGAACTGCTTTTTTACTATACTTTTTTTTCGGTAGCTCTTAATGTGTGTTACACAGTCGGGTTCATCAACAGTATCTGAAATGGTCTTTAGACTTCCATTATAAGTAGGCTGAACAACAGCCAAGTCTGATGTACTGCTTGCCAAAGATACATGGCCATGAAGAGTCTGCTGTGAACAAAATCAAGCAGAAGAAAACAACTGGCCTGGTCTCGGAGTCTGTGCGTCTCCTGCTGATACTCAGCAAACTGACTCTTCCACTGTTCAATACTGCTGTTGGCTTCACGGAGCGCTGCGACGAGCTTAGCGTTGCGCTCCCTCAGAGTGAATAGCTCAGTCTCCATGTTTGTCTCACATATCGATCTATAGAAAACCAGAGCACATATGGTAAGGGTATGACAGGAACTCAGAGTCAAACTCATAGTTAGAGAAACACATATTTAGGCAAAGCAGTAATGAATATAATATAAGTATGAACTAAACATCTGAACTTGTCCTGCAACAGGATGTAGTTCTGTTGTAAACGCTGTTATATTCACAGCCATGTTTTTTTACCCCACTATTCCCCCCCCTATCTTGGTCACTTGCCAATTCCCACCCACCAGCCAGCCAGCTCTTCCTTATCACACAACAGCTACCAGATGGGGAGGGTGAAGGCTAATACATGCTTTCTAACCACATTTTTTTCAAACTGTGGCTTATGCTGCATCACAGGGCAGTGTAACATCCACCGGGGAAAGCAGAGGAAAGATCTGCCCTCTTCCACATATACAGTCGGGTCCGGAAGTATTTGGACAATGACAGAGTTTTTGTGATTTTGCCTTTATACTCCACCACAATGGATTTGAAATAAAACAATCGAGATGTGATCGAAGTGTAGACTTTCAGCTTTATTTTAAGAGGTTCCACAAAAATATGGCATTTACCATTTAGGAATTACAGCCATTTTAAACAAAGTACCTCCATTTTCTGGTGTTTATTGATGATGTGACTGCTGACAGAAGTAGCAAGATGAATTCTGAGGTGTATAGGGCTCTACTCTCTGCTCACATTCAGCCAAATGCTACAAAACTGATAGGATGCCGCTTCACAGTGCAGGTGGATAATGACCCTAAACATACTGCGAAAGCAACTCAAGACTTTTTGAAGGCAAAGAAATGGAATATTC
>CM040985.1:20611088-20628015 GCA_022985145.1 Pangasius djambal
TACATTTATCTTATTTACACAACTGAGCAGTTAAGGGTTAAGGGCCTTGCTCAAGGGCCCAGCAGTAGCAGCTAAAAGTCTACACTTCGATCACATCTTGATTGTTTTATTTCAAATCCATTGTGGTGGAGTATAAAGGCAAAATCACAAAAACTCTGTTATTGTCCACATACTTCCGGACCTGACTGTATGATTTCACAGATACCTATGATTGGCTAGTGTTGCTGTGACTGACAGGGAGAGAGAGAGTATGCCATTCCCCCCCCACCCAGAGAGTATGGCCAATTTGGCGGAACTGTAAATTTTTTTTTTTGTGGCATGGCTGAGAAATGGACAGGACATGTGCCGTGCTAACAAGATGCTGTGCATCAAAAATATACATACATACGTACACACACACACACACACACACACACACACACACACACATATATATATATATATATATATGTCCTAAACATAAAATCATGAATTCCAATTGATGTTTCAGGATAAGAGTCGGTGTATTACCCTTCCGAGGGGATCTTTTTAACACACTCCTTCTTCGAGGCCAGTTCGAGGTCTGCGCTCTTGCTGCGAAACAGCTTGTCCTCCCCAGAGCCATTTACACACACAAGTACTGTTGGAGAGTGGCGATCTTCAGACAGAGCCTGAACAACGGAGAGCCAAGAAGTGAAAAGGATTCTGGCTTGATAAGAATCCCTCATTAGACTCTAAGAATAACAGACCACAGTTTCTCTTACAATTAGTTAGCATTCTAACTAACTGCTGCAAAATAGTCTTCTATGTAGAAGATAATATTGCACGTTTACTGGTAGACGCACTAATGAAATAAAACACATACGGATTTTTTTTCTAAGACAGTGGATGAAAAATAAACCACACAAAGCATTTTCAGAAGAATGAATGGGTTTTTTTTTTGCTCAGAAAAATCAGGGAAAAAAATTGCAATCAACTGAAACACATCTACAGATAGTTAAGTAATCTGTGGCCTCTGAGGCCTCCAATCTCCAGGCCTACATGTCAAGATTTCTTTTAGTTGCATCACTGCAAGTAGTGAAGAGGTTTATTTATATTTTCATGAGCGAGGTGGTCATACTGTTATGTTTTTAGCTTAAATAGTTCAACTATTTTAATGAAGTACTGAGTAAAGCTAACAAATGGTATGTTAATTCGCCACTACCGAATATTTTACATTTATGGTATTTGGCAGACATCCTTATCCAGAGAGTTTAACATTCATCTCATTTATACAACTGAGCAACTGAGGATTAAAGGCCTTGCTCGAGGTGCAGCAGTGGCAGCTCGGCAATGCTGGGATCTGAACTCACGACCTTCTGATCAGAAGTCCAACAGTTTAATCACTAAGCTACCTGTACATATACATATACACAGAGAGAGAGAGAGAGAGAGAGAGAGAGAGAGAGTCAAGTCCATATGTATTTGAACAGTGACACAATTTATGTAATTCTGCCCCTGTACACCACCACAATGCATTTGAAATGAAGCAATCAAGATGTAATTGAAGTGCAGACTTTCTGCTTTAATTCAAGGGGTTTAACAAAAATACTGCACTAACCATTTAGGAATTACAGCCTTTTTTTTTTTTTTGCAGACTCCCTCCATTTTCACAGGCTCAAAAGTAATTGGACAAACTAACAATCATAAATATTAGAATTATTTGTAATATTTGGATGCAATCCTTTGCAGTCAGTGACTGCCTGAAGTCTACAACCCATGGACATCACCATATGCTGAGGTTCCTTTACTGCAGCCGCCTTCATTTGCTGCTTGTTTGTGGGTCTTTCTGCCTTCAGTTTGGTCTTCCCAATTTACCATGCTTTTCACTTAGTGTTGAGGTCATTGGACATTTAGGAATATTTAATTTCTTTGCCTTAAGAAGCCGTTGGGTTGCTTTCGTGGTATGTTTTGGGTCATTATCCACCTGTACTGTGAAGCGGCGTCCTATCAGTTTTGTAGCATTTGGCTGAATGTGAGCAGAGAGTATAGCCCTATACACTTCAGAATTCATCCTGCTACTTCCATCAGCAGTCACATCATCAATAAACACCAGTGACCCAGTTCCACTGGTAGCCATACATGACCATGCCATAACACTGCCTCCACCATGTTTGATAGATGATGTGGTATGATCTTGTTCCAGAACTGGGCAAGCTTTTTTTTATTTAGAGGTTTTTTAGCAAAGTCTAATCTGGTCTTTCTGTTCTCGAGTCTTACCAGTGGTTTGCATCTTGAGGTAAACCGTCTGTATTTACATTCATCAAGGTGTCTCTTGATTGTAGACTTGACAATGATATGCCTACCTCCTCGAGAGTGTTCTTGACTTGACTAGATGTTGTGAAAGGGTTTTTTCCTACAACAAGGAAACAATTCTGTGATCATCCACTTTAGTTGTCTTCTGTGCCCTTCCAGGTCTTTTGGTGTTGCTGAGCTTGTCAGTGCATTTGGCTTTATATACTTAGGTAGCTTAGTGATTCAGACGTTGGACTTCTGATCAGAAGGTTGTGAGTTCAAATCCCAGCATCGCCAAGCTGCCACTGCTGTGCCCTTGAGCAAGGCCCTTAATCCTCAATTGCTCAGTTGTATAAATTGGGTGAATGTTAAATTCTCTGGGTAAGGGTGACTGCTAAATGCTGTAAATGTAAAATGTTCCATAGTGGTGCATCATGTTCCCAGTTTTGACTGGATCCATGGACTTTGAACAGATGAGACACATCTAACATTGATGCAGGGGGAATCAACACGTTTCTTTAAACAAGCCATAAAATCAGTTCACTACTTATCTTAGGATGTTTACATGACCAATTTAATATTGTTCATATTATTAGTGTCCCTATACTCAATCTGTGGCTTTGAAAGATTATGGGTTTACATTTTCTTTCAACACCACAGACCACACTAGCATGACTTATAAAGCACATGTTGTACTGGCTCTTTCAAGCCCTGTGCTCTTTCATTTAGGAAAAAGCCTCTATTATTAATACATCTCAAATGCCAGCTTCAGCCAGAAGAGCTCACTCTTGCTTGCAGGACTCAATACCATCAAATCCTTATCTGACAGCGAGAGGCGAGAGATTTAGAGGTCTGCTCTTACTGCATGTTTTAAAATAATTTCAAACAGAAAGAACTGATCATCAGTGATGGGCAACTCATCAAAGACAGTTCCATGCTGGTTAACGTCAATAGATGGGAACGAGAGATTTATGAATTATACCTACAAAAGCTCAAGACCTTGCAAACATAAAATGATGATAAGAAAAGTATATCAACTAGGACATATTTAAGAAAAACACCTCCTTCAAGAGTTAAATTGGGGACAATCCACTGCATTCAGCATCAAGAGGTCAAGCAAACTAGGTCTTACACATTATAAGAAGACATCAGATAAGCAGTAACTGGGTTACTGAGGTCCAACAAGATAAAGTACATCTGCAACTAAAGGGAACTCTGAAGGGCTTATTGCTGTCCCATAGTCACATAAAGAAGAAGGAAATGAAAGTATGTATTATACATTATGCTTTCTTATTCATACTGTATATGTAATACATTTCAATAATATATAGAAGATTAACTGCTAAAAGAAGATATGGAGGAGCAATACATAAATAAATTTAAATGGCTAAGATGCTACATCTTCAAAGATAAAAACCTGACTTAGAAGAAAGAGATTCTAAAATAAAATGTTAAAACACCAACAGTGAGTGATGCCATAGAGCCGTAGGTTTTACATGGGGGCTCCTTATTCTTTGATGTACGTTTCCATGTTTCTTTGCCTCTATGCACCATTGGTTTCATGCAGCACTCTAAAATGGCTTTTATTAATTGAAAAGAAGTCCATTTTACCAGCCACAGGCACACACTCTGTCTACTTCATCATTCATAATACTCATGAATTTTGTGCAGCGAATTTCAAGTCACAACTTAAAATAAGCTTAACTATTAATTTAGGCACAATGTGGAATGAAGGAATCATAGTCACTACATTATAAGTATGAATGTACAATAAAGGGTTTTAATGTAAAGCAGGGTAACAGACCTCTAGAGGAGCGATATTTAAACCAGGACTGATTAGCTCAAATTTCTCTTGCGATTTCTCCCTCATGAGACGTGCAGCTTCCTTGACTTCTCTGAACTGTTCTGAGAACTGTACAGAGTACACAAAAGAAAAATAAATAAAGCTTAGTTTCACAGATAGCAAATATTTTTTATATTGTATTAGAATGGATGGGATTGGAATAGATGAACGGATATAATTGTGATGGATTGTTTGGATGGTTGGCGTTGGCATGAATGGGACTGGGATATGGAAAATGGAATTGGGAAGAATAAAACAAGGATGGGTGGACTGGAATTTAGATGTGATTGGAATGTGATTGGTATAGTTGGATGGATGGATGGATGGTTGGTTGGTTGGATGGATGGATTGGGATGGGATTGAGATAAGATTGAGATGAGACTGGGATGGATGGGATTTGAATGGGACTGGGATTGAGATGCAATTGGGATTGAGATGGGACCATGATGGATGGGATTGGAATGGGACTGGGATTGAGATGGGACTGGGATTG
Organism: Pangasius djambal; assembly: GCA_022985145.1. NCBI lineage: Eukaryota > Metazoa > Chordata > Actinopteri > Siluriformes > Pangasiidae > Pangasius > Pangasius djambal. The sequence continues at coordinate 20,615,678 of CM040985.1, forward strand.
AGATTGAGATAGGATTGGGATGGGACTGAAATTGGACTGGGTATGGATTGGATGGGTGGACAAATAGATGGGTGGATATATAGGTGGATTGATGGATGGATAAATGGGTATAGGATGGATAGATGGATGGATGGATGGATAAATGGATATGGGATGGAAGTTTTATTGATCTTGTAAGGGAACTAGCTTGTTAAAGCAGTCAAAGAAAGCACAGTTTATTAATGAAGTATATAAGCAGCATTCAGCCTCAACATAATCTTTTTTTTTTTTTTAAATCAAGATTGTCTACACAACTGTAATTGCAAATTGTAATCTAACCGCAATTTGTAGTCACTTTTTTTTTTTAAATGGGTTTATTGCATGTTATACTTTTTACTTATTTAACAGTTAATCCTATTTGGTCACTTCATCATCATAATCCAGGAAGAAATGCAAAAGAGTGAATCTTTGTTCAGAAAACTACTTGCCTGTTGAAGATGCTGCTCTGTAGAGAAGCCTAATCCATACACAGTGTTTGCCCTGCTGTCTGCCCACTGCCCAAATTTCTGTGAAGTCTTCGTGAAGGTCATGTTAGGTGTTATGGTGCTGTTTATAACTGCCTGAGACAAAGCAAATGGCAACAAGAGGTACACTTAATTCAAAATAAGGACCATACAACTTGTAGTGCTCTGGATCTAGCGGTCTTACCTTTGTGCCCCCTACACTGATGATGCGATACACAGTCCTGCTGGCGTCATAGTAGAATGACACAGTGATGGCATGCTTGCTGGCAGGAATCCAGTTTCGCTTAGTGGCCGGATCAATCTGGAAGACGTGTGCCTTTGTGCTAAAGAGAGGCTGCTCCCTGTAGTACACCACAACACTCACATTAGATCTTTTCAAAGATTTCATTAAGAATATTTTGCACTGTTAAACGAAACATACATTTTCAAAATCAAAAGACAGGTGAAATCAAAAAAATCTACCATGTTATAGTCTTAAAACAATTTGGTAAATCCACCTCAAATCACCAGATTTAAAAAAAAAAAAAAAATGTTCCTGACTTACCATCTCAGATTAGCTTCATACTTTCTGGAAATAATGTCAGTATTTCCAATATACAGTGTGCAAAATTTCAGGCTAGTATCTGCATTAGTTTCTGAGATGCATTAGTTTCAGGCTTTAATAAGGGTGTGTGGCCCTAATTTTAGCGTAAAAACAAGTGCTACAGAAATAGTTACAAAGTTCCATAAGTGATTACTTTAGAACTATTCATGCGAGATGGATGAAATTTTCAGGAACTGTTGTCCAGTAAAAGATGTCTTTAACTTCTAAAATAGGTTCAAGGTACCAGCTTCATATTTTGTGCATTTGCTAATCACAATATGCTCTTTCAAGTAGTACAATTCATTTTACGGTAGACCTTGTCATACATGGGCGATATGCATTTGAAATATAGACATGAATTTTTTTATTATTTTTTTTTAACACCTCATAAATGAGAAAGTTTGAGTTCTTTCGGACATACACCTAGTTGCTAAAAACAAACTGTAACATGAGTAATATTTATGAAAATATTTAAAAGACCTAATGTGCTTTAGTGTGGAGATATAGAGGGCCAAAGTTGCTCCAAAACATGAACAAAGAATTATTTTTATTTATTTATTTATTTATTTATTTTCAGCAGGCCATAAATATGCAAATATGCAACTGTGCAACAGTCTATTTTAGGAGTTAAAGACATCTTAAACTAGACAACAATCCCTGAAGATTTCTTGCATCTAGTATGAATAATTCAAAAGTAACAACTTTTCAAACTTTATAACTTTTTCTGTAGCACTCATTTTTACAGTAAAAGTAGGGCCGAGCCCCCTTTAATATCTCAAAAACTAATGCAGATACAAGCATGAAATTTTGCACACTATTTATAGGGAAGAGTGACATAATTTCCAGAAAGTATGAAGATGAAATCTGAGATGGTCAGTCATGAGGCCTCCAGTGATTTCACATGGATTGAATCACTAATAACCAAAAGGTTAGGTACTGATTCTAACTTTCCTGTTTGCCGAAAATTGATGTTTTGAAAGTCGTTATAGACAGTGTGTGTCCTGTCTGCTTCAGTAATGAGCTTGTAAAAACTGATTCTGACCTGCTGCAGCTTCCTCAGGTTTCAAACTTCCCAACCAGCGAATTGGAGATTTTTACAGACAGAGCATAATGTACATATTGTAGTGGATACAAACTTTTAAGTACTTGAGCATCTATGTTTTTGCAATAACAAAACTATGCTACGCAATTTAGCTGTCAGCTCCAGAACTGTTGGCACCCTTCAAGATAATGGGCAAAAGGATGGCATAAAATGAACATTTCACACAAACAGCAGGAAAAAAGTAAAAATGACTTTGTTTTTTTTAAGAATAGTAATTTACCTATAAAACGTGTGGCACAATTAAAGGCACTTCTAGAGAATATTTAAATTAAATGCAAACAAATTGAACATTTTTAAGTTGCCCTATAGGAAAACAACTGCTAAATGCCTTAGAGCTTGTTTCCTTGGGATATAAATATGAAGTAACACAAATGTAAAATTCCTTTAGCATCCATTCACCATTCTGTAACACCTCTGGCCGGAACTGATTCTCTGCCAGCACAAAAATCTTCAATGGTAAGCTAATGTAGTGTTTGCCAACGTTTCTCTCTCTTTTTTTAAATTCTTTTTCCTGTATTTAAAAGACATCACAATCGTAAGCAATGTTTCATATTCAATATTCAATTTAATGTTTCATATTCATTTTTATTGATTTACCCATAGTGACAATTTCTCATAGCCTGATATTACATTTCTTCCCATGAGCCAACTCTTTTAGTTTGAGCAAATCCCAAATGGTTTCCTATTCACTTTGTTTGTGCCCTACATAGGACGGAACAATCCAGCTGAATGCCCAACTTGAATAGTGTACAAAGACATTTGAGATTCAGCCCCAAAAGACTGCTTGTGTGTTATCTGGTAAAGTTTGCCCTTAAACTCTTCTGTATTTTCACTAAAGATTAAAGTATTGGCATGCTTGTGAACGGGTGTGTGCACCATTAAAGTGTGTGTTCATCCTCAATTTCTGCTGATTTGAAAAATGCACTGCGGCTGGTCCCAAGCATGTGTGGGGGGTCATTTGGAATCTCTTAGTTACGATCATTTAGTTGTTGTAACATTAATCATTGGCACTTCGAAAAATAATGCTGTATGCTGCAATCTATTTATAGAAGTGACTTGTTCATAAAACTGAGAAATGTATTACAGGATGTCTTCTCTGATGGGATGAATAAAGTTTCTATCGATCTAAAGACTCAGAGAAACGCTCTAACCACTCAGCATAAGTGCTCATAAGCGCTGGTGTGTCCTCACACTTTCCGGTGAGCCTGTGTCAGCTAAGTGGAGGAAGATGGCAGGGTCACGGCGTGGTCACATCCCTGAACAGGTGCCTTTGGTGCATTTATATTTACAAAGCCAATATGCGCCATCCTAAAGTTATATGTAGCCTTTGCCATGTCATCTCACTCTTGCTCTGCTTCTAGCACTCCCTCTTTTGGAAACTTTAAGGTGCATGATCACATTACATATGCCTGGTTTCCAAATCACTTACCTGAATTTCAAGTGGAATTTTGCTGCTTGTGCCCAGGTCACTAGCCAATAGAAAACTTTCAGGGGTAGGGTTACAAGATGGGAAAGAGAAACATGCACACACTCGGCTGACATACAGTCCAGGGTTTGAATTTAATACTGAGTCATGTTGTTGGCTGGCTAAGTGCTATATTAGAGAAAATACAACTTTTTTTCCATTGTGTACACCATCTACAAAAAAAGGGAAAAAATGAAAAATATCGAATACTCAATATGGTGGTATGGCACTGATGCTTTGGCTTTGTTTTTCCTGTATGGTTCAAGGGGCTTTAGCGAGCACTGATGGTACTAGGTAGCAGGATTTTTTACCCCAAAGCCTGGTCTCCTTGGCCAGGAGATTATTTTAAATTTAAAACTATGTAGCATCCCCTTCCATTTTCAGTTATTTCAGGGTGCCAATAATTCTGGAGTTGACCGTATATAATGACATAACCTCTTAAACACCGTTACCCAGACATGCAGGCTTATGTACTGATCACCATTTTGAGATTTGGCACATGGAAACCATGATGAAAAGTGTGACAGCCTCAACCAACTTCATTAAAAACAAAATGGGGTTTGCGAAAAGGGGGTTTGTAACTCACTGACTCCTTTTTACAGGCACATTTATGTTTGCTTTCTCTTCCTTTATCTTTGCTTTCTCCAGAAAGAAACACACATTCTGTTGAAAGACTAGGCATCTTCCATTTGGGCCACATTGGGCTTACAAGAAATGCACCATCTGATGGACTAATCTTCAGAGCCAAGCATCAGAGCCACTCTACTGGCATCGAGAGTGGGTCTGAGAACAGTTTGGCTGTTCTCAAACAAAATCTCAAGTTTGGCTTGATCCCCTTTATAATCTACTGTAAAGGAGGATTGGGGGGGGGGGGTCCACTGGGCTTCCCTGGAGGTAATATTAAGACCAGAAACACATACGAGTGATGTCTCAAGTCCCATTCTTTATAAAATACCAATATCAAAGCTGTGAGTGTCAACTGATGCCCAATACTGAGCGTCTGCTGTGTCACTGATCTGTGTCAGGCCCTGTTCGCACATGGTATTAAGCTCTTTCCAGTCACAACTGGACAGCTGAGACGAATACTCCTTCACACTTGGAGTTTTCATGTGTCTTCAATAAACATGCGATTGCACTGCATAAGAAGGGTTGCCACGTCTGCCAAAAGAAACTTAGTATTACTTCAAAACCACCCCCAAAAATAGCCCAATATCAATGTATATACAGAGCTTGACAAAGATGAGAAAAACATGGGGGTGTCTTAGTAAGGTGTCTGGCCAACGCGAGCTGTCAACAGCTTCATTGCACCTTGGCATAGATTCTACAGGCCATAGGATATCATTTACATCATTTTCATACTCATCAAGCCATTTAGTGAGCCCCCATGCCCTGTGGATGGGGACGTTGCCATCTTGGAAGAGTCCAATCCCATCAGAATAGAAATGTTTTCAGCATAGGATAAATGTGATCAGTCAAAGGGACAAGTGGACCCAACCCATACATGCAAAATGCCCTCGTAGTGTAACAGAGCCACTGGACCCCCTCATTATAGTGGTCAAGCATTCAGGCATGTACCGTTCCCTTGGTGTGAGTCGCATGTGCACTCGGTCACTTGTCAACTGGCCATATCCCTTTTTTCCCCCCACATCTCTGTAGACCAGTGCGTATAGTATTTGCACCACTGTATGTATGCGCATTGATCTTTGTAATGTCATTGTTTGCACTGCAACCCTACTATATCTCTAGACCATAATAATATAATATACTATCATATTTACAATGGACTGTTTTTTGACAGTCTGCTCACACCCTTCCTTAACATTCTCAGTCACCTGAAGAAGAGCTGCTCTTCTGTCCTTCTTACATATCGCACTAATGTACAAGCATCACAGTCATTTAACATGCACTTTTGGCCGCAATTTCCAACCCTGTTTAGTAAGATTTGTCTCCCGTAGATCTAATTGCAGATTACTTTAGTCACTGTTTCTACTGAAACACAGTTGACCCGTCTTTGTGAATGAGGCTCCTGCCATGCGGCCCTAATAACAAAGCCTCTTTCAAAGTCACTTAGATATTTTCCTCTTGCCATCTATGCAATAGAGCATAGTCTGCACTCAGTTATTCAGGTTTTCTGTTTAATTTGCCAGATGCCTGTATATTTAGCTGATGGATGGCATTTCTTAATTAGATTAGTCGCTTAGATTGGTCAATAATTGGATCAACCAAGATGGATGACGATACCGTGTCTGAACAAGGGTCTAAAACTATCGCAGTTAAAACATAACCCAAAATTTAAAAAGAAAAATTAAAAGCATGTGTTGCCTTTTCAATGTACAAGTATTACAGTGTTAGTGTTGTTATTATTATAGTATCATTTTAGTATTATAAATAATAATAATAATAATAATAATAATAATAAAGAATTATAATATAAAAGTGGTACCACACTAATATGGCGTCATTCTTTATGACTGTATCAAAGACATTTCCAGTAGGATTCATACTACCCTGGTCGGAAGCTGGGTATTTCCAGTTTTTCTTTCTTTCCATTTTCTCATTCTGTTCTTGATCAAATTCCAGCCCAAAATTCAGTCCCTTATTAAGCGGTTTATCAGGGAGGAAACATGCAAATGTTTGATTAGACAACACCCTGTGAAATACCACCCGAATAAGGATTTAGTCCATATCATGAGTATACATAACATGAGAATATATATACGAATAACAACCAGGACATAAGCAAGACAGAAAATAAGTCAAAACATGGAGGGCAGTCTGGGTTAAGGGTTAAGGGTTAAGGGTTAAGTGCAAAACCTTAGTTCAAATCTTAACTTTCATCAGATCACCCACTTTTGAAGAAAAAAAAAAAGTACAAATGTAAATGTTGGTCAGCTGTTACATCCTGATATGCAGTGTCTAAAAGAGCAGGCTGGTTCAGACGCTTAAAAATAGCTTCAACAATAAGGTGTTACATTTACATCCTCAGCACTCCAGCTGTAGTGCAGACTGAGGCTCGGTCCACAACAGCGCGCTAGACCACTAGCACACTAAACAGCATGCTGCGGGAAGTATGGCACTGTTTAGTACACAGTTTGAGACGGAGCCTCAGTTTGCCACGTTTAAAGAAACATGGGAAGTCGACTTGAAGTTAATCCAGTTGTTGACAAACAGCTGTGCTTGTTCATGTTGTTTGGATAAACTACATCCAGCCATATTTAAGAACGAGCCAAACTCACCCCATTTTCCACCAACGAGTTTGGAAAGTGTTTCTGGTTTAGCTCCCGAAGTCAAGTAAACAAATGAGTCCGTCAACTTTTTCTTCTTTTTCTACTTCTTCTTACTAGACAAAGAGGACTAAGAGCACTCCTGGAACGTCAGATAACCTTATCGCTTCCTAGGTTTTTTTTTAATTATTTTTTTTTTTTACTCTTGTCTCTTGTTTTGTCCTTTAGCATTCTAGGATGACGGTTTTCTCCTTTTTCTGTCTAGTCGACTCTCGCTTTTTTACCTCCATACCCCAGCTGATTACTCCAGTATGAGGGATGTTTGTTGTTGCAGTGTGGAGAAAGAAGCGAGACCCATAAGACTTGGTGTGGACTGGAAACGCTGTAAAGCCAGCAGCAGTTACACAAGCGCTGCGTTAAGAGCTCAGCACGTGAGAGTCTTCTGCTGCCACCTGCTGCTCACGTCGTGAACTACACACAGCTGTCTGTCCCTGTCTGTCTGTCTGTCTGTCTCTCTCTTTCTCTCTCTGTCTCAGTCTGACTCTCTTTCTGTCTCTCTGTCTCTGCTGCCTCTCTGTCTGTCTCCCACTGTCTCTTTCTCTCTGTGTCTATCTCTGTCCCTGTCTGTTTGTCTGTCTCTCTGCCTGTCTCTTTCTCTCTCTTCCTCTCTCTGTCTCAGTCTGACTCTCTTTCTGTCTCTCTGTCTCTGCTGCCTCTCTGTCTGTCTGTCTCTCTCTCTCTCTCTGTCTCTGTCTGACTCTCTTTCTCTCTCTCTGTCTCTGTCTGACTCTCTTTCTGTCTCTCTGTCTCTGCTGCCTCTCTGCCTGTCTGTCTCTCTGTCTCTGTCTGACTCTCTTTCTGTCTCTCTGTCTCTGCTGCCTCTCTGTCTGTCTGTCTGCCTCTCTTTCTGTCTCTCTGTCTCTGCTGCCTTTCTGTCTCTCTGTCTCTGCTGCCTCTCTGTCTGTCTGACTCTCTGGTTCTCTCTCTCTCTCTCTCTCTCTCTCCCCCCCCCCTCTCTCTGCTGCCTCTCTGTCTGTCTCTCTCTCTCTCTGTCCATCTCTGTCTCTGTCTGACTCTCTCTCTGTCTGTCTCTCTCTCTGCTGCCTCTCTATCTGTCTGTCTGTCTCTCTCTCTCAATTCAGTTCAATTCAATTCAATTCAAATGAGCTTTATTGGCATGACTGTGTAACATCACAATGTTGCCAAAGCAATAAATATATTATACAGATAAATAAAATCTAGGGGAAACACATATACATGTCCATATTATACATGTAGATTAAAAATAAATAAATAAATAAATAAATAAATACAGAGAGCAGTTATAAATGGGAAAGAGGGATCAGCCTTTTTCTCTCATGTGATGGCAGGAGGATACGTACTACACTGCCAGGTGGATACACGTTTCCTTTTCTCCCAGAATATATCACAGGTTGTCTAAGTTGCTTGTGAGCTTGAATTCAGGTGAAACTAGAGTTATTTGGTTGAAATAATATTCTCTAATGTTTTTATATTTGCTGCACTCCGTGAGAAGTGTAGCTCGTCCTCTATGGCTCCATCTGTGCAGTGAGAACACAGTCTGAGCTCTCTGGCTCTCCGGCTGTGTGTGTGTCGGCCGTCTCTACACTCAGACTGTGCTCACTCAGACCATACTTCGTCAGAAGCTTTCTCCGACCATAGTCTTTAATTTTGATCAAGTAAAGTGCCAATTTATAATCAGATTTTACACTGTGGAAGTAGGTTCATTTCTTTAATTGAGCTACTTTGTGCTGCCAATCGTGAATGTATTCTTCCTGGGTTGTTTTTTCTGTGTCTTTAATTTTTGAATACTTAAACTGAATTGTTGAATTGAGTTGATGTTTTTCTACTAAATAGTGCATGGGGTCACTCTCTGGGAGTTTGTTCCTGTAAGTGGAAGCACTGTGATGGTAGCTATCTGTCGGCGTGTCTGAAAGATGGAACCAGGACTTCGCTGTTCTCTTCTGGATTTCTGCTCGGAGGGGGAATCTGCCCAGTTCTGCCCTGCAGCCGAGACTAGGGGCGTTTCTGTCAATTCCCAAGATGTTTTTGCAGAATTCAAGGTGGAAAATTTCAACAGGGTTTGAATTTGGGGCCCCAGATTTCACAGCCACACAGAAGAACGGGTTTGATGATGCTATCGAAGATTTTCAGACACAGTTTAATGGGTGGGTTGAATTTGAATAGTGGTTTTCTTACACTGTAAAAAGCCCTGCGTGCCTTATCCCTCCGATCTTTTACTGCAGTATTGAACTGTCCAGAGGCTGAGATTGTCAGACCCAAATAATTATAACAGGTGACATGTTTAAGAATTGTTCCTCCAATTGTGAACTCATATTTTTTTTGTCAGCAAGACGAGGCTTTTTCTGAAAGATCACGATTTTAGACTTGTCCATGTTTATTGGTAAGGCCCAATCATTACTGTACTTTTCCAAAATGGAGAGACTTTGGTGTAGTCCTTCTTCACGAGGTGACGAGCAGAAGATCGTCTGCATACAGGAGGCATTTGATTTCTCTGCCCTCGAGGGTGAGACCAGGACAAGGGGACTTATCAAGTACTGATGCCAGTTCGTTAATATACAGTAGATATTAAAAAGAGTCGGGCTGAGGATGCAGCCTTGACGGACTCCTTTTGTCTGACCGAAATAATCAGTCCGTTTGTCATTGATTTTGACACAGCATTCGACATTGTATATGTCCTTTATGATGTCTTATGTCCTTCCTCCTATTCCATTTTGAATAATTTTTAGGAAAAGTCCATTGTGCCATACCGAATCGAAGGCTTTTTGGAAATCAATGAAGCAGCCAAATATCTTTCCTTGTTTTGTCTGCTGAACGTATTTTTGTACGAGTGTGTGGAGTGTGTAAATGTGATCTGATGTTTTCTGTTTAGGCACAAATCCAATTTGACAGTTGTTTAGAATTTTTGTGTTCTTGAATGAACTGAACTAATCCGTCATTAATAATAGAGCAGAATAGTTTTCCGGGGTTACTGCTCACTGTGATGCCCCTATAATTGTTTGGGTCATATTTCTCACCTTGTTTAAGAATTGGAGTTATTAGATTTTCTTTCCACATTTCAGGAAAGTGTCCTGATTTTAGTAAGAGACTGAATAATTTCAGTTTGGAGCTGCTGTGTTTCAGCATCTCATTAGATATTCCATCCAAGCCACAGGATTTTTTTTTATTTTTTAGGGGTTTCATTTTGCCTATTAGTTCATTTAATGCTATGGGCTTGTCTACATGGTTTAGCTGCTCTTTTGTAGCGAGTTCTAGGTCATGTAATTTGGAGGTCAGATGTTTTTGGGTAAGCGTTGGTTCGTTGTGTGAATAGAGTTTCCCGAAATGTTCAGTCCAGATGTTTGGGTCGTGGATGGAAATGTGTTTAGCTTCTTTGGATTTATCTAAATTATTCCATAATTCCCAAAAAGAATTTTGATCGACTGCCTTCTCGATCTTGTTGAGCTTTATTTTCATGTGATCAGCTTTTTTCTGTATTAGCAGTGACTTATTTTAAGGGTTTGTTGATATGCGGCTCGTATTTTTTGGTTTGTAGGGTCTCTGTGTTTTTTATTTGATAATGATCATAATTCTTTTCTTAGTTTTTAATCATTTAGTCTTTATCAAACCAACCAGCTTTAGCAATTTCTTTTTTACACCTGTAATGTTTTCTTTTTCTCAGGGCTTTTCTGACCACTGCAGAGAAAATTGTAGTTAATTGTTCTGTTGCTAAATCATTTTAGATCATTTTCTTTCACCATTTTTCTTTCTCATTTCTCTTCACCAAATGAAGTCAGTAGGGTGCTGTGGAGCGCAGCTTCATACTGGACTGTCTTTACTCCATATAAATCTGGGGGTAATGGGTATAGTTTAACTTTCTGTTCTGAAGATGGCAGAATATTCACTGACCTGTTGAGACTGAGGACTGTGTGACTGTGGTCTGATAACGGTAGCTGTGGCATCACTGTGAAATCATTGATTTTACTTTGGTCTGTCTGACTCTCTCCCTTTCTGTTTCTCTCTCTGCTGCCTCTCTGTCTGTCCCTCTGTCTGTCTGTCTCCCGCTGTCTCTGTCTGTCTGTCTCTGTTTCTCTTGCTCTCTCTCTCTCCCTGTCTGCCTCTCTCTCAATTTCAATTTAAAGTACTTTATTGGCATGATTGTTTATATAAAATATTGCCAAAGCATCAATATAGAAAAGTAAGGAAAATGAAAAATAATAATAATAAGAAGAAGAAATGAAGTGACAAAATGCAAAGTGCCAATGTAGGACAAAAGTATAAGGGTTACAACAATTATGTACATCTGCACCATAAAATAAAATAAATAAAATGTATGCTGAGTGTGTACAATTGTCCAGTGAAATGTGATCAGAGCAGTGACCGGTTTCTGAGCATGTGCAGCTCAGAGATGTGACTCCTTCCCCAGTAGCACCTGCATTTGGTTTGTTTCTGATAAGTTGGAAACCTTAGAGAATTTTTCAAAGTATTTTTCTCTTGAGTTTCGAAAGGTATCACAGTGAAGGAGAAAGTGTGCCTCTGTCTCAACCTCACCAGTCTTACAGTGACAACACACTCTTTCTTCTTTTGGAAGCCATGCTTGTTTGTGTCTGCCAGCCTGTATGGCTAGACTGTGATCTCTGAGCCTGTATTTTGTAAGGATCTGTCTCTGTTTTGGATCTCTGATGTTGAAGAGGTATTCTGCCAGGTCGTACTTTCTATTTAGGGCCCGATAACATTCTAGTGTACTTTGGCATTTACTTTCGCTTTCCCAGTGGTCCAGATATTCTTTTTTACTGGCCTTTTGTTTTTTTAATGATTTGATTTATTCTAATTTGGTGGGTTTGTGAGTTTCAAAGCCAGCTCTCTCTCTCTGTGCCTCTCTCTTTCTCCCTCCATGGGCAAGGGTTTCGAAATTTAAAAAAACCCAGAAAACTACACATCGACAACTCCATGTTGAAATGGTTTGTTTTCACGACAGCTGGGAACTCGAAATATTCCAACTCGGACCCTCCTACTTCCCACAAATTGGAAATAAAATGAATACTCCTTGTAGGCTGTCTACAAAAACTGGAATTAAACAGTTGATTTGTTAGTGCTTACTTTATTTTTTAAAGTGGGTGTGATAATTCACTGTTAATAGCGCTGAAAATTACATGAAAATGCAGTTTGGTCACAGGATCTTGCAGAAAGCGAATTAACATTTCAATTATTGAAGTATCACTGTATATGTAGCGAGTTCAGATATAAACTACACTGCCCTCCAAAAGTTTGGAAACGCCTGAACAAAATAGGGTTTTTGGGCAATATCAGCATAAATCCTCTTTAGTTAGTGACCATTTTGCATTGATAATAAGGGACAACACTAGGCATCCGAGCAGTCAGTTTATTCAAACATTGACTTGATATATTACTCCAAGCCTCCTGGAGGATTGCCCAAAGATGA
>CM040985.1:20628115-20672314 GCA_022985145.1 Pangasius djambal
AGGGACTCAAAAGACTGCTTAAAAACCTTAAACCACACTGCTATTGCTTGTTCTTACTTTTCACTCTGAGCGCCGCCATGTTGAAGTGACGTCATGGAGTCGCAGCTCGGAGAAGTCAGAGCTCTCGAAAAACTCCAAGTAGGAATTACGAGTTGGACAGCCGTTCAAAATGATCTTTCCTACTGGAAGCTACAAATATAAAATATGCAAAGTGAAAGTGCACTGAAAATACTTTGTACGATCCAACTTTTAAGATCAGCTGCTGGGCCCTGACAGAGTTGTTTTGTTGGATGCTGTCCTCCTCTGAACTTTAATGAAGAACAGATTGTGCTGTACTGTGTGAAGTGACCAGCAGATGACAGTAGAAGACACTCATGTTCTCGCACTTCAAGCTCAATTCACTCTGCAAGTGAACAACAACTTTAGTCAAACTTTTACAGCCAACCCCAGAATGATCAGCACCCTATATGATATGAACATTATTAAATATATTAAATGAATAACATATGCAATGGGCTTAAACATAGGTTTATGAGTGTTTTTACAGTATTGTTTTGAACCACAAATCATTTTGCACTTTTTCTGCAAACTCACAATTAATATTCTGTGAAGCCTCCACTGGAAAGAATAACAGCACTTTGCTTTTCCCGACATGTCTAGCACTTTTTTAAGGAGAGATCCTTAACTATCTAGTAGACGCAACCAGGTTTTTGTGCTAAATGTAACTGGTATTTGGCAGAATTCATGCCCAGTCATGCCCAAGCATCAATGATCCATCACCTTGTTTTACAGGAGGTATGATGCCTTTTCCTTGTATGCAGACCTCCTTTATTGTTAAATATACAAATGTTAATTGCCAGAAAGCACAACCATTCCAAACAGCATGCTGTCATGGAGATGGCTTTTACCAGTTGATTTTGAAACGTGTCAAGCCAACGAATCCTTTGTAGCTTTGCATCCCTCACCACCTTCATTACTCTGTGCTTAGGCACCATCTTCCCAGCAAATCTTCAAGGTTACAGGTTGCTTGTTCTGTGCTCTTGGAGAGAGACACTTCTCCCACATTGATGTTTAGTGAAAACATTTCCATCTCTACCCCACAATTATGCGTTAGTAGAGACACTACAACCCATTCTCCTTCACTACTGCATTGTAGAGGCACTTCACTGCCTCTCCCTCACTGTTGCCGATTCAGATCCGTTCACCCATTGCTTTGTATGCTCATTTTTACATCTGTCCTGTGTTCATTCATTCTTTCTTCAAATTGTGTAACAATGTTGTTTATACCACAGCGTTGTTGAATTCTCATTTCTGATTGGTCAGAAGATTAATTCAGAAGATGATTCAGCTCAGCTCAGACAGTAGTTCTGGTAATGTTATCATTTCTATAGTAACATTTCTACATTATTATTTCTATAATACACACTTACATAGGGAATTGTATGATGGTGCTCCACATAAACAGAGTTTTTAAAAAAAAAAAGTGTAATTGTTGATAACTGTTAAAACTGTTCCTTTACGTTTTCTGACACCAGAGAGTCTTCAGGGGGGGACGATGTTGAGCTTTGTGGTTTCTTGGAAAGGACTCGATCAAGCTTCTATAGGAAATTAGGAAGCTAAAGGCCCAGACTATAAGGTTCTGCTAGAGATAATAAAATAAACCTCTGGCAAGCATTCATAAAAGTTACTGCTTTCATGTTTAAAATACGCTGCTGAGATTGTTATGATATGTGGTACATGCTAAAAAGATAAATAAAAGCCTGTAAGAAGAACCGTAGTGAAAAACCTCACGTTACAGAGTGAACGAGATTTAAAGGGTTAATTATGTGGAAATACAAGTCTCTGTGAATTAGCTGTTATTATAAAAACGATAACATATTACAATGAACTCATTAATATAAACCTTAATACTGCATCAGAGTTGTAAAAAAAGTTAAGTTATAAATAAAATGAATCGACATCTTTCGACCAATCAGATTCGAGAATTCAAAAGCACATTGGTTTACAGTAGGTAAACAATGCACATATCAATCACATGTTTATTTACTGGGTCCTGATACATGTAACATTGAAACTATGCTTAAACCACTACATCCAACATCAGATGCAGTTCATTCATTTCCTTGATTCTTATCTGATCTGTGGGGAGATCAGTGCTGCCTAACAGATTTTCAGTACAGTACAGTATAGTTAGTTTCAGTTGACATGCATTTCAGTTAAGCTGTTGCTAATATAGAGATTTTTTTTTTTTTAATTATAGAGTTAAATGTCTTTTTTTTCCCCCATTCAAATGTAATCTCATGCACTTGAGGTTTTTCCCTTTGAAGCTCATAGCCATTTTACTCACAGACTGAACAGTAAGCACATACCTGTGACCACAACCGGGTGTTAGAGTGAGTAATCACCACCAACTGAACTTTTTGCTGAGAAGCTGTCAGAATGTTTCTCAGAACCTGGTTATTTCCAGCATCACATGATAAACGACAAAGTAAAAAACAAATATGGAAATATTTGTTTGTTTGTTTGATTTGTGTTCATTTTTTTTTTTACTGGTAACTCAGTACTTGAAGTGCATCATGTCCTAGACTAGTTCATACATTTTCCAACATATGGACCTTTTATATTTTTACTTACAAATGTAAGTCATTTACATTTATTGATTCGGATGATGATTTTATCCAAAACAAATTACAGGTGAGACAGGATCTACAAAACCACGAGCGATGCAGGGCATGCATCAGCATGAAAGAGAGCACTTGGAGATGTAGCCACACAAACACACACAGTGCGTATCTGCATTGTTGTCCAAGTGCTGTCAGAAGACAAGGGCGTTTTCTCAGAGATGCTGTAGAGTGAACAAAGCTGGACTATTCATTCTGCCATTTAGTATCGCACAGTGGTGTTTCTACCAGGGGCAGATCATAGTGCTTCAATAATGCTTCCAGTAAACTATGTGTTATGATTGCACTGATATCCTCTCATTGTCCAAACCTCTATTTTCAAAAAACAGGCCATTTTTATATGAGGTTGTGCCGACCTCGCAGTTTTCCATCTGCCATTTGTCTGTGAGCTCCAGGAACTCAGGAAACTGAAGCAACTGTCCTTTATAATTAGGGTTTGGAAAGGAACTTGGTTTGTCACTACAGATCAAGCCAGTAAAATGAGTTTCTTCATCATCCTCTTCGTCTTCATCTTCCTCGGCTTCATCCACACTGACCTCACCATCTTTTAATGAAGTGCTGTGTTTCTGTTTGGGAGAGCAGCCGTGTTTAACCAGATCATCACGGCACAAGAGAATGACATCGTCCACCTCCTCTGTCACGGTCTTCAAATTCTGCAACGATAAATCAGAATTTTCTCAGATATCCACCAACTTATATGCACACACACACACACACACGCACACAAAGTTCTGAAGCTTAAGTCTGCAAAACGTTCGTGCTGCACTGTGCACTTTGTTGACAATACATGATTTTTAGAGTTTTTCTTTTCTGCTGACATGACCACAGCTTGGAAATCCCTATGTAGGTCAAGTGCTGAGCACTGCTGCTTTTGAAGGTAAAGGTTAAAATGGATATCAACCTAAAAAAAACATACACCAACACTATTTCAAATGATCAGGGCTTCTAACCTGGGTGTCCATATGAGACATAGTTGCTGCAGAGATCACAGGATTTGGGATTATTGGTAACAGCTTACTCCTTAGCCTGGAATGTAGATCAAATACCGTTTAAAAATACCGAAACAAAGAATTTATAACACAGTGGAAGTCATATGCGTACTGTGACCATGAATATGACGCTCTGATGAACTAGATCTGCACTTACTTTCTGATAGCAACAGACAATGCAACGGAAAATAGAAGCACAACCGAACACACGATTAAGACGATCTTGGCCATCTTCAATCCTAAGAGAGAGAGAACAAGCACTGGTGATGCCTTTGCTTTGAATCTTACAGAAAGGGACCTGAAAAGATTTAGCAACTCTAGTATGATCATAGTCGTACTTCAAAGCAGGAGAGTGACAACTGGACAATTGGTATGATGGTATACGGTGATACAGACATTTGAAATAACACTACTTAAATTAAATATTGGAAGAAAAAAAAGAAAGAAAGAATACTAAAAAAGATTCTGGTCATAGCAGCAAATGCTCCTTAAAAAAAAAAAACGTATAATTGTTAGCTTTAGTACATACTTTTAAAAGTGTTTTGTCAATGCAATCTCATGCCACAAGTTATACCCAAATATGATGATACACTGAAACGATCTTGAGTTGTGCTGTTATGCATTTTTCATACCGTTATTGCCCTGCTTTACAATATTGTGTAATGAAGGGGAGCTGAGCGTGAAGAAGGCCCTGGTGGAATTAGGCCCCGCTCCCACTGTAGTTCTCCCAGCGATGCTGATTGTGTAAGAGGAGCCTGCGTCAAGGTTGCTGAGAAGGAAACTGGTTTTGTTTGCTGGCACTTGATGGTGGTCTGAGAGGAAAAATGGAGATACAAGTGGAAAAATTGTCAAAATGCTAAAAAGAATCCTACTAATACTAGCAGTAATATTAATAGCAGTAGTAGTAGTAGTAATATTAGTAGCAGCAGCGGCAGTAGTAGTACTAGCAGCAGTAGTAGTAGTAGTAGTAGTAAAAACCCCACAAAGGAATTGCAGACAGCACCATGACACTTGCAGGACTATCTCCGACAGATGAAAAAGTTTAAAACACATAGGCCTTGATTTACTTAATAAGATCCCAAATAAAGGAATGTCAATTCAAGTCCAGTGAAATGAAGTTTATTCATCAGTATGTCAAGACATGTATATTGAAATGCTTGTTGTGAGGTTCAGGTAAGTTGCTTACACAACAAAATACTCTAAACACACACACTCACACACAGACACACACACACACACACACACACACAAATTAAATTGGGCAAACTATTACATATACATATACAGTACTGTGCAAAAGTCTTAGGCACCCTATTTTTTTTTAGTACAGACTTTGTTATAGATTTGTATTTTATGACTTCTACATTATTGATTCAGTACAAAAACTTTTTTCGATTTACAAACATTAGTTTTCCAGCACAAAATTAAATGTCACAGAAAAATGTTTGTATGTCAGTAAAGAAAGCAGCAGATTACATAAGAGACACTTTTCAGACAAAAAAGTATGATCACAGAATGAAGGCTGCTGGGTTTCGCTGCAGAAATAAGAAGCGAGTCGACAGCCAAAGTCTCCAGAAGAACTGCGGCTGCTTCTGCAAGATGCTCAGTAACACTTACAGCTCATTTCCTTATAAACCTGCACTAATTTTACCTCAGACTAATAATTTTTTTTTAAAGCGAAGGATCGTCACACCAAATATTGACTTTGTTATATTTATTACTGTTTACTGCTCTTTATAGTATTTCTTTAATGTAGAAACATTTAGTTTCATTATTTTTGAAGGCAACTTTGCTCTACAGACTGTCTAAGACTTTTGCACAGTACTGTATATATGTATACATATAATTAATGCGCATAGGTGTTACTCAAACAGGTGTTGCTTTACTAGTTATTGTGATCTCAGATTGAGTATTTCATTGAGGCTCATTTAAATAGGTATGTCATATCAATGGCAAAATGCCCTCACCTGTATCTGTGTGGCCTTCTTTTGAAATCCATATTAAGTAATGCAGCAGGAACCCATGCTGTTCCTGCACTGGAATTGATTGCCACCACAGCACAGCTGAATCACATGTGATATTTAAAACTGTGACATTTTTTGGCTGTGAAGTAGGTGCTGCCAAAAAAAAATAAAAAAATCCTTGTTAATAGGTGATTTCCTACAATCGCTTTTCAGCCTAACCATACAAAAGTCAAGCCACTTATAGGCCACTAAACTTACCACCTTCTGTAGAATAAACAGGACATGCAATTTTTGTGCGTTGTTGTTTTTTTCGGCCAGTGTGAAGAAAGTAGTAATAACGCACAAATTTCTCCATCCCTGAAATCAAACTCATTAGTTACAGTGCATTATTGCAGAAATGTAACAGGCACGTTGCACCTTTTAGTAACATATTTCCCATCCTTACCCTTTTTAATGTCCTCAAGTGTATTAGATCTTGAGGTGTTTACTTTCGCTGGCCGGGTCTCACCATCTACGAGCTTATACCACTCCAAGCAGTAGTGTTTAAGTTTTTGTAGTGAATCTGTGTGGGAATCACTGTGGCAGTCTTTGAGAGACAAAAACAGATATGCAACTGAGAGATGACACCTCAGTACAATGTTCTTGTGCGGTTTTTGCAGAAAAGCTACATAAAGCAGTTTTCTCATAGAAACCAGTTAAAGACGCTTACATTTGAGATGTTCAACAGGTGGAATGATGATCTCCTTAGAGGGCGAGCTTCCTACGTTGTTCATAGCAACAATAGACACCCTGGCTTCAGAATAAGTAGCTGCAATTTTAAAAGTGTTACCCGTAATGTTTTGCTTTTTCGTTTTTTCGCAAGGTAAATTCACAGTCAGTTCGTACGAGACGCCTCCGAAAGAGGCTTCAGGAGGTGGTTTCTGAAAAAAAGATACATGCGTATTCTCTTAGAGTTTACTATATACATTCTTCTTTGACTTCTTTGCAATCCATTGTAAGTCATGTTTTTTTTTGTTTTTTTTTTCTTTCAGCACTTGGTTAGAAACTTACATTCCATTTGAGTGTGATTTCCCGTTTTCCTGTATCTTTCTTTTCTCTCAAGTGGACAACGGGCTGTTGAATTTCTGAAAAACATGTTTACTTGTTAAACACAGATCGCAGCCAGTAAACAGTCAAATGTCTGAGATTTAAACAGCCCACTTCACACAAGTTAACTTGACATTAAAGCACAAACTGATTACTCCCTAAGTGGTGTAGCATTAGTATCAAGATACTAAGAAGTTGAGTCATGTTTTTGTCTTTTCTCAGTTACACCACTGCAACGCATTTACTAAAAATGTAACTGACAGACTCCAGTTTGTTAAAAACATTACAGCCAAAGTTCCAGCACACAAAAGAAAGATGGAAAATATCACATCCGTCTGAGTCTCACTGTATTGACTGTCAGTTTCATTAAAAGTCAACAGGAAAATGTCTATATATATGTTTGTATATATACACACACACACACACACACACACACACACACACATATATATATATATATATATACACAGTATTGTGCAAAAGTCTTAGGCACATGCAAAGAAATGCTGTAGAGCAAAGATGCCATCAAAAATAATGAAATTAAATGTTTCTACATTTAAAAAAAAATACCATAAAGAGCAGTAAACAGTAATAAATGAAATAAAGTCAATATTTGGTGTGACATCCTGTAAAAAAAAAAATAGTAGTCTCAGGTACAGTGTGTGCAGTTTTATGAGGAAATGAGCTGTAAGCAGAAGCAGCCACAGCTCTTCTGGAGACTTTGAGAGACTTTTGTCGCACTCGCTTCTTATTTTTGCAGCGAAACCCAGCAGCCTTCATTATGTTTTTGTCTGAAAAGTGTCTCTTACGTAATACGCTGCTTTCTTTACTGACATACAAACATTTTTCTGTGACATTTAATTTTGTGCTGGAATATTAATGTTTGGAAATCTAAAAAGTTTTTGTACTGAATCAATAATGTTTTAAATTACACTGAAATAATAATTATGCACATTTTTTTTTAGATCTTTTTTGTGCAATCATGATGCAGCGTGCTCACTGGCCCACTTAGCTTCCATGGAGTTATTTTTGCACCTATTGGTCAAAAACGGGAACTACATAAATAGAGGCTCCATTGGGGCAGGAATCACGCTGCCCATGTGCGTTATATAAACATTTAGTTTATGAGTAGGGCAGGGCAGGGCCAGTGGATAGGACACTTAATGATATTACCTCATCTGTGTTTGTCTCGCACACTGTCACAATGGCGACGGGAAACACACCTGCTTTTCAAGCACAGTTGCCTTTTAAAATACATTCGAACATAAGTTATCAAAATGAACTATATTTCACAGTCCTTTCCCTAAATTGAAAGGATGTAATTGGCAATATAACTAGCTAGATTGCTAATGCGTCTTTGGAGTGCAATTATCCACAACCAGACTTTTAATAAAGCCATGAGCAAAAATGTGCACATCTAAAAGATTGATAGGCTAATTTTTATTTTATTTTTTTTTCACAAATGAGGCAAATTAAACAGTGAGCTAGCAGTGTTATGTTAGACATGTAGAAAGGAATTGTATTGTTTGACTGTTTTGCAAGGCTATTTGTCTGTGCTGAGAGCGCTGACTTTTAGATCAGACTACATCATTCTGTTCTCTCAGTGAAAACTGGTGTACAGAGCTAGGTTCTTAAAGTTTAGTTAGTTTGTTAACGTTAGTAGTTAAAGTCTTGTTACTCAAAAAATATGAGGTTACGCAAAGAATCCATTACACAGTAGCCTATAGCATAAGTCAAGTGTAATAATCTCTCGACTTAATCTTGTTATTTATTGTCATCCTGCCCCACCAAACTCTATGGTCATGAGCCAGTACTGTAAATATCAAAAGATATAATTATTATCATCAGCCACCTCACCAATGGGAATGTCAGCAGTCTGGCTCCAGTCACTCCAGAGGAGGCTTTGCTTGGCCTTGCGTCGAATTTGGACCTGGTACACTGCATGCTCCTGTAGCTGCAATGTGTAGGAGTCCCAATTACCTGTAGTGTATGAAAACACATCAGTATCCTTTTTCTTTTACATTTCTAAGATTGCACATTTACTACTTTCAGCATCCAAGCTCCTGGCGTTTCAATGGTTTGGTGTAGTCGATAACTGTGTTGAAAAAGTCACATCACTGTGTTTTTTCTTGGTTGCCCTAGGAAATTGTTTGTACTTTACAACTCCATGTACTGTATTATATATACGATGGCGCTGACATTTGTGTGCTGTGCTGACTGCAGTAAAGAAACTCCAGGGAGTGGAGGAGCAGTTTTCCCCTTTTTAAACATATTCAGAATGAGTCATCAATATTGACAGAATACTGAAAAAATATTGACGCAATTGACTTATGACTGAGAGGAAACCATGATCAGGATCTCTAGATCAGTCATTACAACCAGAGTGTGCATGCCATTCTGGTTCTTTTTAAATGATCTTGCCACACCCAGCAGCCAATCAAATGCATTTATTCTCTTTTAACAGGAGGACATGAAGCACAAGTTCTGGTCAAAATAATAATAATAATAATAATAATAATAATAATAATAATAATAATAATAATAATAATAATAATAATGGGAAACAAACCATTATTTTTTCCATCCTCAGTCTTAAAGGTTTTCTGAAATTGAAAAATATATATTCGATAAATACATCATGACACTGCATATAGAGCCGAAAGGGGGGAAAAAAGGAAAAGAAATGCCTTACATTCTGCCATGAATCATTAATCTTCTTCCATCTGATCTCATAAATAGCACCTTTGTTGTCATTCACTCTTGGCCAGCTCAATATGAGCTTTTCACCTGACCGTATCTTTTTCTGGATATCGGGTGAGCTATATTTAACTGTTGACAAAGTAATATAAAAAAAAATAAAATAAAAAAAAAAGCAAAATTGAGCAGTTTACAGAAACTTTAGCAAGGTAGCTGCCTCAACATTGTGCAATTACTGCTTTTACTGTAAATTTACACTTCACTGGCAAAATTCATTTGGCAAACGCTATTGTCCGAAGTAGTAAAAATGATTTAAGTGCTGCAAGAATAAGAATCCACCAGAAACATGAGTCATGACTACACACACAGGTGGCAGGAAGTGCTCGTACTCAGGAGTGGTCCGAGCAATCAGACACTGAACAATGCACTCTTACAAGCCAGTGTAGACTAGCCTGCCAAGCCAAGCTTTAATAAGCATCTAGTGGTTTTATTGGGTTGATTCCTCAGTCCTACCTGAATTATTCAGGAACACAGAGATGGTTGGGGAGCTGCAGGTCACGCTGAATACTTGCCTGTGCACCCATATGTCCAAAAGACGTGTCGTAATTAGATCTTCTACAGGTAGTAGTTTGGACAACCGTTTCCCAGCAATGAACTGGTTAGCATATGAGGAATCATTAACAGATGAACTCCTGGAGAGAAACAGAGTTGGGTTGTTACTAAGCTATTTTAATAAAATTGGGGTACATTCTTTCACTGATCTCACTGTTGATCTCAATCTGGTTGCAGCTCATACCAGAAATATCCAATCTGAGAAATTGTTTTTAGATAAATTGAAAAAAATAGGGGTATTTATGTGCTATCATGAGTAGATCCATAATGAAAATGAAAATACCAAAAGGAAATAACATAATACAATGAAATAACATACTGCATAAAAATGGTATAAATAGCATCTGGAGAATTGTCTCGGTCCCCCCATTCACACAAGAAATCATCATCTGGCTTAGTGGTATTTTTGTAACATTGTGGACTCGAGACACTGCATGTGGCACCTGTAAGGACATAGGATCAAAAACATGTTGTCAATATCAATATGGGGAATTTTGTCAGAATCAGGAATGTGCATTTGATTTAGTACTTCAGTACTTTTAATGACTTCCTGATCCACATTGTTTGCAGATACACTGCGCAGAGGTTTACTTCATTTTTTTAGTAGTAAATCTAGAACTTGAGACTTAAAATAGTTTGAGCATCTATAGGCTTGTCACCTGGTCCCCATGTTTTTAATTATAAAAACATTTAGAATTTATCATTTATAATCATTTTTATATGAGTAGTTTCATTATGTAAGAATATATTTACAGGACAAGTCATGTTATATTGAACAAGGAAATTTGCTGTATATTCTATAAGTTCACAGCTATAACTACTTTATATCTAGAGATTTTTATAGGAACATTGCTTCCATTTCACAGATTAAATCAGTCGAATTTTTGGTTAACCTCAGTACTAGCTGTGCAGCATATCAGTAACATCTGCGTTTTGTGGTCGTTGATTGAATATGATAAGTGCTGCTTAATGTAACTATCAAGAGACAAACATACCTTTATCAACAAACACAGCAACAACAAGCACCAAAAGTCCTACAGTCTTCATGGTGTCCAGAATGCAGACAGGTCCTGATGTAAAACAGCTCAATCATCCGTAATAGTCCAACGCATGACCCTACCTGCCATAGTAAGCGCCCGAGTCCAGAGCTTTAGCTCCTTCTAAAATAGGTGTCATCTGTCCTTTTGTCTCAAACTGAAACCTTGAGCAACTCATGTCAGCATGTTATCACTCTTTGTCAAGTACGTGCAGCTAAGCTGCATGACCACAAACCACACATTATGAAGGGGAGGGGACTTTTGTGATAGCTCAAAAGAGATGAGTTGTTTTCAGATGCCTCACTTGTAAACACCTTTAAACTTCTTTCCTGCTGTATTCAAAATCAAGTTGGGGCTGACGCTTATTGGACAGCAAAGATTGTATTCTTTCATTGCTGTAGGACTCTGGATTACAATTTCTTGCCATTATTGCATTTTAAATCCTTCCTTCTGAAGAGAATGAGCATATTCTTATAATGTCAGAGTAATTTAGGATTTGACTCCTGAAACCTGTTTTTACATCCTCATTCCAATCTAAATAAATCCTCTTCCATTTCCCTAAAGGTCAAACTTGTATTGACGTATTCTCGTGAATATGGATAGCCAAGCAATGTAGGTTGTTTAGCCTTATAAGAATGAAATATTTTCAGCACAAAGCTCTACGGTATCAACTAAAACTCAGCAGCAGCCTTCTGTCTCACTGAAGCATGCAGTCTGTAGCATATATCGATCTGGCTCTGGTTAATAGTTATTACATTGTTCTTAAATTAAGTTCTATAAATTTAGTATTAAATGCATGATGCACATGGTTCACTATAATGGTACTTTTCTGTGTGTAATTAAATCTTAGCACTTTTACTTGTTTTTTTTTTTTTTTTTTTTTTTTTTTTTTTTTTTTTTTTTTTTTTTTTTTTTTTAACTGAACTTCACTATATTTATATTTTATCACTGTTACAGAACAAAAAAAAGAGTGTAGGTGAACATTTTAAATAATTTCATTTCAAGATCCAATCAAAATAAAGCAGTTTCCTGTCGAAAGCCTACATTTCAGTCAACAAATGCTTAGTCAGCCGTAGCGATGTCTGAGAAAGTGGAGACTGATGAGCATCCCTGGCCCAGTTTAGCAGCTATCTTCAGTTTTAAATGCTTTAAAAGAAACAGCATGATAATAAGCTGCAAATTATGTGAGCCAAAACCCGTAGCATTTCACAGCTCGATACCCAACCTGCAGAAACATGCACAGCTAGCTGAGTGAACTAGACTTCGTAGCTAACCAGCTCTTTTGCTGTTTTACAGTATGAATGCTCTGTATTTAACTAATGCTGTCACTTCGATGTTCTGTTGTGTTAAATATGTCTAAATGCCCTAGCAAATAGCTAACACTCAGGACAATGTGTAAGGGGCATCTTTGCTAGCTAGACAGCTGAACTTACCCTTTTTTATACTGGAGATAATGGAGGTGGTGTTCATGTCATGCTTAGCTCAGTTGGTTAGGTAACATAATTGTTCAAAACTGTATTCATGAGATGACTTTTTCAGATTTCAGATTAGACATACAAAAATATAATTTGTAGTTTTTCACCTGATCACAACTTTTACTCAAGCGAATTATTACTACAGTAGATGTACTGTAAAACATCAAGTCTGTATGTTTTGTACCACTGGTGTTTAGACAACTAAACCACATAATCGTTGCTCTGGACATCTGGACATCTGTACACCCCCATGATCACATTCTAAACTCACTGACCACTCAGAATATAATTTTTCTCACTCTCCATTTGGACACATATGACAATTTAGTTGATGCTCAATGTGAATATTATTAAAATGTGATGTTTTTCTTACTTTTTGTATGCACTGAAACCATTACTTACCACTTTCCCCTCCTCTTACAACTTTCTATTTCTCTGAAATCACTCGCATATTGTAAAGCCCACGCCTCTTGGTTAGGTCACGTCACCACTGTGTCTCGGCTGACTAGGGGTTGCTTTAGTTTTTTTCTGCATTCTGCTGTGAGAGCTTCGTTACACAAGGACTCTTCGTACAACTAAGAGCGCACAGTGTAATGTTGAGACTTTATGATTATATGGAAATTGTAATATACAGTACTGTGCAAAGGTCTTAGGCACCCTATTTTTTTTTGTACAAACTTTGTTATAGATTTTTATTTTATGACTTGTACATTATTGATTCAGTACAAAATCTTTTTTAGATTTCCAAACATTAGTTTTCCAGCACAAAATTAAATGTCACAGAAAAATGTTTGTATGTCAGTAAAGAAAGCAGCAGATTACATAAGAGACACTTTTCAGACAAAAAAAACATAATGAAGGCTGCTGGGTTTCGCTGCAGAAATAAGAAGCGAGTGCGACAGTCAAAGTCTCCAGAAGAGCTGAGGCTGCTTCTGCAAGATGCTCAGTAACACTTACAGCTCATTTCCTTATAAACCTGCACACACTGTACCTGAGACTACTGATTTTTTTAAAGCGAAGGATCGTCACACCAAATATTGACTTTGTTTCATTTATTACTGTTTACTGCTCTTTATAGTATTTCTTTAATGTAGAAACATTTAGTTTCATTATTTTTGTAGGCAACTTTGCTCTACAGCATTTCTTTGCATGTGCCTAAGACTTTTGCACAGTTTTGCACTTTTGTATGTTCAATGTATTGCACTGAAATAAACCCAGATTAGTTGTACTAGGTGGAATGATTCCTTTAAGCAGACAAATCGAGTTACCACCTTGTGGTGTAATTAATGGACCAGAGTCAGGGTCTCCTTATTCAATTTCTGTGGCTGTGGGTGACATAAAACAAATATTGTAACCACGTGTTTGTGGTTGAAAAGTGGGTATGAGTCTGCTAATTTCCTATAGACAAAACACCTTCTTTTAAATCCCCTCCCCCAGTTCAACTGTGTCACTGGAAATCTTCATCATTTCAGTGGATTGCATTAAATACTGCCCTTAAAATGTGATTTTTTTTTTAAATTTATTTTTTTACATTTTTTTTTTACCATTTAGCACCTGCTGGAGTGTTTATTACTATTATATACACTTCTGTTTTTTTTGTTTTTGTTTTTTTTTTAGGGTGGGGGGTTGAATTTGTTGCCACAGCACCAAAGATATAGAGACCTCCACCAGACTTGTGTACTAAACTAAAAATAGGCTGGAACCTAGAAGAGTCTGATATAATACTGTGGTAGCTTGAAACTTTTTGCTACAAAACTTGCATGCTAAATGAGGTTCATTTTAATGATGAGCAGGCTGTTGGCTGTTGTGGTACACTTTAACAGGATTAGCTACTGTAATAAACAATGAGGATGTGATAATACATATTGCGATACTGCTACAATGTTAATCTAAGCTAGTTGCCTGGCTAGCTTTACTGTAAAAACTGATACTTAATGTCAACAGTCCTATAGGTCAATGTTTTCTTACCTTAGGTAAGGGGTCGTCAACTCAGCAGACCAAACTGAGAAGAAAAAAAAAGGAGCAGAGCTGATAAACATATGAAATAAGGTTGGCTATAGCTCAACAACTTCAGTTTTTTAAAATATGAACTAGTCTAGTCTCTGTATCAGATTCTCTGCTTATCTAATCTTACCTTATCTATATGCATTTCTGTAAATTACTGCAAGCAAGTCATTCAGCCAGAGACTACTTGACATGTTTATTCAAACGATGAGACATCTTCGCAGACTTGGCAGTGCTGGGATTCGAGCGCACAATCTTACATTCAGTACCCTGACCAACCACTTCCCCATTTTTACCACTTTTACCACCGACCAACTGCTTCCCCATTTTCATTCACCTTTCCTTTCTGGTCAGACTAGTAATGAAATGACTTGTTTAAAAAAAAAACAAAGTTGATGATGAAAATAGAAAGTTAAAAAAATTATTGGACAGAGAAGTATGTGTTTATTCTTCCTGCTTCAAGTTCAAATCAGATGTGTCTCATATCTTAGTATCATAGTATAGGTGTGCCTTGGGACAAAAAAAAGCCACGGGAGTGAGTGGTTTTTACTTTAAAAAGCACCAGAATGAAACAAAATATAGCCATTTCGACTTGTCTGATTTATAGGCATTACTTTAATTTATTAATTGTTCATTAATTGTTCTATAGGCATGCACTTGTCATTGGCTGATTTATAGCCATGGCTTATAGACACTAAATAATCATTAATAGTTTATAGGCATGAACTAGTCACTCATGGATTACAGACATGAACTAGTCATTAATGGATTATAGACATGAATTAGTCATTAATGCACCTTTGTAACTAAGGAATTTCATGTAACTAGACTTTTTTAGTTGAATACAAATTTAATTTGAACATCCATGGCACAGGTAACAGCACAGAATAAGCAGGGTCGTTATTTATGTATTTATATTTATGAGCACTGAAATTAACACCGCTGGAACAACAGGACTGCTGAGTAATAGTGGTGTTTCATATTTATGACAATGTGTGTTCCATCTATTTGTTTCATTTCATACAATGACACAGCATATAGCCCATATCATTACGAATCATTAAGAATAAAATTAAGAATCATGTGAGAAAACAAGACAAAAATCATTTGAAAAAAAAAATTGAAAGGCAAAGTCAAACCTAAAACTTGCCAACCTACAACATATTTACAAACCTAAAACAGTCATGTGAAACCAACCTCTAACATGTGTGCAAAAGTGCGTAAATGGGTCACTACAGTTTCCTGGAACTGATGTTTTCTGAACTTGTTATGAATAAAGTCTGACTTGTGTAAAAAAAAAAAAAATTCCTCCAAGTTGCTACAAAAGCCAGAGTTCACATTTTTAGTCAAACTTGAACTCTGCCATTAAAATTGTGCTTTGAGTAATTTAAGAATTTCAACAATAGAGCTACATTTTTAGTTGATATTAACCTACTACTCATTACAAAAGCAACATCTGCCTTACAGTGTGGGAAAGACACAACCATATCAGCAATCTACTTGATTCAACTGATCACAACTGATTGCACACTTTAGTAGATCCATCAAATAATTTCAAAGTCCAAATCGTATCGCAAATCAAACCCACCAAAACCCACCATAGGCTTAAGTGTACACACACACACACACACACACACACACACACACACACACACACACACACACACACACAGTAGGTTTGTTACACACAGGGGAACATGTACTTATAGAATTTACAGAGCTGGCTCAGACACAGCTGAATCACACTGAGGATAAATGCATTTTATCTCTCACAAGCACAGTTGAACTTAAATATTTAGCAGCAGCCACTCTGTGGGATATAACTCTAAAATCAAACAGATAACCATTTCTAACATGCAATAAATCTATCCTACAAAGGCTGCTGGGAAAACGACACCCCATAGTTCAGTGTGTTTATTAAAAGAATATCTTTGAAAAATACCTTGGAAGGATTTGGTTTTATTCTATCTTCTTCACTGTTGCTACAATATTTTATGCTATACTGTTATTACAATACCTTTTAGAAATAATCATGCAGAGCCCAGTGTTGTTGCTACCCAGTTATGCCCAGGCAGCAACAGCACAGGTTTCACAGATTTGACCAGTTGCCTCTAAATAATGCCCATGGAGGGTAGATGCTCCTCAGTGAATGGTATGCCACAGCAGGGGCTGGGAGTCTAGCCCATCTGTGGGCAATGGTGATGATGTACACCACCCAGTGAGCCCCCTCATGTCTTTTCTCTGTGGTAGATGAACAGTTGGTGTGACGTTTGGATGGACGCTGACCAGTCTAAATAATAACATAAGGTGCATACCGGGCATAGCAAGGAATGCTCTGCAGACTCACCCTTATTGAAGACTGCAATGCAATTGACTGATTCACCAAGTTGGATTAGATGAATTTGGGCAGAAATCCCAGATTCAACTGCAAGACACATCTGATCAACAACATATGAAGGGCAACATTATCAGCACAACATGTACACTATATAGCCAAAAGTATGTGGACACCTTACCGTCACACCCATATGTGCTTGTTGAATATCCCTTTGCAAAACCATGGCCATTAATATGGATTTGGTCCTCATTTTGCTGCTATAACAGCCTCCAATCTTCTGGGAAGGTGTTCCACTAGATTTTGGAGTGTGGCTGTGAGGATTTACCCATTCAGCCACAAGAGAATTAGTGAGGTGCATTATCATGCTATTAGAAGATGGGCAAATTGTGGCCATGAAGGGCTGCACATGGTCAGTAACAATACTCAAACAGGCTGTAGCATTCAAACGATAATTGATTGGTATTAATGGGCCCAAAGTGTTGCAAGAAAACATTCCCCACACCATTACACCACCTCCACCAGCCTGGACTGTTGACAAAACGCAGGTTGGGTCCATGGATTCATGCTGTTGGCATCAACTTCTGACCCTACCATCTGTGTGCCTCAGCAGATTCATCAGACCAGGCTACATTTTTCCAGTCTTCAACTGTTCAGTTTTGGTGAGTCTGTGCCCACTGCAGCCTCAGCTTTCTGTTCATGGCTTACAGAAAAGGAACCTGACATGGGCTTCTGCTATTCTGGCCCATCCACCTCAAGGTTTGCTGTTTTGCGCATTCTGAGATGCTGAGTGGTTCTGAGTATCTGAGTGGTTATCTGAGTTACTGTAGCCTTTCTGTCAGCTTGAACTAGTCTGGCCATTCTCTGTTGACCTCTCTCATCAACAACGAGCTTCCATCCACAGAACTGCTGCTCACTGGATGTTTTTTCTTTATTGCACCATTCTGAGTAAACTCAAGAAACTGTTATGCTTGAAGATCCCAGGAGATCAGCAGTTACAGAAACACTCAAACCAGCCCGTCTGGCACCAACAATCATGCCGCAGTCAAAATCACTGAGATCACAATTTTTTTTCTCCATTCTGATGGTTGATGTGAACATTACCCGAAGCTGCTGGCACGTATCTGCCTGACTTTATGCAGTGCACTGCTGCCATATGATTGGCTGATTAGATAATTGCATGAATGAGTAGGTGTACAGGTGTTCTTAATAAGGTGTTCAGTGAGTGTAGTGTACCTCTAATTCTTTTAGCCGATGTAAGAAGTCTGGCCAAAGTTTCTGCCAAGGAGAACCACAATCTGCAACATGCTGACTGGCAAAGAGGTCCACTTGTGGCTTGCCAAACCTTTCCCAGATCTGGGCTATCACTTCTGGGTGTAGACACCACTCCCCTGTGCCTTATCACCCCATTATACAGCACCGGAAGATGAGTTGCTCTCACTAAGGGTAGTCAGGGATAGGATTACCAGATGGTAGCGAGAACTGCTCAATGTCAAGCTAACCTGATGGTTGATATAACTAAACTTCATGACATTGTTTGAGCAGACCAACATATGGTGACATCTCAGAATCAGCAAGAAGAAGGGCCAGATTGACTGCCCTCAATTCCAGGTGGTTGATATACTCTGACCTTACTCTGGGGAGTTACATGTCCTCCATATCCCTGTGGTACCACACCACTCCCCAGGCTGTAATTGTACATTGTAAATATCTCTCTGATGGGGCACTTCTCCCAACAAGACTCCTTTTGTTGAAAAGGTCATGCATCTCTAGTAAGACAATGCTTGGCCTCCTTTTGCTGAGACAAGGATACGTTTCTGTCCAAGGCATTTGGGGTCCTGCTGGTTGAGATTTAACCCACTTCCGAAAAGCCTGTAGCTCTAGTATGCTTAGGCAGATCACCACTGTGGCTGCCATCATCAGTCCGTTCATGCGCAAAAAAGATAGACATGTCTTGGATGGCCTGCTACTTGGTGGCAAATTGCACATCAATATGTGTTATTCTTGCAATATGCAATATGGAAAATGCTTGCAAATTAGTACTAAACTTCTTTTTACCCATCATTTGCCTCCATTTTTGTGCAAGTTTGTTAACACAGAAAGGTAAGTGTAAACCAAAAAGTTTACAGCAATGTTCCAGATAGACATTTGTACCATGCAATATATTTTTGCCATTAAAACATTTAAATATAGTTTTGCATTTACCAAACTTGCTAGCAATTATAGATATGGATGAGGTGGATGAAAACATCAAATTATGGCTCCAGCGCTGAACTAGCAATCCAGCAGTGATATTAAATAGACAAGATGTACATGCTACAGCAAAAATAGGTTTTCCTCCATCTTGCGACTGCTTATCATTTTAATATCATTAAGCTGTACAGGCAGTAACAGTACTCCTGCAAATTTTGAATGTCACAGGCCCCATTGCTATTTCATTATGCTAAACATTGAACATACCGGACATCTAATGGCTCTGCACTGGACTAGAGGATGTTTTTCACCAATAGTCCAGGTTTGTTTCCTACAGAATAATGATATCTCTGTTGTTCTCAGTGCAAAAGGAGGGAGGGGGTTGCTTATATGGAACAATAGGCAAGCAAGCACACAACACTCCTATAGTACCATGAAAGACTGCAGGCATTTAGAGGCAATTTTGGATGCATGTGTAGCAGATGCTGTTTTTTTTTTACACCTAATTCTCACTGCTGTCAAAGGGCACATGATTGTGTTGCTTCTGAGTCATTAAACAGCCATGTGTGAGCATGTATGCATGTGTGCGTGTGTGTGTGTGTGTGTGTGTGTGTGTGCGCGCCTGTTTTTATATCTTTGACCAAATGTCCCCACAAGGGTATGAATATCTGGCAATTTTGACCATTTGGGGACATTTGGCTGGTCACCAGGAGGAAACTGCAGCGTTTACTAGGGTGCAGTTACTAAGCTTACTTGTTACTAAGGTTAAGGTTAGGCTTAGATATAGGTATAAGCATTGCATAAATTAGCTGCATTGTCAGTCCTCACAAGGACAGTAAGACAAGTGTGTGTGTGTGTGTGTGTGTGTGTGTGTGTGTGTGTGTGTGTGTGTG
The DNA here is from genome assembly GCA_022985145.1 of Pangasius djambal. NCBI lineage: Eukaryota > Metazoa > Chordata > Actinopteri > Siluriformes > Pangasiidae > Pangasius > Pangasius djambal. Next base: position 20,648,082 of record CM040985.1, read on the forward strand.
TGTGTGTGTGTGTGTGAAAGAGTGAGAGATCTGTGTGGGGGGTTGTGCACAGGTTTACTTTACCCTACTGTTGGAAATGTATCTTCTTTTCCGCTTATGAAGAGAACAGGTAACAATGATAGCCATGGTATGGGTAATCCTCATCATTTCCATCACCATGGTAACTAAGAAACCCCATCTCTCTCTCTCTCTCTCTCTCTCTCTCTCTCTCTCTCTGTATTATTTCACAGTCCTAAAGGCTTTCAGCACATCAAATGATGGAGGAAAGAATGAGTTGTTTTTTTCCCCACAATGCTGGCTGTTTTTTTTTTTTTTTTTTTTTTTTGCAAATGTTGACCTCTTCTGAGTCTATAGCAGGCACTTATGCGTAACAGCACAGAATTCCTTAATGTGTTCGTTAAATGACTGTTATGCACTAAGATTAAACTGACTTTGTGGACACTTGGGCTGATCCAAAGTTGTGACAGCAGATGATGAAATGAAAGCGCGCGCTCGATGCTCACCTCTGCTGACCTCTACAGGTCGGATTCATATTCATCTCCCCGGTTTTCTTTCGCTTTGTGGTGTTTTCTTTTTTTTGTTGTTGTTGTTGTTGTTCTATCCTAACTGTAATTGATCATATACACGGCTATATTTAATTATGCTAAAGTACCCATCACCACCACCACCACCACCACCTTCCTCCTCCTCCTCCTCCTCCTCTTCCTCCTCCCTTCCCTTTAATCCTGTTCACTAGTTACTCGCGAGACATGAGCGCATCTTTCACTCGTGGAGATCCAGTCGGTTCCGTTCGGATCAGATCTGCTTGACAGAACACGACCTTGGTTCTCGGTGGTTGAGACACGGCGATGTGGCTGATTTCTGCCTGAGATCTGAGCCAGATTTCAGCACTTTGCTTGTTGCAGATCGTTGCAAGGCATGAAGAGGAGAGACAAGCTGAAAATCCCCTCCCTCACTTTGGAGTAAGTTTTTTTTTTAAAAATTCCTCCATCACTGATGAATAATTTAGGAGTAGCTGCTGGAAGACGAGGGGAAATCCCTCACTACTGGTGAGTAGACTGTAAGAAGAGGAGAGCTGCGACTTTACAGCACCCACTCATTTTTCTGTTTTTATTCTTCATTTTGCATGCTTTTTATATTGTTGATATGTTTGCTATTAACACACAAATTGTTATAGCTTAGCCTAGTTTAATAGTCTGTATAATAGTTGAATGGTTCAGGGGTGCTTCATATAAAACATAGTTGAAATGAACACTACTATAGGCTACAGAGCTATCCTGATGGTTTATTTATAACAGCTCAGAGATGCTGAGCTTCTTGGCATTTCCTCAGCTTTATCTTGCACCCCGTTTATTTGTGACAGACACAGCACTGAGACTGATCTGAGGTTGCTCACTCAACGCTGTTAAGCAGCATGTAAAACCCTGGGTTCCTGTTTCATAATACGGGCTTCTATCTGCGGCTTGGTGTCAGTCATTAAGCTATGCAGTGTATATGAGTTAGTTTCTACATCAACAACAAGAAGGCAAGGTTGTTTCACTTGGGACACATGTTGACGTGAGATGTGGATCTAATCAAGCATGATTAAAGGATGAGTAAAGAATTTAAAAATCAAGAGTTATTATTAGTTTATAGGGAAGCATCCTGTGGGCCTCACTTCCTTCACCCTTGGCTATGTGTGTGTGTGTGTGTGAACCATTCAAGATGAGTGTTAAAAGTTTTCTCTTGTGATTATAAACCCAAAACCCTCTCAATGGTCTCCTTGAACAAATATTGGGAGTGCACCACTGACATATGAAATTGAGATTATAAAATTCAAGGGATCGTGCAGTGAGTTTCTTTCACGTTTATTATGTTATGATCTCTCACACCATATCTAGGCAGCATACCAGAATTTGCATTCTTATTCACAGCCCAGATCATATATCAGTTAGATAACAAAGCTTAAGTACTCAGGAGTACAACGGAGATACACCCTACAGCCTACACACAGTGTGTAACCTTTTGCTTCAGTGCCTTAATGAACACAAAGTAGAGCCCTGAGTCATGGCTTCAGGTTATTATAAGGAATATGTGGAGCTGTTAAATAACTCAGAGAAACTACTTATGCATGACTATACTGTTTGAAGGTGCTATATGATGGAGACTAGTACAAACACTGCTCAGAATTGTATACACTATATGTGGACGTGGAAAGCAGTTCAGAGGGCTTTCAGGATAAATTTCCAACCCATAAAGATATCCAAAGACATTAATAAATGTAATACCAGGACGGAAATTTTCTTGTGAGCAGATGTGATTAGCAAGGCAGACAACAAACACTGAATGTTCTGACTCTCTGTCTTATGCTCACAAGAAATGTTTGCTTGTTTTCCCGACCCCTCTTCCAGCCTGCTTTAAGAGACGATCACTGCGGTACTCATGTTCTGTCCTCCCACTCCAAGCACTATGTAAATATAGCTGCCCTCCTCTGCCCACTGGATGCCGATCCATATCACAGGCTTATATCCGCAGCTTGTTGTCAGTTTTCTCTGTCATTAAGCTAAACGACATGATGTACACGATCACAGTTTGTGCTTTACTTCACAGAAAAGTAGTACATATGAAACTCTGTGGTGTATAATTGCGACTGGGCCATTTGTAAGCAAGCTTCTGTTAGTGAGCATAGAGGAGGATTAAACAAACGAACTGATGGCACTGCAGAGCACCGAGGGTTTTTCTGCACAGTTGGTTCTCCTCCAGTTCTCTCGCATCACTATGACAACACCCTCATGTTTTTGCAGCACATGTTGCTATCCATTGCACTGTTAGGTGCTCCTCGCTGCCAGGCTGAGGACCATTTGTGCCGGTCTAATGTTCAGCTTTTTTTTTTTTCTTTTTCCATCAAGTGAAAGTCCAGTCAGGTTTAAATCACAAATTATGAAACACCTATGAAGAGAGAAGAAGCTTTTATTATTAGTGTCAACACTGGACAAAGCTTTCAATACAGAAAATAATCAGCTGCTCTGAAATGTGGTGTTTTCAACCCCAGCGTTTTGATTCAGTGGTGTTTGGTTGGACTTTGGACACTAATGAGTGTTATTACAATAGCTGACAGGACTTTGGCGTAAGTTGAACAATTGATTGCTGCTTGAATACCTACCTCTCATAGCATTACGCTGTTTGCAAAGAGACACGCATAGCTGCATACAGTTTCAAACGTAAGTTGTTACACAAGGATGACGTGGACAGAAAAGGCAGTCATATGGTATCGTTAAATAGCCTTAAAGATCGATTTTTAGTGTCTGTTGTTGTTGAAACAACAAATCATTGTTACTAAACATCTGGGCTTGGTTAATTAGACTTTCCTGTTTTGTCACTCATGAATAATGAAAATGGAAAATGGATATTCTGACCATTTTTGTCAAGGTCAGGCATAGGACATATAGAAAGCTATGAAATAACAGGAGTTATGATGACATCTATTGACAGGGATGAAAAAGTACAGGAAAAGTACATTATGATTATGAGGGGAAAATATGGGTGTCAAAATCTTCAAAATTCTAAATAGAAAGTTAGAAATTCTCCACATTTAAATGTAGTTAAACGGGAGTTTAAATGAAGTCAGGACATGCTTTTATTATAAAATGGTCCCATACTAGTTTAAAATTCAAAACTATTCACATAACCCAGTTCTTACGAAAGGTTAGCGTTACTAAGGTTAGCTTAGGCCTGGGGCGGGGTTAGTGTTTATATGTTTGTATGTTTTGTTTTTTCTTTGTATAAAATCAAAACAAAATCATCTGAATTCATACAGGTTTTTAATCAGGTTCTTTTTTCAATGTAACTTTAACATATGAAGAGCAAGTAAGACTAATAGCGTGGGCTTTGTGGCAAGATGACTGGTTTTGGCATCCATTCAGATTGGATTTTATTTGGTTAAATGTTGTAAAATAGTTATTGAATTAACACATTTCTCCATAGTCAGGTCCATAAATATTTGGACAAACTAACAACTATAAATTAAATGTACATTTTGAATACTTGGTTGCACGTCCTGTGCAGTCAGTGACTGCCTGAAGTCTGGAACCAGCCACTAGATGCTGGGTTTCCTCCCTGGGGATGCTCTGCCAGGCATTTACTGCAGTTGTCTTCACTTCCTGCTTGTTCTTGGGCCATTTTGCTTTCAGTTTCGCCTTGAAATGCACTCTCAATTGAATTCAGATCAGGTGATTGACTTAGCCAATGCAAAACAATCCCCTTCTTTGCCTTAAAAAGTCTGTGGTTGCTTTCAAAGTATGCTTCGTGTCATTGTCCATCTGCAGTGTGAAGCGCTGTCCAATGAGTTTGGAAGCATTTGGCTTAATCTGAGCATACAATATAGTCCTATACACTTCAGAATTCATCCTGCTGCTTTTGTCAGCAGTCACGTGATCAATAACTACAAGGGAACCAGTTCCATTGGCAGCCATACACGCCCACACCATAAGACAGGGGTCTTCAGTCTCGTCCACAAAGGGCCAGTGTGGCTGCAGGGTTTCATTCCAACCAGGCAGGAGTTCACACCTGTTTCCACTTGTTTAGTCAGTTCATCTAGGGCTCCAATCAACTGTGCCTCCTATTTGGCTGGAATGCAGGCCTGCAGCCACACCAGCCCTTTGCGGATAAGACTGAAGACCCCTGCCGTAAGATGAGGTGATATGCTTCGGATCTTTGTCTCATCTTCCAATAGGATGTGGTTGCAGAACTGTATGGGCTTTTTAACATGTTTTTGGTTTAATCTGGTCTTCCTGTTTTTGAGGTTTACATCTTGAGGTAAAGCCTCTGTATTTACTCTGGTGAAGACTTCCCTTGATTGCTGACTTTCACACAGATACACTTTTCTCCTGGAGGGGGTTCCTGATCTGGGCAACTGCTCTGAAAGGGATTTTTTTCTTCATCGGGGGAAAAAAATTCTTCTGTCATCCACACAAGATCTTTACTGTGGTCTTCTGGGCTTTTTGGTGTTCCTGAGCTCACCAGTGCATTCGTTCTTTTTAACAACGTACTAAATAGTTGATTTGGTCACAACTAATGTTTCTGCTATCTTTCTGGATAGTTTGTTCATATTACTCTTCATAATGAGAGTCAACAGCAACAGATTCCGAATACAAACAATACATCTGAACTCAGCTCTAGACTTTTTATCTGTTTACCTATAAGTGAGATAATGAGGGAATAACACACAGCTGGAACAACTGAGCAGCTAATTGTCCAACTACATTTGGCCCCTTAAAAATGGGGTGACCCCCCCAGATAAAAAGTGTTGTAATACCTTCACCGTTCACCTGAATTGGATGAAAATTGGATGTCCTCAAATTAAAGCTAAAAGTCTGCACTTTGACCTCGTATTCATTATTTAATTTCCATATCCTTAATTTAACTCCAATATCTTGTGGTATAGCTAAAATAACAATAAATTTCTCAATGTCCAAATTTTTGGTGAATACCTGCCTGTATATCTACAAAGGTACACTAAAGACAAAACGTATTTATGACCCACTGCACTGGAGAAAGGTGAAAAGGTCAACTAGTGTAACTTGAATTTCATTTGATTGTCTTTCATTGTTTGTCTTTTTGGGAGACATGGTTTGCCTTCTTCACCTTCGTCTTACTCTTTCACATCCTATTTTCATTTCTGAACATCTTTATTATTGGTGCCATAGACGATTTGGTCAGCTGAAGCTGTTCTAGCAATATTTAGACTGGTCTCCAGTATTTGTTTGGATGTCAGGTAAAATATCCAGATCCCATCCCTTCCCTCTTGCCCATTCCGTGTGAACTCTTCCACGCGAACCATGACGCAGCCAAACACTTCTTCCTCCTGTCTGACACCTACCTCTTGCTCTGTCATTAGCAGCACTTTGCACTGCAATACTTAGCATTGTAGCATTTATATGTACTAGTGGGATGGGACTGACAGCAGGTATGCACTTTCAATTTTAAGACTCTTACTGGGCAAGTTACTCACTGGAATATCACATCACGCCAGCCTTTTCTTTTGTACAAACACAATTGTACATAGTATTTTGCATGCAATTTTTGAAGCAACTGTGTCAAGTGTACAAAGTACATACCTAACTAACATAAGCACATTCTGTACATCTCTGAAATAACAGTTGTCTTTATTGTTTTATAAAAATGTGCATTAGCATTTGCATTGTGTACGAAAACTCTGAGAATTGAAATAATTTAAATATTAAGTCTGTGTGCATTGCAAGTAAGTCTCCAAATACACAAGGATATACATTATACATTCATAGCTACACTATAATCAGACTTTATGTCTGTCATTTCAGTGTGTCAGTACATGTCCAGTGACACGCAAAAATCTCTTTTAACATAAAAAATAAAGTGTCTGAAACCACGGTGCATACAAATATGTCATGGAAATAGTCAATGTGCAGTGAGGCAGAGTTGTGAAGGCACCAAAATTTAACGAACTGATTTACACTTAAGTCTCATGTTAAGCTGAGATATGAGATAAGACAAACTTTTATTAATCCCTCATGGGGAAATGAAAGTGTTAAGGCAGCATGACAGTAAAAATATCAACGTATGTTACTTGGAAATCATTAATCTGATGAAGCTACAAACGTGGGCTGCTTTAATGTTGGCAGCTAAAAAAAAAAAAGTCATGAAGGAGACTAAAGGCAGCACAGATACACTTAGTCAGAGCACTAACACATGTAAACATGTCTTGACTTTCAGTTTGTCACCCAACCAGAGCCCAATCACCCCGAGCCCCTGCAGCCCATGCAGTCCCTGCAGCCCTTTACAAACCCTTCATCCGTGGAGGTAAGCCAGTCGCCTTACATGCTGAAAGATTACCACGTAAATTATAATCAGAATTACCATTAAAGCAAGAGTGTTCTTTTTGACAGACATTTTTATACAGTCATTATACCAGCTAAATAGGTTTTATTTTTAGATATTTGTTTGTTTTATATATATATATATACACATAAGCCCATAATTATCTCTAAATTGTTGTCTTTAAATAAATCCTATGTCATTATACTATAAATAAATAAGTCATTACACAAGCTTGTAGGCTGCTGGCCCATTAGTGTCATTATGATTATATCAGTTATTATACCCTATGACTTTCACAGGGAATGACTTGCATATTAATCTTTAGAATTAACTTATGATCTTCAGTGGCTCTCAAGATTTAATCTGCAGTGAAATTCTGACTTTTATAGTTTCAACTTCTTTGTAGGGCTATTTTCACTCTAGTTTTCTACATTACCCACAATTCTTTTTCGAATGCGCGCTGATAGTGGCTCCAGTGGGAATTATGCTGCGTTCGTGATGCCTTGTAAGTGGTAATTTGGAAGGTGTAATGACGTCGTTTCCCACCTTGGGACATTCGACGTGTGAAATCGAAAAAGACGTAGATCCCCCCATGAAAGTGTGCATTTAGTTTGTTCTGTCAGAGCACGTAAAGCTCATAAAAAGCTACTTTAACAGCACTTTTACAGTTACAGGCCTGAGTGGCTACTGGTACTGATCTATTCTAGTGGACTTTAAACATTCATGCAATATTTTGGACTGATATTGAAGCACAGCAACAACAGCGGACAATAGCAAATAGCGTTACCAACAAGCTATCCAGCTAATATGAGTGATAACATTAATGTTAATGATTGCCTTCTTAAAACAGTGATTAGTATTATCAGTGTTGTAGATTTAACCAAGTACTGTGTCTGTATATTAATTGATCTAAAGCCAGTATTGCTATAAACTAATTTAAAAGTAGAGAAGCGGTACTTTACACTGTTCACATGTTGATGTGACATCATTCCGTAAACGGGGAAGGAATTGGTAGTTCAGAAGACTACCCCCAGCTGACCAATTGAAACTCCGAGTTGAGTGGGGGTTTTTGGTGTGTTTTTTTGGTTGTAGGAGGAGGGGAATTACAAGTTGCAACTTTGCCTTTGACTAAAGCTCGTAGCTCAGAATTTCTGATCCCCGACTAGGAAAAAAAACAAAGAAAACACCCCACCAACTTGGACTTACCACTCAGAAAACGTCAAGGTCCCCTCAACCCAGGTTCAGCATATGACGTCATATCAACATGGCTGCTCACCCAGCCAAGAGCAAATAAACTATGACTTCACTACATCACACTGTGTGACATCAGAGAGACGCAAAACCGCTAACTTCTCACAGTTCAATCTAAAACATTTGAAGGTGGACTTTTTCTTTTAATGCTGGCTATAGTGTGTGTGTGTATGTGTGTGTGTTAGACCTCACCACATAAATATTCGCCCTGTGTGTCATGCTGTAATCACTTTAACATTTCCTCCGCGTCATTAGTAAAGTTTAGTTCTTGCGTTATACGGGACTCTGTTTTGACTGGCTGTGTTAACACGTGAGGAAATGACGTCAGTGCTCTTCAGTTCGCTCCTGGCAGCCGTAACCATGTAGTCAGCAAGGGGGGGAAAAGTTTCAATATATTAGATTTGGTTAGAGGCAATAACAAACTTTGAAGAAAAAAAAAACGAACTGTGGTCAATAGTGTCAGTTCATTACGACAAAATATCCCGGTTATTAAGGAGAAGGTGTGGAAGTGTACTTTGGGTCGTGTCTCACCCCCGTGCTGGAGCAGAGATGGTACGTCCCAACGTCATCGCCCGGTGATCAACACAACAGAGCGCAGGCACACAACACAAAAGCTGCAGCGAGAGAAGTTGGAGAGAGTGGCACAGGCAAGGCGTGAATTATGTGAGGAAGACGGAAGAAACTTTTTAAGATATATATATATATATTTATATACATATATACAAAAGTTACCAAATGCTCGACTTACTAACAGGACCAGGCGGTGATGGAGCACGTCTCGGTCCAAATGAGAAAAGTTCGCTGGACCGGTTGCCAACTTACCAACCTAGCTAGCTAAGCTAAACTAGCTAAACTAGCTAACTAATTCACTACGTAGCTCTTTAGCTAACTAAAACAGAGCACAGGGATGAATTCCCCTTACTTCTCCTGACTATTGTCTGTGCCTCGCAAGAGGAGGACTTGTTGACTGGGTGGGACTTGGCCAGCGAGTTTAGCGTCGCGACTGCACACGACGGAGACGGCAGACATCGCGCGCGTGCTAGCCAGCTAGCTAGCTAAATAAATAAGTAAATGCCATGTCTGACCCAAGCTGCTGGAGTGCAGCGACGAGCAGCAAAGCTCATTTCGTCACAGGGGTGATGCTTAAGCGATCCAAAAGGTAAGGAGACTGAAGTTGTTGTTAATCATAAACTCACCGAATCGAGCATGTGACATTGTTTTGAGTGAGTTTAATGTGAGGACACATGGCAGCATTGCTCAGCTTGCTTGGCTTCAGCAGTGTGATTAATTCTCAGACCAATGAATCTGATGAATCCTGAAGAATGTGATTGAAAAAGATGGATTCTCTGGGGCTTGTGAGAGAGAGAGAGAGAGAAACACGTGTATTTTCACAGGGCATTGAAAGCAGGTATTCGTGCAATGCCCTGAATCATAATGATAATGGAAAGAGAGTGCAACCTTTGCTCAGTACGTTTATCTATCTGTCTATCTATCTCTCTATCTATGTATTTATTTTCCCCAGATTCCACGTCAAGGAGCATTTCCACAAGATAGTGTTCTCAACAATGTCTCGTTTGTCCACTTCTGCTACCAGTATAAAGCTCTGAATTGTTTATTGTGTACTGATAATGAGTCTTAAGTCACCCTGCTTTTTTTTTCTTCTTCTTCTTTTTCTTCTTCTTCCGTCCTGTGTGTTTTTGTCACAGTTGCCGCAGCAGTAGGAAGAACCTCGGGGTTGGGACGCCTTCCCCGACGCGCCCACTCTCACCCCTGTCAGTCCACACAGGTGAGAGTCATCCTGAAGCTCGATTTTTTACATACACTTTATTTCCCCTAACAGCTTTTTTCAGCGCACGCAGGCATTGAGATCTCTTTTTTTTTTTTTTTTAAATGGGCTGTACAAAACAGGATCAACAGCAGTAGTCCTGGCCAGTGTGTGTGTCTGTGATGGTATGTGGCCGTTCAGGATTGTCCTTTCGTACCCCGCAGTCATGGAGCAAATTTTTAGAACCGCGTCTCAACTCTCACGCAGCTGGATTCAGGAAAAAAGGGTTATCTCTGTCTTTCAAACGTAATTGAAAAATGCAGCAATGAAAATCCAAATGAAGAATAAATTCCAGTAAAGTTAATTGTGCTTCCTGGCAACACACAAGAAATGCATCATGTTGAATTAAAAACATACACAGGGTAGTCTTCAGGACAGAGGAGTTCATGCAGTAAGATTTCTCTTCCAGTTTCTCAGTAATTTATTTATTTATTTATTTTTGAGAGAGAGACTGGTGAGGGGATGACTGTTTATCACAGCTAAAACATAGGTGAGAACAGGAACTACCTTTTTTCCTATAACAGCACAGTCTGGAGTTAATCCTTACTTAAGGTACTTGATTTACGAAGTGGTGACCACCACCTTGTGACTGGAAATTATAATTGAACTAACATCCACAGTACTTGTAGCCATGTTACTAAAATCTGGTTATTGAGTGACAGATTTTTTTTTTCCCCCCTGCAGACCTGGAGCTCTTCCCTTATCAGATTACCTCAGTGCACATAAACATGATGTTACTGCCAAAATCTGATCTATTTGCTGTTATCAGATTATTTTGCATGTGTAAACAGCTTGTTATCTGATCACCTACAAGCAAACAAGGGACATGTGGTTGTCCCACCCAGGATTGCTCCACAGTGTCTGCACAAGGAGCGTGACAAAGGGAGCTGTAACAGCAGGAGTTTACTGCGCTGCTGCTGTTGCCTTTAATAATGAGGCCAAATAGAAGGTTTAGAAGCACAGAGGTGTGTATGACTGTAAAGAAGGCTTTGCTCTGAAAGATTGGCCAATCTGTCCATCGGAAAGTTTTTATTATTATTATTATTATTATTATTATTATTATTATTAACAAACTCTGGAGTCCTCCAAAGCAATATGAGAAGCATTTAAAAAAAAAAAAAAAATACTTAAGAGTTCTGTGCACTGATGCATTCCTGTTTTCACCTAAAGCTACAGTGCATTTTATTATTCTTATTTTTTTGTTAAAATGAAACAAACACATGATTATTGAGTTAGGGGAAGAAAAATGACTCTGATATGATATGATTATAACCCCGTAATGATGACGTACAGTCAGTGCTGTGTCGGGGAATCAGAATTACAAAGAAGTCCAGTTACATGGTGACAGGAGCCGCAGCAAATCAGGAGTTAAAGAGTGTGTCGGAGTGTAAACAATGCAAATGGGAGCGAGAGAGTGAAAGAGTCCGGTACTACACTATGAGAGGAAGAAGGATTCCGGACTGTCGGAGTTGTCTCTTTTTTCCTGGTGAACAGATAAGGAATTTATTTATTCTCTAATTAGTTGGGAAGCTGGTCATTTAATTTATTCTCTGATTACTTTAGTGAGTGATAGATGATAGTCATTTATCCTTGTTGCCCAGGAGAGAAGTTGTTGAGCTAGAGAACTGATTGCCAGCTAGTTACTAACAATAGGTGTTGGTAAGTTTCTGTCTCTTTTTGTATTTCAGACCTCGTTATATTGGGCAGCTTTCTGCTTTCCGCCAGATCTGTGTCTTTACAGCCTCTGGTGTGATGGTGCTAACCCTGTCTGGTTTATGCCAAACATTGCTGGCAGGCTTGATCAGGCAGTATGTCATGCCACCATTGGTATCATTACTGTATAGGTATACTGAGTGGTGTGCAGTATGCTTGGGACACACTCTTGAATTTGATCTAAATCTCAGCACTCGAAGCCATGACATTAATACGCATAACCCACGGTACAAAATGTTCCACCGCAAATAGCTCGTAATAGCATTTTTCTACCAGAGAAGGCATCTCGCTGAGCAGCTGTGTGAGTGAATCGCGCTGGACTACGTATTCTGAACAAAAACAAAGATGCGTAGTTATGAAAATAAACTTTTAGTTTTGTTTTGTTTAATTTTTATTAGTGTGTTGTTGCATGAAGTAAGCGTCCCGTGTCTGCCTAGATCATATTAGAAGCAGGAACAGAAAAGTGTTTGGTTTCTCCTTATGCTTTGATCATGGATTAAGACGTACTGAATATTGAACTGTAACATCGCTGTGTTTATGTATATGTATTTATGTATATTTCTACAGATTTATTGTGTTCTACACTCAAGACATATAGGACTCCTCTGGCACTGAAACACATTTTATTGAACTCTTCTGCTTTTAATGTCATCAGATAACACTACTAAATTATTCAGTAAGATCTTTTATAGAGGTATTTGATAATAAATTCATTCATTCATTTATTCATTCTTGCTCCTGCTATGAATATAGTCCTTGGCGTTAAAAATTAAACAACTGCCTATTGTGTACGCGATGCGTGTGGCCAGTAGTCTGCAATTACTGGATATTTTATTAATCTAGAACACTTTAATCAAACAACACATCAGTTCAGTAGCTCAGTCCTCGTTATGCTTTTAAAAGCATCTTTACTCTATTCCAGGACTGTCCTCTTTGCACGTGAATGCTGGTCATGGTCATACGCTTTGCACAGCGTGTGGAAAGTAAGAGAACACAAGCTCCTCTGACATAAATTTGGACGTTATTAGCGAGCGATCAAACTCCTGGGGTAATTAACGTAGGAAAGAAGAGTGTTTTACCAGCTCTGTCCGGCTGTACTCTCTTGTTATTTTCTTATTCACAACCTCATGCTTTGTTCATGTCATAGCCAGATTGAAAACAAGTAGTCTTGATTTCTCTTAATAAATAAAAACAGAAGAAATATGCATGGGTGCTCGTTAGTATTTTTGGGCGCAGCCCCAAAGTATGTCCTCAGAAATGCTTCTCACCACACCCTTGTGTATTCTTTATATGTGGAATTGGTCTCCTTCCAGCTGCCAGCAGTCCTTTAGATAGCCCAAGAAATGTGTCAGCCATCGCCTCCCTCAACTTCCCTTTTGCCCGCAGGTGAGTAATAGCTCTAATGTCTTATTTATGGAGCTTATAGACAAACCATGTGTTTTTTTTGTTTTTTTTTCCTTCCATTATGGCAAACAGTAATCTGTGTCTGCTCTGTGCATCATGTGTAATTCTGATGCTCTCTTTCTTCACCTCTCTCTGTGTGTCCTCTCAGCCACCTGGCTCGAACTGACAGGTAGCGAATCTCTCCTTCACTCTGTTGGTTTACTTGAGATTTTTAGAGGAACAATCAAGTTCCCCATTTTCTCGACTCCCTTAAAACCTAGACTTTAGTCCTCCGGCTCCATAAGCACAGATTAAGTTTTTAATTGCAGTAAATGTCATTCATATTGGGCAGGGTTCCTGTTATTGAAATCACAAGCATTTTTGTGGGATTTTGCCTGGCTGCCTGTGATATTGTTAAAGGATTCCCAGGAGAGTAATATAATTGTGAAGATGGGGTGATTAATGATAATAACCCTGTCATTAACACTAAAACCTTGGTTGAATGTCTTAGCTCAGGTGTCAAGTGCAATAATTGCCAATACTGTTTTTCAGCAATATCTTTTAACAAATTTTTTTTTGTTTTTTTTTTGGTCCTTTCAGGGCAGAAGGTAGGAGGTGGTCACTGGCCTCACTTCCATCATCTGGCTATGGCACCAATCCACCCAGTTCCACTGTCTCTGTAAGTGTCTACAATGTTTGTTTAATTTGACCACAAAATCTGGGCTTGACACACATCAGTTAAAGCATGATATCATTCTGTTTTTATGGTTGTTTATCTTTCCACAACCACCAGCACATATTTCGCTTTCGAACCTGTTAGGAAGCGGCTGCAAGGCGGTCAGAATGGCGCCGGTTGTTCATCGGTGAATTGCAGCCAACCAAGATGGATTTTTTTTGTAAAATTCTTGATAATGAGTATATATATGAGAATATATGGAGTATTATGATGATATGATTTTTCTACCTTCAGAGTCACGGAGAGCAGTCCTCTCATCGCTGTAGTTAGGCAGGATGTTGAGTAATAAATCTAATTCTTGATAATAAAGCTAATCTTTAAAGCTAGTTAGTCAGTACTGTGTGATACGAGTAAGAATTTGGTGGTAAATGCTTTGTTTATGGTTACAGTGTGTGTTTTGTGTGTGAGCTGTGCTGTCCTCTCAAACCCCCCCCCACACACACACACACACACACACACACATAAACACAGAAAAGTGCTACGGGTAGTGTTTTCCTCCATATAAAAACACTTAGTCTTGCTGAATTCTGTTGCAGTCCTCCTCCTCTTCCCAAGAACGTTTGCACCAGCTTCCATACCAGCCCACACAAGACGAGCTTCACTTCCTGTTCAGACACTTCCGTAGCTCGGAGAGTATGACTGATGAGGATGGCCGAAGCTCATCTTTCATACGCCCACGCTCCCGTAGTCTTAGGTAATCCCTCCAACCAGTGTGTCTCCTCATTTTCTGGTGTTAAATATTTCATTTGGACTGGCTTGTTGTGTTTTTAATGAAAACCATTAGCCATGCACATGATCAAATAGAGTGCTGTATTGCTTCTTCTGTTTTGCTGTATTGTGTTACTATTGCACTCGTAGCGTTCCTAGCCTAGCTTGTATGTTTAAGGATTCAGTAGTTCTCTGTAGATTAGGTTCTCTCCCACACACAGCTTACTGCTCATAATATACACCTTCCCAACACAGCCTACTCATGGGGAATGGTAGCATACGCTACAGTTAAGTCATTAAGGAGTTAAGTTGTGGAGTTTTTCCTCATCATTTATCTTTTCAGTATTTTTTTTTTTTTAATTGCTTAATACGCAGAAGTACTGAAATATTGATTGGGAAGTTTTATTTTATTTTTCTTGTTACAGTCCTGGACGAACAAGTGGCTCCTTTGACAGCGAAACTGTGATGATGAACCATGTTTACAAGGAGAGGTTTCCTAAGGTATCCTGTTTGAGTAGTGTCATGAATTATTTAACACCTTAAGTTGCTCTTTCATTCTCCTTCATGCGGAAAAATGCCTCCCTTAGGCATATTCTTTATTCGCACAAACTGTTTATGCAAGCACTTGCTTTTCATCTTGAGCTGATTATCAGCATGCTTCAGGTAGGCTAATGATAAGCTCTTGTGTCCAGGCGACAGCGCAGATGGAGGAGCGCTTGCTGGACATCGTCACACACTGTTCTGCCGACAGCACTTTACCTCTGGGAGATGGAGTGCTGGGTTTCATCCAGCACCAGCTGGTGGAGCTCGCCAGGGACTGTCTGGACAAGTCACAGAAAGGCCTGATCACCTCCCTCTACTTTCTAGAGCTGCAGGAGAATCTTGACAAGCTGCTGCATGAGGTCTGACATGAAACCAACGACATGTTTCTTTCACTGTGAATTTCAAATGCACTAGTATTGGCCAGTTGTTGAAGGACAGTTGTTGAATTCTGTCAAGAATTTATATAACAGGAATTCACAGAAATATTTTTTGCAATTTTGCATAATTGGTAATGGATGATGGACTCAACAGCTACCCTTTGTCTGATTTTCAGTCCTCTCTTGCTACAATGAAACACGTCGGAATAATTGTTAATGACCCGTATGCAGATTTGATACTTGGAGATTAGGGTGAAAAAGACCTTAAAGACATTTCTTATGAACCACAGATAAAACCACTGACATGAAAGGGAAGCTTTTTTTAAAAGAAATTTAGCAATCTAGTGATTTACAGGTTTGGTTGTTTGTTGTACTGCTTGGTTTATTGGATCTTTGGCTACGGCAAGCTGTTTATTGCTCTTCTGTGGCACAAGCTGCTAGCTGATCTGACAGTGAGCTCTGAGGCTTGCTTCAGCGCAGTTTCTGTCGGTACCAGGCAGAAGCTAGCAGAACAAACCCCCTGCTGTCTCAGAGAGGAGAAGTGACATCGCGCTGAGCCACACTGTGCCTGTCACCAGTGTGACAAAATTACATGTGCCATCTTATCTCATCTCCCTCTCCTTTCACCCTTTCTACCCTGCTCCATATCCTACATTTCTACTTCTCTCAGAAAAAGAGCAACAGGCTCAGAAAACAAAAACGTCATCTTAACACCACCTGTAACAAACATCATCATCATCCCTCACAGTGAAGACATTAATTGCAAGGCCGAGGGATCACTGGTATCTGGGAGGGAATTTCCCTGTGTGTTATCCTACCTTTTGTGGCTTAGGGTTAAAAATGCAGATCCCCCTCTCTGGGCTAGAGAATCTTCCATGCTCTTAGAGAGCCTTAGTTTCCATAGCAACCCCCACCTTCTGTGTAGTGTGTAGACAGCCCCAGGCAGGACTCATCGCTCGCCGTCAGATTGCAGGGCTGCTGTGGACATTATGCACAGAGCTAAGCTTATTAAAGTGTTTCCCACATCCTGCAGTCACTGCCTCAAGTATATAGGCTCTGTATTTTTTTCTAATAATTCACTTCTTTTTACTCCCTTTTACCCTTCCAGCTCTACACATTTGTGTTACGTTCTGTTAAATAATATGACAATCTTATGATGTGTAATGAATGCCAGTGTGCATTCAGTGATTTAGTACATTAAACTGGGCAAACAAGAAATGAAGGGTTTTTTTTGTTTTTTTGGGTTTTTCTTCACACCATGACACATTATGTCGATTCAGTTCATTTGAGTTATTTCCAAATAGGATTGCAAGTGTGGGCGAGAGAAAGGAGCTATATAAATTAAACGTTATTATTATTATTAAGTCTGTGCCTACATGGATGTATTGTATGTATTTCCTTATAGACATGACTGTATTGTTCATTGTATAACAATAATTACAGGGTCTGACGTCATTAATGAGCGACCATATGACGCTATACAAAGTCTATAGCTTCTGTCTGGGTAGGACAGATGAAAACAATTGTGAATCACTAGCTGAAATGTGCTTGGAGGAAATTGCTCGTTATTTTGATGTAACACTCTGTTAAAGAGGTTGTTCGTGCATTCTGTTATGACTTTCTTGCTCTTGACGCATGTTTTACATCTTGCTGTTGTAATTTAATTGCGGTCACGTCGTCTTCTAAACCTTTCTTTATACATTTTCTGTGTTATAAGCTAAAATTAAGTTACAAAACAACTAAGGACTAAATGATTTCAAAGCACGTGAAGAGTATGAGTTATGATTGGCCACACAAAATGGCACACAGTGAATTGCCTGTCCTGTACCTCTCGTACCTCTGCTTTGTGTTGTATCTTTCTTTCTCCAGTGTTGTGCACGCGTGTGTTCACCAGACAAATCATTTTTATGCTCTTAGGCGCTGGAGCGTTCTGAGAGTGAGGAGGTCACGGTCATCACCCAGCTGGTCAAGAAGATTCTCATCATCATATCACGCCCTGCAAGGCTGTTGGAATGTCTGGTAAAACCACAAGATGCACAAAACCAATGCATTCTCAAAGAAATCTCAGGGATAGGTAACATTTGTTATACATCATAATGTCTTGAACTGACAGGAGTTCGACCCTGAAGGGTTCTATCACTTGCTGGAGGCAGCAGAGGGGCATGCTAAAGTTGGCCAAGGCATCAAAACGGACATTCCCCGTTACATCATCAGTCAGCTGGGCCTAAATCGAGATCCCTTAGATGGTATATGATCCAATATGTAATATCCAATTATTAAACCCACTGAAAACACATACTATTCTAAATTATGTTTTGTCTTTTACCTTTTTGCAGAAGTGAGTCAGCTAGAGGAAAACTATGATTCTGGGCCCTCCCTTAACGTGGACACAGAGGAGTCTGATGTAAGTTATATTCAGTGATCAGTTTTCCTGTATAAATTAAATATAGTTTGCCGTAACTGGACAATTGGACCATAAATAATAAAACATCCCATCCCATCTCCAGCAGAATAAGTCTGTGCTCACCCCACCCCGAAGGAAACCACTGGAGAGTGACTTTGAAACCATAAAGCTGATCAGTAATGGAGCATACGGGTAAGCAGATTAAAGCAATAGCATTATACTAGTCACAGTGAATGCAACACTTAAACAAACCCGCTTTCAATTACATCTGCACAATAATGTCTAAAATGATAAATGCAGTTTTTGCTTAATTATTTAATTACAGTTTGTTTTTTTTTTTTGCTTAATCATAGGACATTAATTGGCAGGTTGCGTAAAAATTATTCTACAAAATACAGCCTTTTATATCACACTATACATTGTAGGCATATTAGATACAGATGAAAGATTAAATGCATTACAATTAAACTAAAGTAAACAGCTAATGCAGCCAAATATTATGTGAACCAAAATTTGTTTAAAAAAATTATATATATACGCTTCAACTTTAGGCCTGAAAGAAGTCCAGCTAAATAGTGACAGGAAGGAGCCAGCAGCCAAGGGGAGAAAGAATGACAAATCTTTGCTCTTTTACATAATAGTCACGTGACAGTCACCTCAATTTGCAGAGTTTTTTTTTCTGCAACATTGAGGAAATGACAGCAGCTTATTACATCCTCGTAACAGCAAATAATTGGACCGCTCCCCTAACCTCATAATATAATAGTAAAGTGTTAGTACACCATGATCCATATTATTTGCGCAGTATAACGTTTGGTAATAAGTCATGATTTAAATGACAAATACACCTGTTGGGATTACACCTATATGGGGTCACACCACCATAGCTATGGATGCTGCCCGCTCACAGCATATAACACATGAATTTACCAGCCACTGCACTGTAATCCTCTTTCAGAGCTGTGTACCTGGTGAGGCACAAGGAAACTCGCCAACGGTTTGCAATGAAAAAGATCAACCGGCAAAACCTGATCCTGAGGAACCAGATCCAGCAGGTGTTTGTAGAGCGGGACATCCTGACGTTTGCAGAGAACCCTTTTGTCGTCAGTATGTTCTGCTCTTTTGAGACCCGCAGGCACCTCTGCATGGTCATGGAGTATGTGGAAGGTAAAACTCAAGCAGAATTTACGTGGTTAATTAAAAGCTACATTATCCTGATTTTTAATTTAATTTTTAAGCGTTTTATTATATAGAGCATGTGGGCTGAAAATGCTGTGGTCTTTTTTTTTTTTTTTTCTTAGGTTCACTGTTGCAAAAAAAAAAAAAAAAAAACCTTCAGGGAAAATTAGTTGTGTGTTTCCATGTCAGATATCAAAATTGAAAATGGGGAAGAAAAGATTTAAAAAAAATAATCTATTGGAATTCACTGAACGCCAGAAGTTTTACCCTGAAAAAAATTGCTACTATAGTTCTTTCTGTGTGATAAACAGGCGGTGACTGTGCGAATCTGCTCAAAAACATGGGCCCGCTGCCGGTTGATATGACCCGATTGTACTTCGCGGAGACCGTTCTAGCTTTGGAATACCTTCACAGCTACGGCATAGTACACCGAGATCTCAAACCTGACAAGTATGAGTGAAAGAGTTTTAATATATATACATACAGTAGAATATTGTATATAAGTATAATGAAATGGTTTAATACAATGGTGTCTTTTAACACTACGTGCAGCCTGTTGATAACCTCAATGGGGCACATTAAGCTGACGGATTTTGGCCTCTCCAAGATTGGTCTGATGAACATGACGACAAATCTCTACGAAGGCCATATCGAGAAAGACACCAGAGAGTTCATCGACAAGCAGGTAATGGGGCGTATACTTTAATGTACAGTATTGTGTTGATGGTACTTTTATCATGCTTTATGGAAAAAAAAACCCAAAAAAACAATGATAGAGTTTTTTTTTTTTTCCTTTATTCAGTTTATGGTAATTCCTCTAGTTCACCCCATGAAGTTTAGTTCAGAATTGAAATTCAATCATTTTTAAACAGTTCCAATATACTGCACACTCTGAATTGATTTAATCTCCTAATCTGCTGAATTATGCACTTGACCCTGGTGGAATTGAGTTTGGACCTTTGTGTCATCGGATTGTCAGTATGTTGATTATGTTGGTGTGGATGGATTCCCACTCTAGGTTTGCGGCACGCCTGAGTACATTGCGCCAGAGGTTATTCTGCGGCAGGGTTATGGCAAGCCAGTAGACTGGTGGGCTATGGGAATCATACTTTATGAGTTTCTGGTGGGCTGTGTGCCCTTTTTTGGAGATACACCAGAAGAACTTTTTGGGCAGGTTGTCAGTGGTAAGTCCAGATGCTGAATTTAGGATTATGGTGTGGAAAATGGGGCATTATTCAAATAGATTTTTTTGAATGTTGTTTATTTTGACCTGCCAAATATCTGACCTAAATGTACTTTATTAGATGATATCATCTGGCCAGATGGGGATGATGCTTTGCCAGTGGACGCCCAGGATTTGATAACGCGATTGCTGAGACAAAATCCTATTGAACGCCTTGGGACAGGTAATTTAGCAGTGATCTGATGGATTTGCCTTTGTGCTATTTAGCTATTAGCAGCATATTCCATACAAGAAACAATTATACCATATTTCTAGCCTGATTTAAAAAGAGCAGCAAAAAGATGAATTTATACACTGACTGTGTCTCTTTATGTTCTTTCAAACCTTTGAACTGTTTAAAATGAAGCATGTGTCACTTCACGGTCCAAGTTGATACCAGAGGAGATAAAGTCATACTCTATAAATGCAATAGGTGTATTCTCTTAGTACATTACTTCTTCTGTTTCCTTATGTTTTGAAATATGTACAGGGGGAGCGACAGAGGTCAAGCAGCACACATTCTTCACCGGCCTGGACTGGAACGGGCTGCTTCGCCAAAAAGCTGAATTTATCCCTCAGTTAGAAGGAGATGATGACACTAGCTATTTTGATAGTGAGTATTATGAACTCCGCTTTGGTTATGTTGTTAAGATTCATCTTGAGGTTGAATTTGTGGAAATAGTGATTTGGGTACCATCAATCCTTTTTAAATGACATCTATAACATGCCTTTGCTTACACTGTAGAATTACAAAATTCGACAGAAATATGTTTATTTCAGTGTTTTTGTCTGCTCACGATCACTCGCATCTTTCACTGTCACATTTAAGGATTCTTTGCCTTTTTACATTTTTTTAAAAAGGTTTATTTGCATAAATAAGCCTCATTTCTGTATTTCTGTTTATATTTATTTAGTTTGTTAGTTATTACTCATGTACCTCATGTACAAAAATTACTTTTAAGAATATCAGTACTCCACTGGAAAAATTCATTTTGATACCTTGTATTGTTTTAGAGAATAACCCTCTCCACCTGAAGTGTCTTGCCTGAAGTAAGACTTTCAATTGTTTTTTTTTTTGTTTTTTTTTTCCCCTCATGAATCCAGCTCGATCCGATCGCTATCATCATTTAGTTTCTGATGAAGACGATGACGAAACCAACGATGACGAGTCTTCCCTTGAAATTCGACGGTTTTCCTCATGGTCGAATCGTTTCAGCAAGGTAAGTATTGTTGGATTCAAAATATCATAAATCTTCTGTTCAAATAAGAAAGAGATTCATCACACCTTTATTTCCAAACACGATTTATGCATTGGTTCGTATAAAAATGATGCGACAGAAGTTACCTCATACTCTTCTTGCTCCCTACTTTGCAGGTATACAGCAGCACAGAATATCTGGCCACTCCATCCAATCTGAGTTTCTCGTCTGACCGAAGTCACAGTGAAGAGCATGAGGACCGTTCCGATGGCAGAGAGAGCCATTCACCTGGAGAGATGCACAGACAGAGCAGCACAGGAGCCCCGGATAACAGGAGACTCACAGGCCAGCGACCATGGTCCGTTTGAACAGGTTTTGTTCCTACAGTGTTCCTAAAGACAGAATGATTAAAATCGCTCCTCCCTTCCCTCAGTTTCAGCTAGATTTCTCATATTTTTATTGTGATTGAACTAATTAACCACAAAGGCATTTGTTACACCAAGGGTGCCAATACCTCTGTAGTGACTATTTGTTTTAAAACACTTAAGCTGATTCTCTGTATGTATGCTGTTTAACTGTGTAACATTCGTCCTTGTGTCCTAGCCTGCGAGCGAGAGCCTCGTCCAGCTCCTCCCAGCCAGACAGGTGTGTAAGCCCTCTGGTGGCGAGCAGCACACACAGCCTGGAAGCCATGCCACGTGTTGCACTCTCCACTGATGACGAAGGTCAGAACTTCATGGCAAATAGCTAAATTGTTATTAGGTTCTGTGACAAAGAAAACATGGGCTTGGGAATGCAGTATAAGGCAGAGTTTCTCATGTTATATTCTGCTTTAAAATGGGGGATATTCCACAGCATCCTAGTGTAAGAGTGTTCTGACAAGACCAGTGAGAAGGTGTTTCTACTGAATTAATGCTTTTTTAGTATTTATTAGAATTAGCTTTTTTTTTTTTACTAAGTGGTAAATTATTGTATTATTGAATCTGATTAATACTAATAATTAATTACTACTGATGATGATGATGATGATGATGCAGATTTTGTGATATGGTCCAAGTATATTGCTCTTTATGCTGGATGGACATGAAAATAAGTTTTTATTCCTGCTTACATTGCAGCCGAGGTGGTTGTATCCAACCTGCGACGAATCAGGCTGCGTAGCAACAGTACAGGAACAAAGCACTCATCTCCAAGGGAACACGGCAGTGCACGATGTTTTGGCAACCAGCTTGAAACCCCTGACAGACAGCATCTCTCTCCAGGGGGCAAAGTGCCAAAATCTGCCTCTGTGTCAACACTGTCCCTTATCATTACTCCAGGTGAGACCTGACATAACTGTATCCAATTAAAAACAAAGTTGCACGTATCAGTAAAGGTTGGCCATTACCCATCCCTTCATTTCCCATCTGTCCAGATGACATGAGCGGAGGTCTTCAAGCCAGCCCCATTTCCCCACACTCCATTTCTTCCAATCCCTCATCCCGAGATTCCTCCCCAAATCGAGACTTGTCCCTCAGCATCAGCTGCCTGCGGCCTCCCATCTTTATCCATAGCTCAGGCAAGAAGTACGGCTTCACCCTGCAGACTATCCGTGTCTACATCGGAAATAGTGACGTTTACACCATCCATCACATGGTCTCGGTGAGCAGCTCACAGAAACTGGCACATGACTTTACAGGATCGAAAAGTTTGAGTTCAATGCTATGAACTGCCTTTATTTCTTGAAATGAATACAGTCTTGATTAGTTCATTTTTTTTTCTTACACTAGAACTCAAAAGAGCTCGCATTCGCATATTGAAAGCATCGTTTGTGTTAAAAACCAATTGATATGAGTTAAAATTGTAGTGTTTTTGCATTGGATGGTGCAGCTCAGATCAGCAAATTACCCACGAGCCAACTTTTTGTTGCTATTTCCATTGGCATGAACCATTTTTGGTGACTAAATCTCAAACTGAGTTGAATCTTACTATGTAAGATTCCATGTTTTTTTTCCTAGTTTAACATTGTCTAAAATTCTGCACTCTGGACTTCTCTATATTTTTACTAAAGATAAAGGTTTTGGTCAATACTTGGTAAAAGTCATACTCAATGCTTAAACCTGGCAGCACCACACACACTTTAACATCATAAATCTGATATACAGCCCGAGGTTTATTCTCAATTGTGCTTTTTGAAACGTTTTTGAGTAGTATTTTACTGTTTGTGACTGTAGTCGCCACCTAATGACTTCAGGAGGAAATCTGTTCTTGGATACCGGTACACTTACAGCTAGGATACAGAGAGCTGCTAGAGCTCTTTGCTATTAGTGCCTTAATGCAACATTTTTATCTTTTATGTTAATAAATGAAACACTTCATTTAATTTAAAAAAAAAAAAAAAAAAAAAAAAAAAAAAAAAAAACTAAATAAAGGCATCATAAATGATTTTGTTCATTGTTTTTTGTATAGAGTGTGGAGGAGGGCAGTCCTGCTCATGAGGCGGGCCTGAGAGCGGGAGATCTGATCACTCACGTGAATGGAGAGTCAGTGCAGGGACTGGTGCACACAGAGATGATGGAGCTACTTCTTAAGGTGAGACATATCCTGTGTTGTGATACAGTATGGCATAAGCCATAGAAGTTCGGTTTGTAGTTGGTGCTAAATGTAATTGTATTGAGTTTTTAGTCGTACAGTCATTTCTTAGTAATTTATATTCCTCATGGGGGTCATCTTGTTTCCACTGTCACTGCTACGTGTTCTCCACATACATGCTTGGCATCCATATATCCCAGCTAGTGACCATCATCTCACAATTAACATTTGAACCCACCAGTAAACAGCTAACAGTAGCTGGATTGAAGCTCATACAAAGACTGATTC
>CM040985.1:20679998-20691889 GCA_022985145.1 Pangasius djambal
CCCCTGCTGAAGAGAGTCCAGTCTGCTGAAAAGCTCTCTGGTGTCTTCCACGGAGAAAAAAAGGCCCACGGTCCACGATGGCACACTTTAGAGGTTCCTCACTGTGAGTTGGACGTGGGTGGGGATGCAGAGGTGGAGTCTCAATATGGCTCGGACCATGGCAGACTTGGGGGATTTGCTGCTGGCCAGATTGTGGTGATGCGAAAGCTCAATCTGTCCGAACGCCGCGACTCCTTTAAAAAGCAGGAGGCCGTACAGGAAGTAAGTTTTGATGAGCCAGATGAAAGAGCCGGACAGACTCCAGCCACACCAAACATACAGGTTGATGCTCGGCCCAAGCACAAAGCTGAGTGGGTGGTGCCAAACTCCCAGTCCAGGGAGGAGTGTGTGGTCAGGAGGGTCCCTCTGGTTCCCCAGATCGCTGTTCAGGGCTCAGAGAGTGAGGAGCTGGAGGACTGGCAGCCATGTTCTGATGAGGAAGCCGAGGGGAAAAACGCAAGTGGGAGTTTGGACTCGCACCCAGAAGACAAGGGAAGACCAGAGA
Organism: Pangasius djambal; assembly: GCA_022985145.1. NCBI lineage: Eukaryota > Metazoa > Chordata > Actinopteri > Siluriformes > Pangasiidae > Pangasius > Pangasius djambal. The sequence goes on from CM040985.1 coordinate 20,680,543, forward strand.
GTGCGTGTTCTTCCAGCATTTCATCAGACAGCTCATCGGTGGCATCTAAGAGCAAAGGTCACATTACTGACACAGAAGAAACCTCAAGCATGAGTCCAAGGAAGGGGCAACTCAGAGGAAAATGATTCGGCTAATGTTGATCTCACTTTAATATTCCATACTCGAGTTGACAAGGAAGTTACCTGTACTCCTCTCTCAGCGCTCCTGCTGAGTGAGTGTAAGTGAGAGCGATTGGGTTCGAATGCCATTCAGTGTCTTGTAAATTCAATTTAAAAATGAAGTAAGCTAGATTTTTACAGGGGAATATTTATAATTTTTTTAATGCGTGTTGGAATTCTAATGATGGTGAAAAAGAAACCTGATGGTAACCAGCTGGTGTTTTTGAACCATCGAATGGGGAATGACTTGACATTTTTATGAAAATGTATTTTCAGGCAGTATGTTCGTATATCAAGTGTAGCTCACATGGTGAATTATCACAGAAGACTAGGTGTGAGATAAGAATCATGTGGTGTTTTAAGCGAGGGCTAAACATACAAACATGCGTTTGGTTGGTCATGGTTTTCAACTTGTCAGTAGTTTTGGCTTATTGAACTCCTCCATCTAGTCCAGTTCTCACAGCTTCATACACAAATCTCACTGTATTAGGTTCATTGTAGGGTTTTTTTTTGTGTGATCCACTGCATTTTGCACCATCTAACCCCACTTTGGTTATGTAGGCTAAGGGTATTTCGGCTCAGGGCTTTTGGCTGTAGACGTTTCACAGTTCACTTGGTGTTTGTAAGGTGTTAGATTTATTAGCAGCAGATGTAGTTTTTTATGTTTGTACAGATTTGATTGCTAGATATTGTGGTGCCTCAAAGTTAACATATAGATGGTAGTGACTCCTTTTAACTGTGTGACCTAGTTTTATGTCCATTAGTCTGATTTCTACTGTAGATTCATGTTATGGAAACTATGCTAACTGGAAGACTGCAGAACATTTCCACAGGCAAGCTTGAATGGGTCCCCTGCTTCAGCTGCATTTCCAGTAGGGCTCTCAAAGCTCTTCCCAGTTTCCTAAAACAATGTTTTATTTCTGCAGACATCTCATCCCTTAAAAGGGTTTTTAAAAAGAAAAGCTTTCAGTGAGTATAAAACTTTCCGATATACTTGCAATGCTTATTTATTAAACCTTATTTAAGACGTCCTGTCAAATTCCCTTAAAATCACAGTTTTACAGGACTTCTCCCCCCCCCCCACCCCACCCCAATGGACTTGGTGTGCTTATTATGCATGTGATTATAATGTGGTTTCTAAACCATATTGTTTTCCATATGTATTCCGTAGCTTGTTTATCTAACTACCTATTGTATAGGGAGAATGTTTACATTTTTTTCCATTGACTTGAGGGTTTTTTGTGCAAATAAGTGTGTCTTAGCTTGCCCTTAGCAACTGAATTTTCTAAATATTTGAAATGCAAATAATGGAAGTGCAGTTTTCTCTTAGCACTGATCTGTTAAACAATCTCCTCTCCCTAAAATCGCCTTTTCTTCCCCCAAAAAATACAAAAAGGCCCAAATGACCGCATTTTTCTGTATAGTACTACAGTTTAATGAACATTTATTAGAAGAGGTTCATGATTTTTCAACTTAGTTAGCAGGAAGCTTTTTTTTTTTTTTTTTTTTTTTTGGGAAAGATGAACAAATAATCTTTTTTTTGTGTGTGTCGAAAAAAAAAAAAAAGAAACTCTCCTGGTACTTTGGAGTCTCTTATAGTGCAAAACTGCATCCTGCTACTATCCTTTGGTGCTACTTGAATCTGTAATGCATTCCATGTTTGACGGTAATTAATGTCTCATACGGAATAACTTTTGAGACCCTTAATTAATTGCATGCTGCATGTATTTTAAAGTGAGCACACAACAAATGCTCGCATGGCATTCAGTGCAATACGTGTCTCCTGGTGCAGTACAACCAAGCCTTTGACTTTCCGTAAAGTTTGCAGTGGTTCTAATCAGTTAGAAATGACTATGTTAATTTTACTAGTACTGCTCACTATATATTGTGACTATAAATTATTTGTTCTTTCCTACCTAGTTGTGTAGCACCTGAACCTCCTTAATTAACCAATGGTAAGATCGGTTGTTTCTGCTTTATTTTATCCTGTCCAGATCTGGTCCAAAAGAACTGGAAGTTATGCCGATGACCAGGCGAAAAAAAAAATAATAATAATAAAAAAAAAAAAAGAATCAGTTTTGTATATTTATATGCAATAGTGATGTTCTTCTTCCTCCATTTCTTCACATCTGTGAGGATCATTGTTTTTTTTTTTTTGGTCCGTGCTGGTTTGTAAAAATACTTTTATATCTATTTTTTGTAATGTTGTTATACTTGTTGGCCAGCTCAGTCAATGCTTTGTAATAAATCATCACGTGTTGGCTCTAACCACTCAGGACTGTTCTTTCTTAGACAGTTAACCAAGTTTCTCAAGTGTCCACACACACAGATCATGCACACTGTAAGTAAAGTTCTTACAGATGTTGTGGATTTATAAAGCTTATTCTTTACAAACCAATGTTATTTGTCATTTTACACAAAGGTTTGCAGGAAAACAGTACAAAAAATAAATCAAACAATGGAAGAATACATAAAACAGGGTTGCGGTCAGAGCACAGGTTCTACATGTGTGCAGTTCCACGAAAAGCTCAAAGTCCAGCAGTGATCGTCTGGCACCCTGGGGTCTGAAATCGCAACCGTCTGCTCAAGACGAAGCACGTTAGAAACGTAGGGTCTAATAGTGAAATTCACAGTGTTTGTCTCTCTTTCCTTGTAGGATGTTTAGAACAGCTCTGTAGTTGTTCTGTTGTATATCCTCACTAGCTGTCTATATATCCAGAACTGAAAGTACATTCAGAAGATGATAACTTTTGGTAGCTTTTTATTTTATAGTACAATAATAAGTGTATAATGGGTAAATATTGAACGTCTAGTACATTCCTGGCATGTTGGAAATTAAAGTAGGCTACATACTAAGAGGTATGTCCAGCAGTACTTGGTGCTGCAGTGCAGTTACTCAGATCTTAATAGGTAACTTCTAACAAGCTGAAGGTCTGTTCAATCTACACCGCGCATTATGCCATGCATCCTGAGGGTCCACGTGGTTAAAATGATGCTACGTGGGCAAACGCATTGCTGTCAATCTCTACCTTGTGCACATGAAGTTTTTTTTCATCTGTGTGGCAGTGCGGATCCAGACAACACAGAGTAACAATTTTGAAGAGAGGCTGGTAACAAACGCACAGCTAAATCCATCTACACAGGCCAAGCTGATCAATCTGGTAGGCCATCTTTTCCAGCTGGTAAGGTATTTTTCAGCTTCCAAAATGCTTGTCTAAACTGACGAGTAAATGTTTACGTTTTTCTGTAACACTATGTTCAGTAACTCAGTCATAACTCTGTATTGACTAAGCAGGAATGAATACGTAGTACTTTATTGACACCGAAGTCACTACTGTTTACTACTAAGTACGTAACAATATTATTTACGAGGCACATGGTATCTTTCCCCATCATTTATTATACATGTACATGTTTTTAAGTAATACTTCATTTTCATAATTTTTTATTATTGCACAGTGTATTGTACAAACCTGGAAGCTTATATAATATGGTATCCAATGCAAAGTATTTGCCAGTGATTACGTATAATACCTGCATAATGCTATGTATGCATTTTGAAATAGTAAAATAGTAAAAAGTTTCCTTTTAAAATGCCAGGATATGGGGTTATTTGATTTATAAATGCAAACAGTACATTAGAAAACAATTGTAGGTAACCTTTTCTTAAAGTTTCCTAAGAATCTAAGGCCTATATCTCTTAAAAAATGAGTAATTATTTCCCAACTTTTCAAAGCAGCATGACTTTAATGAAGGCTAATATTTAACATGAACTTTGGGCTGTTATTTGTTTTTGGATGGGTTGACGTGTACTTTGACACAACTCGCACAAACTGGAGTTGTGTCCATTTTACAGTTTTAAAACCTCAAACTGAAGCAATTAAAGAGCTCATCCCAACTGAATTAAATGCTCGATGCACACTAGTGAGACTGAGGTGGAAGTGGTTTAGCAGCCTCAGCATGGGGAACAACGCTTGCAGTCCATCTCCTGAAATCATTGATGGCATTTTCTTGGTTGGCCAGGCTGGCGGAATCATTCCTGACATTACCCTTGATAGGGTTGTGTCTAATTACCTCTCCCTGAACTCCAGCTTTGCCCTCAACCTTCAGCATGGCACAATCCAGAAGCGCCTTTCAAAGGACCAGCTTGCTGCGCTGGATGAAAACCTGACCTCCATTTTCAGCAAGAGGACTAAGGTGTCTTATGGCGGCGTTGGGGTTGTGGCTCTTGCTATGTCCTTCCTCTTGGAAACTCTTGTTGCTAGTGTGCTTGGACAAACCGATGGGGAGTTGATGGATCCATACCAGAGGATGTTTGGACCTGATAACTCCTCAGAGATCTCTAGCATCACTCGTGAGTATCTGAGACTAGTTCCTTGGATGGTGAATAATAGTGACACGATGGCAGAAATAACTGATATCTATGACCAGAAGCTGAAGCATGCACTTATAAAACTTTATGAGAGCATGACTGTTGAGCACCGTATGAGCACAGCTGCAGTTAAACAGTGGATCAATGGAGCAGCCATTCACCTGCACATGAGAATCCACGGGATCCGTTTGTTTTCAGTTCCCAGAGGATCCGCCGAATCTCTCCGCCTGTCCTATAGAACAGGATTGGGGCGACTTGTCCAGCTTTATGCCGCATACTTACGACGTAATGTGAAGGAGAGGGGCCCTACCCAGGACCCTCCATTAAAAGCTGGGTTTTTAATCACAGAACCGAACAGAAAAGTCCGACACCGGGTGGCTCACAGCCCCTGCCAGTCACAAGGCATCATCAGTGCAATTGTATCGAGGATCCTAGCAGTCCAAAATATTAGAGCAACTGAAACTTTTTTTGAGGAAGCAGGTAGAAACCTAGACAAGCTGATCCAACAGAAAGAACATTTTGAACTGCCCACTGGAAATGTGAGCTATTTTACATAAAGGGAATGGAAATCAGATTCATTTCTACCGTACTGACTGCTGATCAGGGTTATTTGGTTACAAGCCTCTCTGTAATAGAATGATTCAAATTGTCTCTAAAATGCCTTTAGAGATGCAGTCACTTTTGGTCCTATTTTAATTATGCAGAGTGTTGTTGTTGTTGCTCTTGGTGTCGTCTTCTTCCTCTTCTTCCTCTTCCTCTTCTTCTTCTTCCTCTTCCTTGTCTACCTCTTCTTCTTCTTCTTCTTCTTCTTCTTCCTTGTCTACCTCTTCTTCTTCTTCCTTGTCTACCTCTTCTTCTTCTTCCTTGTCTACCTCTTCTTCTTCTTCTTCCTTGTCTACCTCTTCTTCTTCTTCTTCTTCTTCTTCTTCTTCTTCTACCTCTTCTTCTTCTTCTTCTTCTTCTTCCTTGTCTACCTCTTCTTCTTCTTCTTCTTCTTCTTCTTCTTCTTCTTCTTCTACCTCTTCTTCTTCTTCTTGTATTTCCTCTTCCTCGGCTACCTCTTCTCCTTCTTCTTCAAATTAGTATTATTACAAACGTTTTACTAAAAAGATTTTTTTAGTAAGTGTCAGTATTTTTGTTGTGCCACAATAGCTTGTTGTGGATAGCATATACCCCATCACCGTATTATGCTTACGAAACAATAAGCTTTTAGTGAAAACATTTCTAGTGTAAAGATGCTTTCAAAATAATTTATTTTGAATTGAAGTACTAGAAGAACAGTAAACAGAAAACTATTCAATCAAATTAATATTTAGTGTGACTGATGTTATTTTACTTTGCATTTCCTAGAATTTACATTTTTTTGGCAAAGTCAATGGGCATCTCTTTTTTTTTTTTTTTTTTTTTTTTTTTTTTTTTTTTTTTTTTTTTTTTTTTTTTTTTTTTTTTTTTTTTTTTTTTTTTTTTTTTTTTTTCTTTTTTACTGACACGCTAATAAACATAATAAACCAAATGAACACATTTATCCACAGCTTTTTTCAAAGTTCCAATTTTAGACACAATTGTATTATAAAAAATTGTACATTAGTAGTAGCAAAGTTGCTCCTCTTGCATTAGACAATAGCGTACACAAGTTCTCTAGATCTATAACCTTTTGTCATGAGACGGAGACGGAAGCAAATGCAGTTGAGAGATTTTATTGAAGACACTGGCAAACAGATCCAAAACATGAAGCAAGACACCATAAACAGGCAAGTGGTCAAGTGATCAACAAACAACATTGTGAGGGCAAATCAAACCAGAGAGACACAAAAGCAAGGCTTGGTAAGTTCAGGTATGAGCACACTGAGCATTACTTCGCAACTGGGTAAGTGTCCAAAGTCTGTTTATAAAGGGTGTGCATATGCATAGAGCCCAGGTGAGTGTGGACGTGCCGGTGGAGTGTTGTGCTGGGGATTGTAGTCTATGGCGGCTATGTCTGTAGGCCGCAGTGTGTTCTGGGAAGTGGAGTTTCTAGTGGATTCCAGTGCTGGCATGACCCCTTTCCTTTAAAAATGGTTAAGAATATGTTCAAGCAATGGTGCGGGTTTAGCAGTATTATTCAAACAGTATGATGTGACAAACTTCATATTGTCTGTTCAGATTTCATATTGTATTTTGTATTTTAAAATGAAAATGTACTGTATTATCTTGCCCTTCTGTCTGCATTTTATCTTGTTTTGCAGTGATGGGTTTATCAGAAAAATATAGACCAGAATATGATTTTACTCTGCAGGATACTAACTATAACCTGAGGCTCATAAATGTAGTATCTTCACACTCCACCAATCCCTATGCTCTGAATCATAGCGTCTGGATGCATATGATCATATAATGATTGGCATGATAATACAATAATATTTACGGAAGGTCCACCCTTCAGACTTTTCAGTTCACACTCTTTCTGGTCTTTATTAATCAATCCTTTTTAAACCCAGTGCAGTGTATTAAAGGATTTCTAGACAAAAGCAGCGGAGAATTTTTCTCTTAGAACTTTAGTTTTAAATGCAATAACCCAGTTAAATAAAAGCTTGATTTTTGTTTGAAATTATTGTTACAATTTTAAGACTTCTACAGAGCTTGTGTATATATATATATATATATATACAGTATATATAAGTGAATAAAATGAATGTAATAATTAGTTATTAGTTAATACCTACTATTATGTATCAATACTTGATTGTGATCTAATAAATGTAACAATTCTTTAATTCTGTACAAACATAACAACAGATTGTGCAACAGACCAAGAACAATGAGTAAATAAAGCACATTCATTATTCATAATTCATAGCTCTGTCTCAAATTACACATGAAGTTCTTTCCAATCTTTGGCTTAGCCTTTGGATCAGTGAAATCTTTGTGAAAGAACAGGTCATAAAGCCATGACTCTATTTCCTCAATCTCATGAATATAAATAATACACCTTGTTTATACATTAGCAAAACTATTTGGGAATCTTTAAACATTGGCTCCATGGGAAGCGACTAGCTGATTGGTGCTCCAGTCGTCACCAGCTTGTAATAAGCTCCATTTAAGGCCATGAGCTGATCGTGCGTGCCCTTCTCGATCACAAACCCTCGTGACATCACCGCTATGATGTCAGCGTTCTGGATGGTGGAGAGACGGTGGGCGATGACGATGCACGTGCGGCCCTCCCTCGCTTTATCCAAAGCCTCTTGTACTGTCTGTTCGATACAAGAAACATAAACACAAAGCATGATTATTTGGAGACTTTAGGCGTACCACGTAACTCTTCCTCTGTCTGTCTTGCTCTTTTTTTCACCTTCTCACTCTCTGTGTCCAGGGCTGATGTAGCCTCATCCAGCAGGAGGATTTTCGGGTCTCGTATGATTGCCCTGGCGATGGCAATGCGCTGCTTTTGACCACGTGAGAGCTGTGACCCTTGGGAACCCACGTTAGTCTCATATTTCTATAAGGACAATAACAAGAGAAGAGAGTGGTTCCTAACATGAATAAATATTTTGTACTTAGTGCAGAAGTGTAGCTGGCAGCAGAAAGTAAAATCTATTCGTATCAAATGTAAAGATGTAACATCTTTACATTTTTCGCAACGTGTAACCCATGCCTATAAGCTGGGGAGGTAAGGTGAGAGAAGGGGAGCTGAAGAGGAATAGTTTATGAAGAATATGGATCTCATTATTGGGCATAACATGACCAAATCTAGGTAACAGGATACAACTGAGCCTCTGATTCATTATAGTTTTCACATGAAGTCTTTTGCTGAAGTTATCACCTGTTCACTGATGGAGACTTGAGTGAAAACAGGCTACTTGTACTGTTTGAATGTGTTTACCGTGCATCAGTGACCTGGTTTACTAAGTTATTCTTGTGGGTATTCTTTATTTATGACAATACCTGGAATAATTTTAAGGACCTTGGTGAAAAAGAACTATTGAAATGTATATGAAAATGTATTGTATGATGTTATTTTGCAAAAAAAAAAAAAAAAAGTACAATGCAGCTGGCAGTAGTAGTTATCATTTTGAATCATTTTGGACTTCAAATACAAGGGTCAGACATTGAGATTGTACCACGTATGGTGGTGTCTAAGGTACCACCACAGACAATTAACTGCCAAGCCACCAGAGGGCAAGCTACCACATATTTTAAACTTCTGCTGTTCCATTCATTTCATGTGCTCCTCCTGATTAGTCTCTATGAGTGTTTTCTCCTTTTAGCTGCTTAGCATCTGTTGGTTTTGATGGTTTTTGTTGAATCCTTCCTGCCGTGTTCTTGTTTTGCTCAGTTTTGGACTCTTGTCTTAACTTTGCTTGTTTTCTTGGTATATTTTGTTTCATAAAGAAAAGCCTGCACTTGCCATCTCCAATTTCGTGATCTTTCTGAGACACATGAAGCCAGCCACCTCATCTTTTCAAACTGTTACACATGCTGCATCACAGGCAGCGTGACGCACTTGGAGGAAAGGAAAGCGCTATCTGCCCTTCTCTGTGTACTTTATCTCACAGAGGCGCATGATTGGCTAGTGTTGCTGTGATTGACAGGGGAGATATGGTATGCCATCCCTCCCATTCAGAGAGCATGGGCAATTTTGCTCCCCTGGCTCCCAGTCACAAATAGTTGTGGTATCATGGGGGTTGGATCTCCAGACTTTTCTGTTGTGCCCTAATAATTTTTTTTTTTAGCCTATTTTGTTACAAACGTAACAATCCTTATACTAGTGAGGCGGAATATTATCCAAGCACATAGCTGAGCAGCTGAGGTTTTAGAGCCTTGTTAAACACCCCAATGGTGGCTTTCCAGGTAGTCCAGGAAACTCACAACCTTCCATTTACTAGGACAGAATACTAGGTGCTGTTTAAGACTGAAACTCGCACATACATATAGCAAAATTGAAGGCTTTCAGGAAATGAGCGTTAACATAACTTTAGAAAGGAAACCATTTTTTAATTAATAATGCTTTTATTATTACCTCAGGAAGGGACATGACAAAGTCATGGAGCTGGGCCTTCTTGGCTGCAGAGATGACATCATCCATGCTCAGCTCCTTCTGGTTATCCCCATAGCGAATGTTCTCCGCAATGCTGCAGTCAAACAGAATCGGCTCTTGGGAAACGATCCCGATCTTAGAGCGCAGGAATGGAACGTTGATATAAGCCGAATCATGTCCGTCGATTAGCTGGATAACAGTAGAAAACCCAGATGTGTCATTTCTCATAAATTCCCCTCTCAAGTCTCAAACAAAAACAGAAATGCAATAACCAGCTAAGTACATAAAGGCTCTGCTTTCATATATGAGGTCATGTAATTCAGTAAGTAATTAATGTTTGTTTTGTATGTTACTGTATTCTCACCACTCGTCCTAAGTCTGGGTCGTAAAATCTCTCAAGCAACTGGACGCAAGTACTCTTGCCACAGCCACTGCTGCCCACAAAAGCAAGAGTCTGACCAGGCTTCACGCTTACAGTAAGGCCGTTCAAAACCTGGATATCTGGCCGGCTCGGGTAGGTGAACTTACAATCTATAAACTCAATATCTCCTCTGAAATCAGCCTAAATACAGAGAAATAAAGATTTTAGATTATTGACCAACTGTATGTTACTGAACATAATATTTAGTTTTCTTCTGATGTCTTCTCTATGTTGATTGCAGTTGTTTATTTGTTAAAAATTGTTTAGTTTAATCACCCATTTGTCGCCTTTGTCGCTGTAGACACTGATTTTGGGAACGCGATCAAGCAGCTGGAAGAAGCGAGCTGCAGAAATCTTCGCTTTGGCATAGTCAGGTGTGTATGAAGAGGCTCTGCCCAAAGCTGTTCCACTGGTTACGATGGCAGAGATGACCCTACCATGAGAGAAAGGAGCCTCTACTGTCACTACATTATTGTGTTATTATTATACATAGCTACTACCAATGCCAAACTATTAATAAATACCCATATTCAGATATTTGCCAGTCATGTATGCTCATCAAAATATGCTCAAACTTTATTACTGCATATTTTCACATGGAGTTCCCAGGAACTCTTACCTAAAAACCAAACTGAAATGAAGGCCCTCGTGGCGCACTAAGTATCCACCAAACCGATAAGATGCTGAGTTTGCCAGGAAGACTACACACTGGGCAAATCCATAGCAGGCACCATATACATTAGCCTTCTTCAATGCAGCCCGGTACGGTGCCTCAAGCTGAGCTTCGTACATCTCCACAAAACTGCGCTCTTTACCCAGACCAGCAATGGTGCGGATATTGTTCAGCGCTTCACCAGATATCTAGAGAAAGATGGCGGACAACTGAATCAGTCATGTAAAATATTATTTGGTAACACTTTACTATAAGGTCCACAACTAAGAACTGTAATGCTTCCATAAATGATGAACTAATACATGCACTAATCCTTAGCACATCCAGTGTTATTAAATATCTTTATGTACATAATATAGTGTAGGTTAACCCAAACTAGGCTATTTAAGTAAAGTGGTGTTTAGCTTAGAAATGTGCTGCTGGAAAACAAAAATATAAAGGACCTTATAACTTCTATTATGGGTCTATAATTTCATCATTATGAAAGCATTAGTTTGGTATTAATATATTACTTATTTCAGTATAAATAAGGTACGGAAACATAATCTCATAACAAACTATATACCCACTTAACATTTTTCATTAAAGTGATTTATTTTTCCAAAATAAAAATTTCTATTCTTATTTTTATTTCTTAAACTGAACATTAACAGCATTAATGGTATTTACAGCATTATTATAGATTATAGATATTATAGATATTATTGTA
>CM040985.1:20691989-20710489 GCA_022985145.1 Pangasius djambal
ACTTATTTCAGTATAAATAAGGTACGGAAACATAATCTCATAACAAACTATATACCCACTTAACATTTTTCATTAAAGTGATTTATTTTTCCAAAATAAAAATTTCTATTCTTATTTTTATTTCTTAAACTGAACATTAACAGCATTAATGGTATTTACAGCATTATTATAGATTATAGATATTATAGATATTATTGTATATAGTAATATAAATGTGTTGAAATTGGAAATCTTTGTAAATATGAAACAAAAAGAGGATTTAATTTCCTGTCACATTCCCCCATATCTTATTTGCACTGCTGGAGAGCCTGAATGACCAAGCAAGGGGAGAGATTTCATTTATCTAATTTCATAAATTGTGTATATATATATATATATACACACACAGTGGTTAATGTGGCATCCATTGCTGCAAGTACACTTCAGAGGTTCTTTAGGAGATTCCTTATTGCTTAGCGTTTTATGCAAAACCATACAAACAGAAACGATTCCAAGTAGGACCCTTTTAGTAAGCTAGAATCATTAAGCATCTAAGGAACTCTTGAGGAACTGTTTTTCCAAGAGCGAAGTGAACAGAGTATTGAGTATTTAGAATACCCGACCAGCTGCTTCCATGGCTTGCTTGTCTTGCTTTGCGAAACCGGTAAGCATCTTGGCCTGGAAGCCTCCAGAAAGCGCAAGGAAAGGCAGAAAGCAGATGATGACCAAGCTGAGCTTCCAGCTGAAGTAAAAGGAGATAATGATGGCCACGCCAATATTGGTCAGAGAGTTCAAAATCATTCCAATCTGTGAGCCAGTGGCCTGCAAGAAATAACTACAAGTTAACCTTGATGGGAGAAGCGGTTAAATTAACCTTGAGGGGAAAGGTCAGGTTTTAATGGATGGTGTACAGGTTAAGTCCTTTATACTTACTCCTTGGACTTGCGAAGCATCTGTGGCCAGTCTAGTGGTCAAAGCACCTGGGCTATTCCTGTGGTCATCAAACCATCCAATCTCCTGGCCTAACATGGCTTGGAAACCCAGGCACCTCAGTCTACGTGTCAGCAACTCCCCAGATTTAGAAAACGCATAACCCTGAGAGATAAGGGGGCATAGCAGAGTGATTTAAAATACAGATCAAACCCAAACTACAAAGCTGACTCTTCAATAATTATTAGTAATTGTGAGTTGTATTAATCTACCTTCTCTACAGACTTTTACTTGTGTTCCTGTGTCTATCTGAAACACTACAATGTACACATGAACACTTTTAAACACCACTACACTTGGTCTATTGACTCAAGCTTGGCTCCTTCATTATATATTCATTCGCTGTGAAAAGTGAAAGGCAAAAGTTAGCTTAGTGTCACAATTTAAACTGAACTGCTATATTAAATTAGCACACCAGTTGACTTGTGTAATGTAGGTTGCTTGTGTAGTACAGTTCAGGTATTAGTGCTTACTTGCAGCATTTGTGTGAAAAAGGAGATCACACCAACTAACACAAAGAACAAGCAGATTCCATCAATCTCTCTCCTCTGGGCAACAGGGTCAGGCATCGAGAATGTCTGCATGGAAGTAGACACAAGTGACATTTTTTCCATATCCCACACTAATATCTGAGGAGAAAATCCAGATTTCTGTTTCCAGCTTGGCAGGAGCCATTGATTTAGTGAACCCTTACCGCCAGGATCTGGCTGAAAAGTAAAGAGTACACTGGATTGACTCCTCCATTCACAGCTGCTCCAAAAGATCCAAAAACCATGTAAGGCCATTCTGGGGCATTGTACTTCAGAATTCGAGCCACGGGAGCTGGTTCTACTTCCTCATCATCATCTTCAGGAATGTCACCCTATACACACCACAAACACATTCGCATACAGGAAAGGAAACGTCTTATCTGACTGCACCATTGAAACTGTGATTACACAGTTATTACACTAATAGTACATGCATTTTAAAAGAAAAAAAAACAGGCATTCTTTTAATGCACATAAACGTTTTTCGTGATACCTTTTTATTGAACTCCTGGAGCTCCTGGGAAACATAGTAGGACTGGGGACCGAGTTCTCCAGCAATCGGTACTGAGGATTCTGGAATAATGTTGGATAAACGTGATTTAGTCCCACGACGAATGGAGGCCCTGCGGAGACACAAACAACAGAGATGTTATAACGTATAACCAACTGAAGAGAAAAAATATTAATGTAAACTCCAATATCAAATAGTCATATTAAGTCCAACCAGCTAGACAGTGGCGTAGACAGGAATTGAGTTCAAGGAGGGTGAGGACATATAAATATAAATCAAATCACTGAGTGATCTGAACAATTAAACTGATAAGTACATGCTCATGCAGACTGGGTGGATGCCAGACAGTAGCAGAAGCGTATTCAGAGTTTGTCATTTAACGTACATCGACTGTCAATCACTCTAGATTAATAACATTAATAGGTATTACAGTTTCACAGAAAATGATTAAAATACCATGCTAGTTGGATGAAAATTACATAATACCACATCTACTCTTTTTATTCTCCTTCTGTTTTAAACCTCCAGTGCTTCACTGGCTGTCACTGGCGTGACACCCCTATGATCATAGTGTAGCTAGCTGGTTTATTAGCTTTTAAACAAAAACGGAAAAATGTGTGATCCTGATTGGTCTCACCACAGCAGCTGGTAGCCAATAAGCTTACTTACAATGGGAAACAATGTTACTTGACACATATATTGTTAAATAATAAATAATCATACTATAATATCAAATAATCAGATACTTTACAAACATGAATGCTCAAGGTTCAAACTTTCAGTCATCCAGGTCATTTTCAATGTCTAGCAGTAGTAATCAAGGAAGGTGGACTTGTGTTATAATCTTAAAGATGTTTTGTCACTCTTCCTGGGAGACATCTAATGAAGCCCTTCAGATAAGTAGCAAAACATCATGAATTGGCAATCAGACAATCAGACTGATCTGTTTCACACACAAGAGCACCTTAGGCTTGCCCGATAACTTCCTGCCCGAGAAAGATTTATCTTCTCTGCTTCAGGCTCTCCAGCCGCCTCTTCTTCCACTAAAGAGGGAAAAAAAACAGGATGAATATTGTTTGTTTTCAATATTAACTGGTACATAGGGAAGCATTTGTGTATTTTTTATTTGTACGCATATGAGTGTGACCTACTCTGTTGGGCTTTCTGGTTGAGAGCTTTGTCTCCCTGGCTCTGTAGAGTGACAAGAGTGAAGTAAACACCCTTTCTGTTCATCAACTCATCATGTTTGCCTCTCTCTACAGCTCGTCCGTGCTCGAACCCCACAATCACATCAGCATTCTTTATTGTTGACAAACGGTGGGCAATGGAAATGGTAGTACGACCCATTTGGACCTTGAACAGACACATATACATATAGATAGGAAAGCAACAAAGCATTTTTGAGAATCTCCAGTATATCATTCATTTTTTGCATGTTTTGTTGTGCATTTGTGGTAAAAGGTTCTTGCTGACCTTGTCAAGGGCTTCCTGTACAACAGCTTCACTCTCATTGTCGAGTGCAGAAGTTGCCATGTCCAGTAAAAGGATTCTGGGATTTCGCACCAGGGCTCGAGCGATCGCAATTCGCTGCTTCTGGCCACCACTCATCTGTCCACCACCCTCACCAACCAGCGTGTCGAATTTCTGAAACCAAGTCAGAAATCTCATTACAAATGGACTTAAGTTCATCCACAATTATGTGCACATCAGGTGTGCAAACAGGACTGTGAAGTTTACTAGTTTTACGTCATCCTCAAAATCTCAGCTAAAAAGTCATGACCTCAAGAGAGAATTATTTTTAGAATGGAAGTAATTATGGACAGTGACATGGGTGCAGCACATCATTGGATGAAAAGGTTTAAAGGTCCTGTAGCTACTGTGGTTAATCCAAAATGGCTCCCAATTTGGAGGGTGCAAAATCCATTAATTTGTGAAATATATACAATTCAATTTTATTTATATAGCACTTTAAACAATCGACATTGTCACAAAGCACCTTTACAGAAATCCCGATATATGTTTTTGATTTAAATTTATCCCTAATGAGCAAGCCAGAGATGATGGTAGCAAGGAAAAAAACCCTGAGAGGACTAGAAGAAGAAACCATGAGAGGATGACAACAGATAGATAATATAATAAACTATAAATAACTATTAAATAAACTATAATAATTCCCTTCTATAACTTTGTACTATAAGGTCAAGCAGTGCTAAGCATGTTAAAAGGAACTTGAGTATGAGGATTATTAGAGCTTTAGGTTTAATAGGGTTTTTTTAGGCAATTATAAAGTGTTCACTGATGGAGACTTGAGTGTAAATTGTTCTTAGCAATTGCTGAAAGAACATCCACAGCCATCTTTAGGGTGTCTGTAAGGAGTAAAGAGTCATTTCACACTGCAATGGTCACAGGAATACTGTTAGACAAACTCCAGACCTGTCTTCTATGATCTGCATAGCTATGCTAAAGTTAACATTTACAGTATGATTGCACAAACCTTCTGTCGTAATCCTCACATGCTTGGTAACATTAGCAACATTTCATAACTTTATTTTGAAATATAATGTTCCATCTGCCCAACAAACACTTTTTGTAGTGTGTTGTTAGTGTAGAATTATTGGGACAATCTGTAAGCTTCTGAAGGTGCTTGACAATGTTGAGGGTTAAGATTTGTAGCTGAATCACATAAAAGTCAACCTGTGGTAAGTCCATTATAAAGTTGTAGGCGTTGGCATCTTTGGTGGCTTTGATGATGTCGCTGTCAGATACATCATGTCGTCCGTAACGAATATTCTCAGCAATGGTAGTGGCGAATAAAACTGGCTCCTGCTCCACAATGCCGATAAGTGAGCGAAGCCACTGGATATTCAGACCACGAATATCATGACCGTCCAGAGTGACCTGGAAAGAAAAACATGGAAAGATATGATTTAAAAAAAAAAAAAAAAAAAACACAAAATCTTTAGAGAATGACAAATGATTGTGTGACATGCAATACTGAAAAGAATAATTGTTAGAAAAATAAAAGCTTTCAGTACACGCAACACTGATGTATGTAAAGATACTTACCATGCCCTCTTTGGGATCGTAAAAGCGCTGAATGAGCTGTATAGCTGTACTTTTTCCTGCCCCACTTGGCCCTACGAAAGCTGTGGTCTCCCCAGACTTCACCTGTAGATTCATCTGATCCAGGATCTGTGTTAAGAAAGATTCATAACTCAGAAAACCTTAACAAGTCTTAACTCTTAGCATTCAACCTCACTGTAGCTGAGACACTCGATGAGGACACTCAGTGGTGGTCACATCGGTGTGGCCACAGTGGAAGTGACTGGGTGCTGAAACACTTTTACAGCTCCTCCAGTATTATCATACCGTTTTGATCAAGTCTCACACAAGCTCACACCCCTGTTAACAGTTCATGTAATCTTTATAGTTTAATATACACTCAGCAAACACTGTACACCTACTCATTCATGCAATGATCTAATCAGCCAGCAGCATCGGGTAATGTTCACATCGACCATCAGAATGGGGAAAAATATGATCTCAGTGATTTTTGACTGTGGCATGATTGTTGGTGCCAGATGGGCTGGTTTGAGTATTTCTATAACTGCTGATCTCCTGGGATTTTTACACACAATAGTCTCTAGAGTTTACTCAGAATGGTGCAATAATGAAAAAACATCCAGTGAGCAGCTGTTCTGCGGATGGAAACACCTTGTTGATGAGAGAGGTCAACAGAGAATGGCCAGACTCGTTCAAGCCGACAGAAAGGGTACAGTAACTCTGCTAACCTTTCCGTACAATTGTGGGGAGCAGAACAGCATGTCAGAATGCACAACACCTCAAACCTTGAGGCGGATGGACTACAACAGCAGAAGACCACATCGGGTTCCACTTCTGTCAGCCAAGAACAGAAAGCTAAGGCTGCAGTGGGCACAGGCTCACCAAAACTGGACAGTTGAAGACCTGAAAAACGTAGTCTGGTCTGATGAACCTGCCTTGTGTCAACAGTCCAGGCTGGTGGAGGTGGTGTAATGGTGTGGGGAATGTTTTCTTGGCACACTTTGGGCCCGTTAATACCAATCAATCATCGCTTGAATGCCAAAGCCTATTTTGAGTATTGTTGCTGACCATGTGCATTCCTTCATGGCCACAATTTTCCCTTTTTCTAATGGCTACTTCCAGCATGATAATGCACCATGTCACAAAGCAGCCATCATCAAGCTCCTGTCTTGTTCAGGTATTCTCACCTGTTTTGTTGGTGTGGCTTTGGAAAGAAACACTGAAGAGGGGATGTATTTGTTTGAATTTTGAGTTTAGCTCAGCAGGAGTCTTATCGTTAGGTGATTGATGCTTGAATTCCATTCATGCCACAGCTATCCATGGCCAGGAGTCCAAGAGAGCACAGCTGACCCTGCCCTCTGGGTGGGAAGGATGGCATTACAAAGCAAAACTAACCAATCATGGACTATAATTTACAATACATTTAAATGTTATTGCAGTTTCCACTCCTGAGTAGACCTGATAAGCCTATTGGAAGAGTGGCAAAATGTCAGAATTGTAATACACATCCAGTTGGCATAACACACTAACACTAGCCAATTCAAAAAGCAGAACGACTGACAATCTTTTTAGATTTTTACCTTCACTTCTGGTCTAGAGGGATAGTGGAAGGTAACATTGTGAAATTCCAGATCTCCTTTCACCTTGTCTAGCTTGTACCCGGCTTCAGACAGGCAGTCGATCTCTGGCTCCTGGAAATAAGACACATCTTACATAAGATGGTATGTTATGCCATAAGACGGTACGACATGGTATGTTATCTAGTATGTTAAATACTAGATGTTTATAATTGTTCATGCACCAATACTTGTTCATACACCAATCAACCATAACATTAAAACCATTGACAGGCCTTGGCCTCCAAATTCTCCAGATCTCTGATTGAGCATCTGTGGGCTGTGCTGGACAAAGTCCGATCCATGGAGCCCTCACCTTGTGACTTACAGAACTTAAAGGATCTGCTGTTAATGTCTTGGTGCCAGATACCAGAGCACATGTTCAGAGGTCTTGTGGAGTCCATGCGTTGACGTGTCAGAGCTATTTTGGCGGCACAAGGGGGGCCTACACAATATTAGGCAGGTGGCTTATATATATGTGATGCACCGTGTGTTCTGACACCTTTCTAGCATAGTCAGCATTAACTATTTCTTCAATTTGTGCTACAGTAGCTCTACTGTGGGACTGGACCCTGCGTGCATCAGTGAGCCTTGGGCGCCCATGACCCTGTCGCTGGTTCACTGACTGTCCTTTCTTGGACTACTTTTGGTAGGTACTAACTATTGCATATCAGGAATACCCCACAAGACCTCCCGTTTTCGAGATGCTCTGACCCAGTTGTCTAGCCAACCCAGTTGTCTAACCACAATTTGGCCCTTGTCAAAGTAGCTCAGATCTTCCATTTTTCCTGCTTCCAACATATCAACTTTGAGAGCTGACTGTTCACTTGCTGCCTAATATGTCCCACAGCTTGACAGGTGCCATCGTGACGAGATAATCAATATTATTCACTTCACCTGTTACTGGTTTTAATGTTATGGCTGAGAGAGAGAGAGAGAGAGAGAGAGAGAGAGAGAGGTCATGGTGACATCAATGTTTCATAAAAAAAATTCAATGTGCTGTAGATGTACATTTATGGCTTTTGGTAGATGCTCTTATCCAGAGCGACTTACAGAAGTGCTTACCCTTACAGAAGTGTAGTGCAGAAATCTCTATCAATAAATACATCCTGATAATGGTTCACTAGGTCATGGACTAGTACTTTTAGTGTTAAAAACTTTGTTGGGGAGGAAATATAGTAAGAAAAGCACACAGACAGCACAATTTAAGGACTTCAGGAAGAGGTGAGTCTTCAGTGTACCTTTTCAAATAATTAAGAACTAAGCACTTAAGCACTCCAGTGAAAGTGGTACTTACACGGTCAATAGTCTCAAAGATGAGGGTAGCAGCGCCTCTGCCTGCAGCAAAAGCCTCCAGACAAGGAGAGGCTTGTCCCAGGTTCAACGCGGCAATAAGCACCCCAAAAAACACCTGCAATTAGGACATACACAGCAGGGGTGTTTGTGGGGGCATTTATAAAGAAGATGTGCATGGCTGTGTGTGCGTGAGGGTGTGTGTGTGAAACCTGAAGTAGGGTTCCAGGGCTGTATTCTTCTGTGTCAACCACTAAACTGGAGCCATACCAAAATGCCAGCGCATAACAGAGGAATATAATAAACCACATGTAGCCAGTGAAGAATCCCATGATCAGGCCTTTTCTAATGCCCCAGCGCTGAGCTGAGACCAGATTACGATCATACCTTAAAGAAGTGTGAGCGGAAGGAAGGTGAGGAAAACAAGTGGGAGAGAAAGAAGAAAAGAGATTATATTATGAGTTGTACCTATGTAAAATGCAGCAAAGGAATTTATGAATTTAAATGAATTTAAAATTACAGTCTAAATTTAATGTATTTAACGTTTCTGTTTTCTCTCTCTGCTTTTTTTTCTCGTTTTTTTTCACTTATTTGGTTTTTTTACATTATTTTGTTTTCATTTATTATTTACTATTAATTAAATCAGGTTTAAAAAGTACAGTATTGCGTCAGTCATATTAAATTTAAATCCAAATATTAAATAAATCCATTTTAATGGATGTGTCTCATTAAAATGAGATAAAATAGTTTAGTTAAATTAATTAGTGAAAATAGTTTATTAAAAATTAAAAGTGCCCATATATCTAAAAGTTAAATATATATAGTAAAAATAAAAAGTTTGGTGTATTTAATTTAAAAAGTACATGATAAATGGTAAATAATTTTTTAATAAAAAAAGAACAAGAAAAAGGTCAAGGGCAGTGTCAGTGTTCACATTATATCATGACTGTATAGATTATTACTCCCAAGTTTTTTGAACTTGTGTATATTTTGATGGATGAACAGAAAGTAAAACTAATCAGCAATCTTTAAACAAAGATTGGTTGTGGTATTCATACAAATTGATGTGTATTTTATTGGATGCTTTTATTATTAACGTTAGTGACAAGTGTACAGAAACTCAACTGATTATATTAGTAGTCAGACAAAATCTATTTGGATCATGACATTTGGGATGTTTGAAATTAAAAGATAAGTTAAAAATTATGTTTGTTTGTTGTTTTTCTTTCACTGAAATGTAATTGGGTAAGATTTTAATTATACCGCTAAAGTAAAGTACTCTAAATGGGTACTTCAGGAAACTATTGGAGAAAAGATAAGAGTTCGAAATCCTTCTGGGGGGCATTTAAAGGTCATCTGAGAGGGTACCAAGTAGAAGCCTTAAGGAATATTTTTTTTTCTGAGAATATATACTAACAAAGTACAATCACTTAGAGTATGTTCCACATGTAAAAGTTTTTTTGTCGTTACGTTGGTTGGATGAGTATGGTCATTTGTGGAGAAACAACTCTAAAGAGAACTTAAAGCTAACCTTTCCACCTCTTTCTTCTCTCCACCAAAGGCTGCCACGGTACGGATGGAGGACAGGACCTCATCTGCCACAGCACCTGCTTTAGCATAGGCCTGCAGCTCCCAACCTGTTAGCTTAGCAATAAACTGAAAAACAGGCCCAATCAACACGATGATGACATGAAATTTGAGCTGAAATGAATTTAAGTACATTTTCTAGCAGGCTACTTTTAAAGAAAACAACTTACTTTCTTACTGTAAGGCCCATAAATAAGAATATGTTAATATTTAACTAATTCTTTCATAATGATGGACTAATCCTTAATGCGCCAGGAATCAATGAAATGACTTGGTCCCACCTCTGGTATTAATTAATTTAGTGATGTATCAATTATCAATGCATCAATATACTGTATGCTTATTTGTGGACCTTATAGTATAGTGTAACCGTAATATTTGACAGCTTGCTCGTGCTCTGAATGATCCTCACCAAAGCCATAAGACCAGCTCCCAGTCCAATAAGTGGAGACACAGAGATGATGACCAGTGTCAACTTCCAGCCCTTTACAAATCCCATGAGGAAGCCACAGGCGAAGGTGGTGAAGCGCTGAATAAAGATTCCCACCTGATCCCCTATGGCGTCATTTATCTTATTGATGTCACTGTCAAAAAGAATCGATCGTACAGAACTGTATTATGAACCTCAACACACTGACGCATATGTAATTGTGGGCACATATATTTATCTTACTCGGACATGCGTGTGTTAAGTTCACCAGCAGAGTTGCAGTCGAACCAGCCAATCTCCATCCTCATGACTTTGCTGAAGTAGAGCTTCCGGATGATCTGGATCTGTCGAGCTGCGCTTGCCACCCATAGAGAGATCTGACCAGGATGTAGCAAAATTCCAGCTCTTTTTTTTTAAATTATCATTTGACTTTTGATTTCAACATAATGTTTTTATTTGGTAATGTAGTCAGTTATAGTAGTCTGGCCATTAAAGCAAAAAAAAAAAAAAAACAGTAAGCATGCCTAAGATAAAAGCTAGGGCTAAATCTAAACTTTCATGCCAGTAAATTACGTACGATCAAACACGTATGTTTGGGATGGCTAGATTTCAGTCAGATGTCTTTTTGAAGATATAAAAAAAGACCATCTTGGAAATATGCACAGCGTTCAGTAAGGACAAAAAAAGATGTATAGGGGTTACATCCAGGAAGACTAGGACAAAACAGTTTAACTCAGGGCAGATGCCTTGGGTCAGTCATTGCTCACTGGGATCATTCACTATTACTGTATACATGACTTACTTGTATGTATCCGAGCACGAAGACAGCACATCCAATACCAACGTAGTAGTAAGCAAAGTTAGTCATCTCATATTCTATATCTAATAACCTAATGGAAATAGAAAGGTCATTATTAATGAAGATTGTGTATGTCAGTGATAGTACTGTGAGTATTCGTTTTCAGGGTTTTCAAAAACAATGCGATTTCTCACCCGCAGGCTTTGGTCATATTGAGCTCCAGGTTTTCCTCGGCTGTGTGGTTCCGCCACTGAATGGTGTTATTGACGCAGTGTTTGGCTGGATCCCGCAGCTCATTCAGCTCGATGTCATAGTCAATGAATGTGTCAGTCAGCAACCCAAACACGAGCAGCATCAGTGGCTGGGCAGAGCCATGTATCATAGCACACAAACCCCCAACAATCATCATCAAGGTTTCCCAGCATGTGGCAAAGCGGAACTGGGATGAAGAAAACATGATGGACAATGAGCCTTTAGTTACATGAATTAAATAATAAAGTTTATTTCATGTGGTAAGTTTTTTTTTAGATTTAAGCTCTCAGAGACTGGTAATCATCAGATGTTTCTAAGTACTGCAATCACATTTTAGCAAATTTATCACCTGTTAATTTGAGTATTGTTTCAGATAGGTGTATGACAATATACCAGATATGGGTGAACTATAAGGCCATTATACTACACTATAAGGCCAAAAGTATGTGAATATCTGACTAATCACACCCATATGTGCTTTTTAAATATCCTATTCCATGGGCTGAGCCCATTATTTCCAGTGAAGGGAAATCTTAATGCTACAGCATACAATGACATTCTAGACAGTTAATAAAATATGGGTGTGATGGTCAGGTGTCCACATACTTTTGGTCATATAATACATGTGGACACCTGACCATCACACCCATACTTTTTTCTATAATGTCTAGAATTTCCCTTCACTGGAACTAAGGAGCCTACACATGTTCCAGCATGACGATGCCCCTGTGCATAAATGAAGACATGGTTTTCCAAGATTGGCGTGGAAGAACTCGAGTGTCCTGCACAGATCCCTGACCTCAACCCCACTGAACAACTTTGGGATGAACTGGAACACCGACTGCACCCCAGACCTCCGCATCCAACATCAGGGCCTGACCTCACTAATGCTCTTGTAGCTGAATGAACGCAAATCCCCACAGCCTCGCTCCAAACTCTAGTACAAAGCCTTCCCAGAAGAGTGGAGGATATTATAACAGCAAAGAGGGACCAACTTTGTAATGGGAATGGGTTTTGGCCATATAGTGTATATGGTATGGCACTACAGATGATGCAGCATGTCTAACTGAATTTGCTTTTTAAACAAAGAAAACATCAATAAAAATCAGGGAAATTTGTATTTGCTAATAAAGACTAAACACGTGATTCTTTAAATAACTAATCTAAGCACTTTATACTAAAAATATGAATAGAAAAATTGAGTTAAATAGTATTTAATACTAAATACTAATACCGAATAGCATTTAATACTATTTTTCAAAATTTGTAGTTATTCCTATGCCAAAGAACAATAAGCCCTCTTACTTAAATGACTATCGTCCTGTAGTCTTAACATTACTTGTCATGAAGGTTTTTCAGAGGCTTATCAAAACTCCATCTGCTCCTCCATCCCTGACACCATCGACCCGCTCCAGTTCGCCTACCGCCCCAACAGGTCTACTGCGGATGTGATCGCTCACGTCCTACGCATCACCCTCACCCACACCGACAGCAACAAAGGGAACTATGTAAGGCTGCTGTTTAATAGACTATAGCTCAGCCTTCAATACCATAGTCCCTCACAGGCAGACCCCTGGTAGTGAGAGAGGGCCAGTTTACCTCCAACACCATCACCCTGAGCACTGGAGCCCCAAAAGGCTGTGTCCTGTGCCCCCTGCTCTACTCTTTCTGCACACATGACTGTGTGTCCTCTCACAGCTCCACATTTATTATCAAGTTTGCTGATGACACAGTGGTTATGGGCCTCATCTCCAACAACAATGAGGCTGCCTACCTTGACAAGGTAGAGAAACTCATGCTTGGTGCCAGGCTAAGAGTCTCTCTCTGAACATCAGTAAAACTAAGGAGCTGGTTGTGGACTTCAGAAAGGGGCAACAGCGGAACTACACCCCACTCAAGATCAGCAGGACTCCAGTGAAGAGAGTGAGCAGCGTCAGGTACCTTGGAGTACACATCTCTGAGGACCTGACCTGGACTCATCACATTCAAACAAAGCCAGATAAGGGTTGTACCGTCTAAGTCTGCTGAGGAAATTCAGGGTCTCCCCAGCAATCCTGAAAACGTTCTACACTGGGGCCATAGAAAGTTTACTAACTCAGTGCATCTCAGCGTGGTATGCAAGCTGCTCAACCCAGGACCGCAAAGCCCTGCAGGGAGTGGTGCACTTAGCTGAGCACATCTCCGGGTCCGCTCTCCCCTCTCTGCACAACATCTACACCAGACGATGCAGTACAAGAGCTGCTAAAATCATCAGGGACCCCACCCCGGTAACAGTCTGTTCACTGCTGCAATCAGGCAGGCACTTCCGTAGTCTGATGGCTAAAACTGAGAGACTTAGGAGGAGCTTCTTCCCTCAGGCCATCAGACTCCTCAGCATGGACATGTCCACCATACAGACCCCTCAGGACTCCACAAGGACTCTACAGTCACTCTGCACTCCACTGACACTCCGCACACTGCACTTCGCATTCTGCATTGTTACTACTCGTAACAGCTGCATATTTTGTATATCCGTTCTTCTATATCCTGTACATATATTTCATATTTCATATTTCGTACTATTTCTTATTCATTTATGATTTTTAAATTTTAACTTTAATTTAGGAGTAGGCCAGGTTTCCATTTCACTGCAAGTTATATACTGTATATCACTGTGTATGTAACAAATAGAAAAAAACTACTATAATGCAGTGATTATGGGTTTCCACAGATACCATTCTGTGCTAAATTTAAAACCGCTGAAATGGTTAACATTACCAGTTGAAAGAACCCAACGCGGATGGCTGCTTCTTCCTTCTTCTGACCTGGTTTGAACCTATGATGAGGAAAAACGTTAATATCCAAATCAAATTCCACCCTAAATAAATAAACAAATAAATAAATAACAGAAAAAGTATAACCTACTTTTTATGCTTTTTGGAAGATGCCATTGTCCTGTGATGAGATCAAAAGTCAGTATTATTTTAAAAAATATGTGTGTATATATATATATATATATATATATATATATATATATATATATATATATAGAGAGAGAGAGAGAGAGAGGGAGGGAGAGTGATAACCTCATGCCATCAGTGTGCAGTTAATTTAGATTAGATTTAATTAATATCCATCACAGTGGAATTTTGTCTTGGGTTGTCCTTGTGTAATGGCAAATGTATGCAACATGCAGAGAATATAGTACAAAAAGCGTCTTTTCACTTTCCCTGCATTAGCCAGTATTTTACAGAACGTACCACAGCCTACTGCAATGCCTCTTAAATGTTTGTATGCCATCTCAAGAATGTTTTTTTTCTGTGCCCAAAATTCTAATTAAGATTGAATTCTAATGGGATTTTAAGTCTGATTTCTGATGAATAATTGATGACTGCTTAACTTCAGGTTTAATAGATTACCACTCCCTCAAAAAAGGTCAGCTAAAAACATGTACTTACATGTATTCTGCATCTCGCTCTGAAATTGGAGTCAATATGTTAACGTCACTACAGATTGACCATGCAGAATAAAATGTTTATGTATTACTATATACTTAATAATATACCGCACTCCTTACCTTCATTGGAAAACTCATAGCCATCGTTCTCTTGTCCAAACCTCTTAATGCTGCGCAGCTTCACAGATCCTGGCATTGTGTTTCCGATTCCAGATCGGTTTCAGAAAACTGGAGAAAACTTCAGATATCAGCTCCAATTTCCAGAGGATGTGTCTACGGTTGAATCATCTCTTGAGCATTTGATAAAATCAGTGCACTGATGTCAGAGTGACACAAAGTAGATTAGCATGGAAGGTGTATATTTGTGGTGTTGTGCCATGTGGTTGGTTGTACTACTAAAGGTAAGTGTCCAGCAGGTTGTGCTTTAAAGGGGTGAATGACCATCGTAGGTAAATAATGCAGAGGAAAATGTCCTGAAATCAGTTTCACAACGAGGCATTTTCAGGGGTATATTCACATGATTAAATCTGTCAGATAGCTGTCACTAGAACAAAGTGGAGGAACTACATAAAGTGACTTATTATGTCAGAAATATAATAATGTTACTACTTGGCAAAAGGCATGTATATATACATGCATACTACATATATTGTATACAGATAATATTTGTGAGAGATTAGCAAAATACACATAATGAATCCTGAGTTTATCACTAAGAATCTATGATAATTATCACTGACAGCCTGTGCATCACTTTACCCCATCCTGCTCACACTGCAATTTGGTTTTGCAGTATAAAAATATTTCCTCCTTTGATTTTACCCATAACACTTTACTATGGCCGGTATGTCTGTTTATATCCTGATTAAGTTCAGAGAACTGTTTCCCTGACAGACTGTACTTTAATGTGAGGTGAATGTTCACTGGGTCATTGCACCAGCCCTGTGTTTCTGGCCTCACACACAGCCCAGGGTGCCTTTATATAAAATACTGCCCTACTCTGCTATGTTATACTTTATGCAGGGGAAGAGTAATGGGAGGCAAGGTAGAGTTTATTCCAAGGGACTAAGGGGCATTAACAAACAAAATCTTTCCAGGGAAATGTAAATCATCTGAGGCATGGAGCCCAGTGCATTAACCTGTCAGGGGACCCAAAATCCTTGTTGCTGCCCTTGAAAATATGCACATATTATTTTCATGTTGAATGACCCTTTTCACAGAATATATAAGAATTTGAATCTAACATTCACTTCACCCTTACAGAAAATTAAAGCCTCTATTAATCTTGATAATACAGATCTGTTTAGCTCGAATGATTGAATGTATAAACACTGAAGAATTTTTTTTTTTTACAAATTTGTAAATCAAAACAGTGTGAAATTGTATTACATTAATATTATCACTATTATGCCATGTTATGATTTATACTATATTTCCACCAAATTATAATACCATAGTTGCTATTGATATGAGCTTCCCCTCTCCCCCAGTTAACCCCGGAGTGAATGTCATTGTGGTCAGGTGTGTTCATTTATCCATTACCACACACAGTTTCCTAATTACACAGGAAGGATGTTGGGTCTGGTTTGTTGAGTTAAAACCAAGTAAGCCCAGAATTGGGTCTGTTACGACTACTTTTTTTAACTGTAGCTCACAATACTCTTGTGTCAGAGTGGTTCATTATTAAGGGTAACTGTTTGAGCATGGGTAGCCCACGGGGACAGAGTTTAAGCCCCTGATGTCCATTGACCCTAGCACCACCCCTGTAGTAAAAAATCAGATTTTGCCACTCTCTCCATATCAGATCCAAATCATTTGCAGTGAACACACTTGATCTGCTGAGCTTTTGTTTTTGAGCTAGGGTTCTTGTCCTTAGTGTATGTAGGTTGCATAGATTAGATATTAGACAATGTAATGTCAGTGTGGCATATAGTACCTTTATCTTAACTCGTATCAGACCAAATTCCTTTTCGTAAGTATAGTGTAGGCTTACGCCACATGGACAGAATGTCAGGTTGGAGTGGTGGTGTCTATTTTTGGTTGGAGCAAACAATGTGCCCTTTCTCAAGACCAGCAGTGAGCTAGTGGAAGACCTAACTGTATGAAAGTCGGCTTAGAGTGAAAACCTTTTATCAATAGACAGATAGACCACAGGAGATTAATGTAGTTCAATAAATGCATAAATAAATAAAAAAAAATTTAATACAGAGAATATAGTGTATGTGACAAACATTGGCAGATGTTAAGAGAAACAAAATTTGTTAGTCATAAAACACATGAAGTGCAACTAAATTATTATTGCCACCATAAAGAATCAATTATACAATTATATTGTGCTTGGATAAGCAGACTTAAAGGTTTCTTAATGTTTTAAAAGTTGCAGCAACAATTATTGCTTCCACAGCTCCAGAGTCCAGGTTCAAAACTGTTTGTCTGTGCTCTCTGAGTTTCATATGTTCTCCTTGTGTCTGCAAAAGGTTCTCCAGTCCTACCAAAAACATACAATATATTGGCAATTTATTGTAACCATAAAGCTTTTTATTCCTGAACTTTCTATGGACAGAACTCATTGGGTCCAATTCAACATTATTTATAGGCCTACTTGTTTTTGTGTTATTGAGGATTGGACTAAAACCATTCAAGTAACCAGGCAAACAGGCTAATAACTATAAGAATAATAAGTCTAATAACTGTGGGTTGTGACTCCACTTTGAGAACCACTACTGAGTGTGTGAATATGTGTGTGCATCGTGCGCTTTGATGGACTGGTGTCCCATCCAGAGTGTGTTCCTACCCCATGCCCAGTGTTCCAGAGATTCACTGTGACCCTAACCAGGATACTGAAGCAGTTACTAAAGACGAATGAAAAAACTCTGAGGAGGCTGTTTTAAGGTCGAAGGTTGGACATTTTGTTTATGTTGTTGTTTAGTGACGTGTGGCCAAGTATGGTGACCCATACTCAGAATTTGTGCTCTGCATTTAACCCATCCAAGTGCACACACACAGTAGTGAACACACACCCGGAGCAGTGAGCAGCCTTTTTTAGCTGCTCACTCCCCCCACCTACAGTCCCTGCCGGACCTGAGACTTGAACCCACGGCCTTCAGGTTCATCTTCAGGTTACAAGTCTGACTCTCTAACCATTAGGCCACTAGACAATATTAATAACTAATATCATGTAATGTTGTTTGTTCCAGTATTAATGTCTTAATAAGACCATTTTGTTGAAGAAACATATGTGCACTCAACCGTATGTTTATTATTCAAAAGTGGTTAAATATATATACATATACATATGTGTATATACACACACACACACACACACACACACACATATATAAATATATTCATATTGAGTTGATATCAGGTATTGAGTTGGCATTTGGCAGCTGTTCAACTGGAGCTATCAATATGAAGTCCAAGGAGATCTCAATGCAAGTGAAGGAGGCCATCATTAGGCTGAAAAAACAACATAAATCTATAAGAGAGATAGCAAAAACCTTAGGTGTGGCCAAATCAACAGTTGGGTACATTCTTACAAAGAAAGAAAGCACTGGTGAGCTCAACGACATTGAAAGGCCTGGAAGACCACGGAAGACAACTAAAGTGGATGATTGCAGAATTCTTTCCTTGGTGAAGAAAAACCCCTTCACATCATCAACAGAAGTCAAGAATACTCTGGAGAAGGTAGGCGTATCATTGTCAAAATCTACAATCAAGAGACGCCTTCATGAATGTAAATACAGAGGGTTTACAACAAGGTGCAAACCACTGGTAACATTCAAGAACAGGAAAGCCAGATTACACTTTGCCAGAAAACATCTAAAAAGCCTCCCATGTTCTGGAATAAGATTCTTTGGACTGATGAAACCAAGATTAACTTGTACCAGAATGATGGGAAGAGAAAAGTATGGTGAAAGAAAGGAACAGCTCATGATTCAAAGTATACCACATCATGTGTCAAGCATGGTGGAGGCAGTGTTATGGCATGGGCATGT
Source organism: Pangasius djambal (assembly GCA_022985145.1). Lineage (NCBI taxonomy): Eukaryota > Metazoa > Chordata > Actinopteri > Siluriformes > Pangasiidae > Pangasius > Pangasius djambal. The sequence continues at coordinate 20,710,474 of CM040985.1, forward strand.
ATGGCTGCCAATGGAA
>CM040985.1:20710589-20721716 GCA_022985145.1 Pangasius djambal
ATGGTTATATTTACAATTATGTCACTTTGTCCAAATACCTTTGAGCCCCTGAAAATGGAGGTACTTTGTTGAAAATGGCTGTAATTCCTAAATGGTAAATGCCATATTTTTGTGGAACCTCTTAAAATAAAGCTGAAAGTCTACACTTCGATCACATCTTGATTGTTTTATTTCAAATCCATTGTGGTGGTGTATAAAGACAAAATCACAAAAACTCTGTCATTGTCCACATACTTCCAGACCTAACTGTGTATAACTCCTCCTCACATGTTATGTAATTGTGCATTTTGAACTGTTGGCATAAAATGTAGTGAAATAGAAAACAGAAAATATATGTGCTATAAATTCTATAAATAAACCCTGCTACCACCTGTGCCATTGGTCATGAAGATATGAAAATTTACAAGGATCCAATCTTAGAAGTCACATAAATAAGTGTTATAATCACATACATAAAGTCCATAGTGGTATCTTACAGTAAATATGGTTGTTTGTATTTTTTTTTTTACTTTAATTCTTAACACTTTAATATTTCTTTCCACATGACCAGTTTATTTTATTAAAGTGTGAGGACCAGCATGTGTAGGTTTAATAAAGGCCCTAGTGTATTAATAATAAAGACTCAGGCATGACTGTGAAAAAAAGTGGTAAGGTACATGTTTAATATAGCGGGACTGGTGGACAGCGTACTTTAACCATTTATCACCATTTTTCATATTTAGGAATCTACAAGTACAATGGGACTTTACCAACAGAAGAAATCATCATTTGCAGCTGACACACTGAAAGACTTCCTGTCTCTGGTTGGTCACGTCTTGGATGAGCACTATAACAGAAGAGAAAGGAGTGTGATGTGACATCACATATTTGGAACAAGTTCACACACGGTTGCTTAGTTAAATTCTGTCCAATACCCAGAATATCAACCATCACACAAATATGGAAAAAGATAGCAACCTATTGTGTAGGCAATACCAAAACCTAAAGTCAGGAGACTGAAGAAACTGGCTATATAACTAAACTCAAGTTCCCACCAAATGATCTGAAGAGTCTCGATTGTGTAAATGTTTTTTTTAATATAATTATACTAATATTTATGGAGACATTTTTGCAGAATGATGAGAAAAAAATACTTCAATCCATTTTAGAGGAAGGCAGTAAACCATCTAAAGGATGTAGAGTAGAACAGAATAGAGTTTGCGTAGAATACGACAGCTACAATGGTAAATGCATACTCACTGTCAAGCACTGTTCGTGCAGCATCATGCTTTTCCAAAGTATTGTTGACTTCTGCCATTAGCCAGGGAAGGAATCCAGTCTCTATATCTGTTGTATAGAAAATTAGGATATATTACATTAAAGGATACGCAGTGCCTAGATGGAAAATGACATGCATGAGCCATGACATGGCAGCATTGGCACAAACATTTTATTTTTATTTTTGTTAGAACTGTAAAAATATGTGAGAACGAACACGTTATTAAGAGGTGCGGTTTGGTGATAGCCAATCGAATGAACGTCTGACAATCCCTGGAAGATATTTTTTGTTGTAACAGGTCGTCTGTCTCCTTGTGTGCATTTGTAGGCGTTCAGTCAAATGTGGAAAAACCCTAGGACATAGTGTTTATTGTATACTGGCTTATTCCTCATCTCTATAAATGGCACTATATTTGGACACATTAACTATCTGATTCACATTTAGTAGCCACATTTAAGTTGTTTGTTTTATTTGGTATGGATTAAATCGTTTATATCTACTTAAATGTTTGGTGAAGTAGCCTACTTATATTTTACTAGGTGGCATTAATAACTATGTTATGTTAAATTGCAGATTTCTCTCCAGGAACTTTGAGGTAAAGATAGGCAATATGTCGCTTTATGGAAGATACCACATGATTTATTTACAATACTATGTCAGGAATTTGAGAGACAGAGAACAAAGTGTTAGGCTCACATCTGGTCTATCTCTGCTGACTGATCCGAAGGCAAGAGTTTATATATATTGAGTACAGAACAAAGCATTTCGGTGTGAGGTAGACGGGCTGAGAGATTCAATGTTAGATGCTGATTCATCTCAGATTTTATACAAATACAATACGACTCTGTTCAGTATTTAATACTTGTATTACAATAAACTAGAAACACACCTCTCTGCACTGGGTCATAGAAATATCCATGGTCTCTCAGATTTGCGTAGACTGAGGGAAGAAGGTCAGCAAGATAATGCTGAGTGAATGTTCTAGCAGCGATTTTCTCTGCCGTTTCTCTTTCCTTCTTCAAGATCAACCTTTGCTGCTTAATCCTCCGGTCCTGCATTTGGAATGAAGGTCAAATTTGTGTTCAATTTGTACAAAGCTGTCATATCAACCTCGTTCTGAACAGCATACCTTATATCTATCTAAATACACTGGAAATTGGTCAGATATACTAGATAAATTAAATTATGTAAATTCAAATTTTTATTTATTATCTGTCCAGAACTACTGAAGATTAACTATATCATTTCTACGAACAGGAAATGGGCATTCAAGCTGGACATGAGGCAGTTGATCACACCTTCTCCTCTCTGTGGCGCCTCTCCTGCTCCTCCAGTCGTTGAACTTCCACCAATTCAGCATTACGCAACTCCTGGAAAGCACGCTGTTGAGCCCTCAAACCAGCCAGCTCTTCCTCCTCCAGTACTTCCAGCAAAGCCTGCTCCATGGTCTTTCCCACTAACACCTGCAACACTGGCTGCACCTCCAGATCAAAGTGAAACAGCTGAAACCAAGAAAGACAATAACTTTATCAGACTAACTCTTATTAAGTCTAATTCTTTGTGAGTTGCTGTAAAAATGGCCAGCCTTAAAACCGAAAATTAGATTGATATTCCCACAACTAGATGCAAATAACTACAGTTGCAGTGATGTTTGTAATGTCTTATTGTAATATGATCTCATTACTGCTTATTTTGCTTAATTTTGTAATGTAATTGTATCTATTGAGTATCTGTCTGAGAAACCGCAAAGTGCAACGTTGGCTGTCCTGAAGGCTTCCCTGTGGTGGACAAATTTTTGCATGCGTGAGAGGCTCATCACTTATTCAGAATTTAAGGTCAGCTTGACTACCATAGCATGACAGTACGTTCTGCTATTTTATCCACATCCACCCCCTCATAATCAGACCCTGGTAATGCGTCTTCTTAGATATTAGCACAGCTTTAAATTCTTGGAAGGAACGTGGCAATGCACAAACCTCTTTAAAAGTGGACATAATTATTAAGCAGAAAACCATAAACCATGTCGATGAATAATGAATACGTTATCTGTACCTCTCCTTCTTCTATCTGTGTCGCTGCATCTTTGCCAGATTTGGCAGGGATAAAGAGAGGTGTGGCTGGCTTGTCCAGAAATGCATCTGTCTGGCATTCCACACTGGCATCCTCAATATGATCACCCAGCTCCTCCAAGTATAATTCTAGGATACAAATCAGACTTAGCCCTGCGCACGGATTAGCATATGCTTATTGAAAAACACCTGATCTACGAAACTGGTCTCATCCCTGAGAATGGTAACCTACACTTTATGCCTAGTGACTAACAAATGTGGCTGGAACTTTGAAAATGTCAAATGTCACATATTTTAAATATTTACACAGAATCGTTGACATGCAAAGTCAAAGGCAAACTAGTTGATATTTCTCTGTAGTTTCAAAAGACAGCCCAGAGGCTTGATTTGCATCTGTTGTATTGTATAAGCAGCCTAAAATGTAACATTTTTATGACATTTGGTCCAGGAATTGTTTATTTTCTTCAAAAATTCTTGCTTTATTATTGAATTTTTCTACCTTTTCACCAACAGACCTTAAAGGTCTTTAACTGACACATATTAAAGGTTTGTTTTGGTCATCCCTAACTCCATGCGATCCCATGTCTGCTCAACCATGGAGCATAATCATGATCAGCTATACATTGGAAAATATAGGAAAAGTCTGGCTGATCATTTCCTCGAATGCCTGAGAAGCTACCTCCAGTTCCAGAATAGCTTCAGAATAGACACTATATATGCTGTTAAGCATTTGGTCCAGATTATTCTACCATATCTGGTGGCTTGAATTCCTTGAATGAGCGTGCCTACACTCACTCTGTACATTACCACTGCACATGATCCAATAAAGATTTTCACTCCCATGTTCCATGGTATTTAGTTCAATCACATAATTTAAGTTTTAACAATGCATGGATGTGCATTGCTGCAAGTGTGTACTGTTTAGATTACTGCCCTAGCCAAGGGCGGACTTAACTATTAGGCAAAGGTCGGCAATTGCCTTGGGCCTCCAGCTACCTAGGGGCCCCCAAAACCCATATTAACTTATAGTTAAGGTTTTTTTTTTTTTTTACTTTACGCAAATTATATATTTTTAAGACTCTATCGCTAAAATGGCATCAGAATGCTTCATTTTTAGTGTTGCACAGGAGGGTCCACCCCTATTCCATTGGACTATTCCATTATCTCACATTACTGCGCAGCTGCGGAAGTGACAGACAGACTGTTCAAAGTAGATGGAGCGAAGTTCTGTGGAAATGAAGCGAAACTGTCCTAGCGGTGCTGAGAAAAGGAGGAAGTGGGAGGAAAGCAAAAGGATTAGAGCAAAGTTGCCAAAGGTAACAAGCTTTTTTGTGACGTGTACTGACGACGTTTTATTGTACACAGAACATATTATGAAAATAAGATTTTACGATGGATGTATTTGTTAAACAGAATGTTGTGCTCTGTTTTTATGCAAATTAAACAGCGGAAACATGTCTAGACATCATCACTGTGTGAGGAGTGCTGAGAAGATAGTACAAGTAGGTCTTAGATAAATAAGGAGTGACAAAAGGGTGGAACAAGAGTGGAGGGCCCCATGGCTGTGTTTGCCTTGGGCTCCATGTCTGTGTTTGCCTTGGGCCTCAAAATGACTAAATCCGCCCCTGGCCCTAGACTGCACAATTTAGCATGAATGTTGTATTTTGCAATCTTTCTCTCTAGAAGTCACATGCATGCCAAGTGACAGAAATAGAACCCAAAGCAAAAAATACACTTTTCACACTTCGCTGGTGTAAAAGTTTCCATCGACTTTATGCAATAAAACTGCTTTCCCTAATGCTGTCACTTCCTGCATAAGCCTTCTATTGAAAAAGTTGTGTTCAGGACAATTCATCAAGACTTTCCTCTATATTGTAAAAAATAACCCACCAGCCAGGTGACAAGAATAAACAGAATCTATAGACCAGAAACTACAGTGCACGCTACAGTAAAACTACATCCTTCAGACGACGGCTCCCAGTCACTGTAAAGGCAAAACACTGCCTTTTTTTAATGTCAAATTAAAAAAAAATCAAATTCAAATACATTCTCTGTTCTTTCATTTCCATTCAAATAAAGACTTTAAACACATTATTTTCCCTAATTTCATTAAGAAAAGTTCACATTTCCTCCTTAATCTACATTTCCTCCTTAATACCTCCTCCATGATATAACTCCTGTTTCTATCAGAAATACATAATATAAGCAGTAAATCCTTTTTGCAAGTGAGTGGCAAAATGTAAAAAAAAAAGATTTTTACAACGGAAAGCAATTTTTCACATTTGCTTCTCAAATGACGCCTATGTCCACCACAACAGGGACAAACCAACACGGTTGTCGAATTTATGTTTACGGCATTTGGCAGACACCCTTATCCACTGACATTTATCTCATTGATACAACTGAGCAGTGGAGGGGCTTGCTCAAGGGCCCACCAATGACAGCACTGAGATTTTGAACTCATGACCTTCCAATCAGTAGTCCAAAGTCTTAACCACTGAGCTACCACTGCGTGAATTTAAACTCCAAGCACACAGTAAGCAAACAGAAGATTAACAAAATTAAAAACTGCAAGAATCACTGTGTAAACAGATATGTCGTGTGAAGGATGCGTCATTCCTAACTGGATCTTCTGCACAATACAAGCATGCTTGAAATGTCTTTAAAATCTGATCGCTATCACTAAAATAGGTTGCTATAAGCACACGGTTATCAGTGTGGGGTCCATAAAGCATAGCTAGGCTTTCTGCGGTTTTTAATTTTGTTACAGCTGTGGAAATCACACCCCACCATTCTATCAAGTTATTATATTTACTGAGGTTTTTATGACTCTCAGGTTATTTGACTGGTCGTGGTAGTGTTTGACAGTTAATGAGATCCCTGTCGGCAAAATGTTTGAGACCACTTGCTATAAGCGAATTTCTAGCTTGAAGGAAGAAGAGAAAGTCTTAAGACTACCGTGGAGTTATTGATGAATCTCAAGGAAGCAACGACAGAGAGGGCTGACAATGACCCAGACGTTTGTTTGCACCATTGCTTACGATGCCAAACAGAGAATGAAGAGTACGGTGATTAAAGAAAAGCATCCGAAAAGGAATTAGTCCAAATGAGAAGACAAGAGGCCGTAGTGCTCGAGAGATCGAATGATTCAAAAGCAGCTTTAACGTACTATCATTGTGTACGATTGACATATTTTGCTCAAAAAAAATAATATTTACCAGCAGAAAACCATTGGAAAGGTTTCTAAAATGATTCATGAATAGCTACCAGTCTGAACATCTATGTGCTTTCGCTCCTCAAGTGTGCCTGAAGTTCTTGTCTGAAACTTGTCTTTTGCCCCCTTTCTTGCTGTGGCTCGTCGCATTGCTTCTTGCTGCCACTGGATCTCGACTGGGTCAGGCTGAGCTGTCTGTTAACCACACACACCACATACAGCACAATACATTATAGTGAGTACCATGTTAACTGCTGGCGTCTGACTGGAAACTACAGAAGCACATTGCCACCATGCTAGAAAAAAAAAAGAATAAACCATCAGCATCTCATTATTACGAGACAGCATCTTATTACTACAAGAAAACAGATTATTAGACAACATCTCTTTATTATTGAGATAAATATGCTATAAAAATAACATAAATAAAGGACGTATATTCCCCAAATCCCAGCATTCATACAGATGCAAAAATTGGTCAGACATCTTTTCTTGTTTGATTATGAATGCTAGAGACACAGCTCAACTTCACCAGGATCCAAAATTTTAATAAAAGCCTGACAGTATTTTGCAGAACAACATACCCAGTCTGAAGTCATTTAAAATACTGTAATTTGTAAACATTAAGTTCCCCATGAAGTCATGCAAACTGATCAGATGGGAAAAATCAATGTCTAAGGGGTCTGAACAATTTGTTGCCTCTGTATAAACACTGGGATTTGTGAATCCTTATTCGTAACGTGTGTGTACCATCTACACTGCTCAGTGACATTAAAATCTCACTGTGGTTTAAGCCAAGTACGAAGTCAAATTTGAGTATCGGTTGGTAACCATGTAGGCTACACTGTACAAGCAAGATCACGTACGTTGTCTATAACAAAATGCTTTTCTTGTAGTAAGTAGATTCTTTTCTCATAATATTGCGAGGTTTTCTTGTAGCGACGACAGAGGTGGGACCAAGTCGTTGTTTTGCAGGTCACAAATAAGTCTCAAATCTTGGCATTCAAGTCCCAAGTCTAGACTGATAAGTCCAAGTCAAGTTACAAGTTATAATGTGCTCTTTACAAAAGTTAAAGCCAGAGGAGTACTGAGTTTAGCAAATTTACAGAAATCATGCAGGCTTTTTCAAATTGGTGTTCATCACTTTCTAGACAAACTTTATAGCTGTGTGGAAATATATGGGTATTTATAAGATGCATAACTTTGACTATAAAGACTGAATATTTCAGTTCAATTTCACAGGAGATGAGGTGTAGACTATTTTCACTAGGATACTCTCAGAACCCTGTCTCAGTTCACTCTGGCTTTGCTTTGGGATTCGCTTCGTGCCAAACAAAAGTTGTTGCTTTTGCATCTGATATTCTTGAACCACAGGTTCGACATGTTTTAGCTCTTTTGTTGTTGCAAATAACATAATTTTTGTAGGTGAAAGCTACTATCTGTCTACTAGCTACTATTTGCTACCGGAAACTGCCTCAGTGAATGAGCGCTCTTTCAACTGTGTCACTGTCTAGTGCAAGCTGATTGGCTGTCTGACTGGTCGAACGTTGACCTCGGAAATAAAGATTAAAGCTGATTGGCAGAAAATGAATTGTTTGTTGGGAAAAATGTATAGTTGATTCACTGCACACTTTTAAATGCATAATTTTTCATCTTTAGTTTTGAGAATATATCGAGTCAAAGGGCTCAAGTCCGAGTGAAGCCACGAGTCACTGATGTGTAAGTCGAGTCAAAAGTCAGCAAATTTGTGACCCAAGTGAAGGGAAGTGACAAGTCGAGTCCAAGTCATGTGACTCCAATCCAAGTCGAGTGCAAGTTGAGTCCAAGTCATGTGACCTAAATCCAAGATGAGTCCAAGTTGAGTCCAAGTCATGTGACTCCAATCCAAGTCGAGTCCAAGTCATGTGACTCCAATCCAAGTCGAGTCCAAGTCATGTGACTCCAATCCAAGTCGAGTCCAAGTCATGTGACCTAAATCCAAGATGAGTCCAAGTTGAGTCCAAGTCATGTGACCCAAATCCAAGTCATGTGACCCAAGTCATGTGACTCCAGTCCGCAACACTGATAACGAGATGCTTTTCTCATTATAACGAGATGCAGGTGGGGGTTTAATTTTCTTGCATGGCAGTAATGTGATTCCACAGTGAACATTTCTTTTATTTGTGCTAAATGTGCGTGTGTGTGTGTGTGTGTGTGTGTGTGAATACTCACGACTGGCAGGATGTGTTGTGCATAGGTATTTCCTCTAACGACACGTCGATCGTACATGATGTTTCCATAGACTGGTCGTCCTTCATTTCTGTATCACGTGAAAAATAAGTGATACCAATGAGTTTATAAAAAAAATAATAATAATAAAATAAAATACAAAAACACACATTAGTCAGTTAGTCAGTATGACAGTTAGACAGGGCGCTTATACAGATGCGCCAGATGACACAAGCACACAGTTAGTAGATTCAGGCAGAGAGCTCAGACGGGCTTACTCCATCACCGCGGGATCCGCGTGTCTCAGGCGGCTGGGGACGGCGTGTGGACGACTGGAATACGTGTAAGATCCATTCGGAGGCTCTCTTTTAGGCTGTAACACCGAAGTCATTCTAATAATATAAGACGAAACTGTATTAGATGGTGAAAAGAAGCAGATAATCCTAAGAAGCCGCCGAGTGCCAAGACGCGACGAACGTCTGTTACTATTTATGAAAGTTGCCCTAGCAACAGTAACTAAGTATGACGTCTCCGCGTGCTCATGGCCCCGTGTTTAGAGAGATTACCAATTCAACCCTGTGAAAATGAATGACTCTTTCCACCTCAAAGATATAATCCAGTCTTTTAATAATAATCATGTCAGTCAGCGCCTAGAGTATGATGATGTTATTATTTTTAATATGGATATGCTCATTTCTTTTCATAAACAAAACATTAAAAATTGCAGACCAATTTTATCCTTAAATCTTTAGGTTTACATTACTCCTCCTATCCATTAGTCTTACTTTAAAAAATAAATAAATAAAAAATAAAATAATAAAAATAAAATAATAAATGCAATAATTTTTTGTTAAATCATTACAACAATCTCGTTGAAGGAACTCAATTATCAATAAATAAATGAATGAATAAAATAAATAAATAAATAAATAAACAAACAAACAAACAAATAAATAAATGGCCCACCCTGGGGGAGGAGCACGGTGGCTTAGTGGTTAGGGGTTGGAGTTTTGATTCCTGCCTCCGCCCTGTGTGAGCGGAGTTTGCATGTTCTCCCCACGCTTCAGGGGTTTCCTCCGGGTACTCAGGTTTCCTCCCCAGTCTAAACACATGCACTACAGCATCATTACGGCTATAAATTAGTTAAATCTCTAAATTGTCCGTAGTGAGTGAATGGAGGTGTGAGATTTGGCACCCCGTCCTTGTGCCCCGAGTCCCCTAGGATAGGCTCCAGGCTCCTCCGCGACCCTCTGTAGGATAAGCAGTACTGAGAATGGATGGAATGAAGACCCACCCTGTGTCTGAAAGGCAGTCCCAAAATGCGCCCTAAACAATAGGCCTTGTTTCCTTGCAGCACCTGAGACAACTTTTTTTTTTTTTTTAAACCTGAAACTTTAGATCTCACTTCTGGTATACACTGGGGTTCCCTCAAGAAGCAATAACATAAAGAGAAAAACAAAAGGAGTGCCAGGGTTGAAATAATTCAACTACTACGAATAAAATGCACCTTGTTTGATGTACAGATCTTTACATTTAATCAAAAACAGAAAACAGAGGGCTTTTGTTGTTACATTTGCTTTTGTGGATGTGAAATTTGACTATAAGAATTAAGAAAAGATTGACTTGAAAATAGTGGTCTTGTTTTTCTTTACAAACAATATAAAAAAGCAAGCAATATATATCTGTCGTATGATGTACCTGTAACAAGCAAAAGTATATCTTTATGAAATGGAGATAAATGAAACAGATACACATATTCTGACAGACAAATATAGAATAGGGTTTTACTTTTTAATTCCACTTTAAGAACCGCGGTTTAAAAGGGATGGAACTTTTTTGTACTTAATATTTGTAACAAAACGTTCTTGTAAATGTGTTGGAAATTGTTGTAAATTTCCTTTGTAAAGTAGATCAAATCATGAGCTGATGGGTGAGAGAGGAAGCATAACTTCTCTTGTACAGTGTTACGCAGATCTAAAAGCACATCTACTGTAAGCATTTGATCCATTAGTATCTCTCAAAAGCTCAACAACAGTCTGAGGAATAGTGTATATGATAATAATCTGAGGAATAGTGTATATGATGATAATCTGAGGAATAGTGTATATGATAATCTGAGGAATAGTGTATATGACGATAATCTGAGGAATAGTGTATATGATAATAATCCGAAGAATAGTGTATATGATAATAATCTGAGGAATAGTGTATATGATAATAATCTGAGGAATAGTGTATATGATAATCTGAGGAATAGTGTATATGATAATAATCCGAGGAATAGTGTATATGATAATAATCTGAGGAATAGTGTATATGAAAACAGCCTGAGGAATAGTGTATATGATAATCTGAGGAATAGTGTATATGATAATAAT
>CM040985.1:20724262-20738298 GCA_022985145.1 Pangasius djambal
ATATAAATTCGCTGGTTTATTTACATTGTCTGGTTTATATACAGTCTCTGGTTTATTTATATAAATTCGCTGGTTTATTTACATTGTCTGGTTTATATACAGTCTCTGGTTTATTTATATAAATTCGCTGGTTTATTTACATTGTCTGGTTTATATACAGTCTCTGGTTTATTTATATAAATTCGCTGGTTTATTTACACTGTCTGGTTTATATAAATTCGCTGGTTTATGCAAATTCTTTTTTTTGTGTCATGGACAGTACACGCCGTACAGTGTATGTTTGTATATGTGACCAATGGAATATGAATTTGACATCTAGTCAAGTTACATGGTCCCTCCAACACTGGTTTGAAATGTACAAAAAATGTTTTTATTTTTTAACCAAGGTTTGAGAGTTCATATCTGTTGAGTCCTGCATTTTTTTACTCATTAACTTGTATTAGTACAGTTCAGTCACTTCAGACCTCTGAGACCTGTAAAACAAAGAAAAAAAGAACTTGCCCCATAGTGATTTCCAGTATTGAGTAATATTTCAATCATTAGTCTCAGTCAAAGGCTTTGGACTTGAAACCATTTTAATGATATTTTATCAGGTCACACAGTTCTGTTTAGTTGTAACTTAACCACAGTTGATTAAACTTGTATACGACAAGTTTTACTATTCATTTATTTAGATACATACATTTTGCTGTGGCATATTATTGTTTTGTAACCTTTGTAACCTCATTATTTGTGTTTTTGTTTTTTTTATTTGAATTTTTACAGTCTAAAATGCAGAAAGAAATTGAATTAACATACCTATATCTGTTTCATGTTCAGAATTGCAATTGGTTGTAAGCCAAATTTTCATAATCATGACAGGCTTATTTGTGATAAGTCGCATACAAATCTTTTAAACATGATGTGCCATTTGAGGATCTTTATGGCAGTGCTGGTTGGTAGCTTACAGAGTTACGAACTGTATCAGAATGTTACGTAATCACTGATGACACCTGTATTAACCGCTCTGTTCTGTGCAGCCATGTGGATGTACCTACTGGCTTTGGTGGTCCTGTACTATGTTGTGCGCTGGTTCCGTGAGCTGGAGAGAGTTCCAGACAGAGGGAGTAAGTACGTTTATATCACTGGCTGCGACTCCGGCTTCGGGAACCTTCTAGCACGCCATCTGGACAAGTGTGGATTCTGTGTGGTGGCGGCATGTTTTACAGAAAAGGGTGAAGAGGAACTGAAAAAATCCTGCTCAAGCAGAATGTCAACAGTCCACCTGGATGTCAGAAAGCAGGAAAGCATCGAAAAGGCTGCAGCCTTTATCAAGGAGCTAGTGGGGCACAAAGGTGGAGAAAACACATTTTATATATATATATATAATCTGTGTATGTGTGTGTATATGCTGATAGTCAAAAGCTGGACATTTAATGTTTTTTAGTTCATTTTATTACAGTTTACCCAGTAATATAAACTATAAGTTACGCTCTGCCTAGATTTGTCTTACAGTTGATACAACACATTTCATCACTGACTGATAAACAAGACACTTTTACATATGTTGTGTGCTACAAATGCTGAATTAGATACAGACAGGCATTCTCAGTTCACTTATACCTATTTCTGATTTAGATTTTCTAGAGCATTTAACTCGAAACAATTTACTAACATTTAGCTAAACATGTTAAAAAGCCTTTGGCAAACAGTGTACCCTCACTGTCCACTTTAATAAGACCACGTGCATACCTGCTCATTTATGCAGTTATCCAAGCAGTGCAGTGCAGAAAATCATGCTCACATTGAACCTCAGGATGTGGAAAAATGTCACCTCTGTGACTTTGATCGTATCATGGTTGTTGGTCCCAGAACGGCTGGTGTGTATATGTCATAAACTGCTGATCTCCTGGGATTTGCACACAAACTGGACTCTAGAGTTTACACAGAATGTTGCAAGGAACAAACAAACAAAACAAATAAATAAAATTGAGTGAGCAACAGTTCTGTGGGTGGACACACCTCGTTGATAAGAGAGGTTAGAGGAAAATATCCAGATAGGTTCGAGCTGCCAGGATAGATATAGTAACTCATATAATCACTCTTTAAAACTGTGGTGAGCAGAAAAGCATCTCAGAACACACATCAAACCTTGAGGTGAATCATCAACAAGGTGTTTCAGCGTACAGGCCCTCTTCACACAGGATTTCTTTTGTTTTTCACACCATTCTGTGTAAACTCTAGAGAGTGTTGTGTGTGATGTTGTGTGTGTATTCTGATTAAACCCAAATACAGATCAACAGTTTCAGACCAAACCATCCGGCACCAACAGCCATGCCACGGTCAAAGTCTGTGAGATCACATTTGTTAAATTATGCATTATTTTATATGCTGTGCTCCTGCCACATGATGCTGATTGATAACTGCATAAATGAGCAGGTGGAGAGGTGTTTTCTATTAAAGTAGACGGTGAGTGTATATACAAATGGCTGACAAATTACACGAAAACCTGATGGCTCTGTTTTGCTGTGAGGACATTTTGTTGGCATGGTTTGTGTCCAATATAAAGTGTTTCTAATTACCTTTATCTTAGGATAAAACATTTCTATCCTGATGGGACTGCTCTTTTCCAGGATGGCAATGTCAGTTCATGGTTTGTTGAGTATGAAAACCATGTATATGCCATGGCCATCACAGTCACCAGATCTAAAGCCAAGTGAACACCTACAGGGGAGTTGGACAGATATGTTAGGCAGTGCTCTAAGATGGTGTTCATTCCTCCAGTACAGTTCTGGAGACTTGTAGAATCACTGCCATTGCACAATGAAGCTGTTCTGGTGGCACCTTGTGTTGGCCAGATACTTTTGTGACCAAATTTGTCACCTATCTGTGTGTATATATAAAATACACACACTTGTTTTGGACCAGTGATGTTACTTGCTAATGGATTATTTTTATTATTATTTACTTGCTAATGGATTATCTGTTGTCAGACAAGTTTTGCAGTCTGAAGATCATGTCCTGCAACACATTTGTCATTGGGTGACAAGATGTGAACACAAAAAGAAATGAAGAAAATGAGGAAAACTTGTAACAGATCTTGTTATTGTGAGAGTGCAAAACTTCCACAAATATGCTAAAACTTTCCCGTCTTTGGCAGGTCTGTGGGCCGTGGTCAATAACGCGGGGGTCTCTGTTCCCTCGGCTCCCTGTGACTGGTTGACCCTGGAAGACTACAAGTCCATGCTGGCTGTCAACCTTGATGGAGTCATTGGTGTGACCCTGAGTGTCATTCCTCTCATTAAGAAAGCCAGGGGACGTGTGGTTAACGTGGCTAGTGTGTTTGGCAGGATCAGTCCAGTTGGAGGACCCTATTGTGTGTCCAAATTTGGTGTGGAATCATTTAATGACAGCCTCAGGTAGTGACAATTAGACATTGTTTTTTTTTTTTTTTTCTCAGCCTTTTCAAGTATATGAAAAACACTCTTTGTTGCAGCAAGTTTTCAATAACATTATTTTACGGATATACTGTGCCCACATTTCTGAAAGCAGATACTTTTTCTGTGATTCAGGATATCTATGTACCCATTTGGAGTGAAAGTCCTGTGTATTGAGCCAGGTTTCTTTAAGACCACTGTGACGGACACTGATATACTACTCAGAAATATTAAAATGCTCTGGGAAAGATTGCCAAAGGAGACAAAAGATGACTATGGAGACAATTACCTAAGCAAAGGTATATTTGAATCTAACAAGTTCAGCATGCAATTACTACGAGACCGTTTTACACAACGTGTAATTAAACATTCCTGTTTCTACTTTAACTGTTTTGTTTTTCTATGCTGACTAGTGGAAACAGTGATGAGAGAGAAGCTAACCAAGATGCCAGATGGTGACTTGATGAAGGTTGTGAGCTGTATGGAGCATGCCGTCTCAGCCGTGCGCCCTCGCACCCGTTACTCCCCTGGCTGGGATGCAAAATTTTTCTGGCTGCCACTGTCTTATGCCCCCACCTGTCTTTCTGACTACGTGCTACGTAGAGAAACCATCCAACCTGCCAAAATGGTGGATTAGACTGATGCTCTAAGCTACAATAAAGTCTAGTATTTAGACAATGACACGTTTATTTAGTTTTGTACTCTAGCAGGGATGGACAAATCAGTAGCCTGGGCACCCGGGACACACAGATTTCTATTTCTATCACTATTAGTTTTTTTTAATTTGCCATTTGCCACTTGGAGGCCAAGTAGATTTAACAACCAGAAAAATAAAAATAAACATACTTCCTATTGAAAACATAATTCCTTCTTCCTAGGAACAGGTTTTCATTTGATATGTAGATGCAACATACCTCATTACTGGATCTTACTGCCTGTTGCAGTACATAACCAAGGATCTGGTATTTACTAAACAGACAGGTACAATGGATATAAAAAGTCTACACACCCTGTTAAAGTGGCAGGATTTTGTGATAAAAAAAATTAAACCAATTAAATCATGATAGAACTTGACAGAACTTTCCACCCTCAATGTGAAATTACAGCATATAAAAAATTAAGTGAAAAACAATCAGAAACATTTTAGGGAATAATGAGGGGGGGAAAAAAAGTTAAATAATGTGGTTGCAGAAGTGTGCACACCTTTTATAAGTGAGGATGTGGCTGTGTTCAGCATGAACCAATCACATTCAATCTCATGTTCAGAAGTGATTATCATACAGCTGTCATCAATTCAATTATTCTGATTAACCCCAAATACAGATCAGCTGTTTCTGTAGGATTTTCTTGACCTCTTGGTTTCATCCGATTGCTGAAGCCATTGTCTGCAAAGAGCTGACAAAGCCTGTCACTTGTCGAACGATATCAATCAGTAGAGGGGTACAAAATAATTTCCAAAACATTAGATGTACCATGGACCACCATAAAGGCCATCATCAACAAGTGGAGAAAATGGGGTAGCACAGTGACATCACCAAGAACAGGACGTCCCTCCAAAATTTACAAATGGACAAGACAAAAACTTACTAGGGAGGCTGCCAAGAGACCTATGGCAACATTACTGATTGCTCTCTGCATGTGACAACGATCTCTCGTATTATTCACATGTCAGGGCTATGGGGTAGGGTGGCTAGAGGGAAGCCCTTTCTCGCAAAAAACATCCAACTAAATCACCCCAAACCATGTGGCAAAATGTGTTATGGTCTGATGAGACCAATTCCAAAACATAAAATAAAATAAAAGATAATAATTCCATAATTCCAAAAGGAAAAAAAAAGCAAAAAAAAAAATATATGTACATCACCAAAAGAACACCATACCCATGGTGAAGCATGGTGGTGGCAGCATCATGCTTTAGGGCTTTTTTTTTCTTCAGCCAGAACTGGAGCATTTATCAAGGTGGAGGGAATCATGGGTAGCTACAAATACCAGTTAATTTTAGTGCAAAACATTCAGGTGTCTGCTATTAGCTGAAGATGAAAAGGAATTTAACCTTTCAGCATGACAATGACTCAAAGCATTCATCCAAATCACCGAAGCAATGGCTTAACCAAAAGAAGATCAGTGTTTTAGAATGGCCTGGCCAGAGCCCAGACCTGAATCCAACTAAAAATCTGTGGGGTGACCTGAAGCGGGCTGTGCACAGGAGAATCCCTCACAATCTGATGGATCTAGAAAGAGTGGGAAAATATTGCTAAGTCAAGATGTGCCACGCTGATAGACTCTTATCCAAAAAGATTGAGTGGTGAAATAAAATCAAAAGGTGCTTTAGCAAAGTATTAGTTTAGGGGTGTGCACACTTATGCAACCAGGTTATTGTAAGTTTTTTATTTTTTCCTAAAAAGGTTCTGATTGTTTTTCACTTTATTTTTATACATTGCAATTGCACATTAATGGTAGAACAAAGAGCATTAGTTTCATTCTTTTACTTCACAAAAACCTGCCATTTTAACATACACATGTGTGTAGACTTTTTAAATCCACTATATGTGGTAACACTGGTGAACCCAAGCAGGAAAAAGTCCAGTGCAAAGCTGTTATATAACTCTCCTGCCAGCACAACAGGTATTCACAGTTAAACATCTTCAGAGAAAATAAAGACATTAGCCAGACTTGAATAACTTTGATAGAGGAGACTTAAAATAATACACTCGTGTGTATTAATGCACTACAGTTGCTAACTATTTTACCATATGTTATTACATTAGATCTTTGCCTAGTCTGGTTTTTGGGCAACCAAAACATGGGAAAAGAGGGCCTAGCTAATGAAATTATTTGTCCACCACTGCCTAGAATGCTTGATTATGAGCGTGTAGGAATCACAGTCCTTTAATACATAGTTCCACTATTTCAGAGAACATAACATCTGTCACAAATTAACATCATTTTAAATAAAACTGGAAGATTCCTTTAGTTGTGATTGACAGCTTTCTTTTGCAAGCTACAGACATCACAGAGTGGTTGATATCCTCCCTGATATATTCCACTTTTGGCTCTGAAAGGGTGTTTTGTGGAATTTGAGGTACAAAATGATATGCTTGTGTACATTCCAGAAATCATCATTTGTGCCATTTGCAGTCATATCATCAATAAACACGACGACCTGGACCTGGCAGGCCTGCCCATGCAACCATGTTGCACAGAGGAGGTTGAGCAATGGGATCTTTATCTAGTACAGGTTCTCTAGATTTCATCTTAGAAGCCTTTCTCTCAGAACGTAATATTCTTTAGAAGAGCTGTTTTGGCAGCACAAGGGGGACCTACACAATATTAGGCAGGTGGTTTTAATGTTATAGCTGATCAGTGTGTGTGTATGTGTGTGTGTGTATGTGTGTGTGTCTGTATATATATATATATATATATATATATATACACACACAGCACAAGAGTAGAAATATAATCGAACTTCGACTCACCACAGTAATACTGTCCCATAAGCTATGTTTTTGGTTGCATTTAGTTTATTCTTTCAAAAGAGCATGGGTTGAAATATCCAGCAAGATCAGGTTTCAGACACGAATGGCCTTGACCTGTTGATATGGAAGTTCTTTAAAGCCAAAGTGTCCTTACTGCACAGTTCCTTAAATGTGCACACAGCATTTTTAACCCTTATCTAAAAGTGAAGGAAGGTTATTAGGAATGCAGTTTTACTGGTTTTTCAGATTGTGTAATACTGTTCACAAAAGATTTACGCAGCTTACAAAAGACTTGCCACACAGCTTTGGAACCAAGATCTACAGCAACAGAGAGTACGGCCACATTTCTCCTTTACAATTTTTTTACTTTATCCGAAGAATACAGTCAGAAAGTAACTGCAAGTGTACTTCAGTAAAAATGGTAGATGTATATAATATCCAGATATGGAAAAACCACAATGTTACGTAAGGTCTTAGGCCAAAATGTGCAGCCAGAACAGCTTCAAAGCATGTTAGCACAGCATCACGTACTGGAGAAATGAAACACCATTCTTCCACAAGTATTCCCTCAGTTCGTCTACAGTCTTCCACGTGTTCAATTACTCTGAAATCTGTTGACTGTGAAGTCCAGAACATATGATTTATCTTTTCTATACTCATCAAAACATTCAGTGAACTCAGGTCCTTTTTGTCACCCTGGAAGTGATGACTCTCATCACGTTTCATCATAGGTGAAAGATGATCGGTCAAAATAATTGTATTGATTTGTGTCAAGAATGTGGGGAAGGATGATTTGTCCGATAAATCAATTTTCGGACCCCCCACTACTATAGGTTTGGCACCACTGCACTCTCAGATGTGCATTTGTCATCATAATAAGGGGTTTATAAATACAGTACATCCTACTATGATATAAGACCCAAAGTTTCTGTCCACAATAATACCACAAAAAAATAGGTTATGTCTGCAATAAAAAAATAAAAAAAAATCACCCAGTATCTAACATCATGTTCTATGGAAGTACTGTACTGTACTGTCTGTACTGCTGACATCCTACCAAAATAGTTATATAAACTAACAAGGTTTTGCTATACAGGCAGCAGGAGAGGAACAAGACCAGGTCATCAACTTGCCTACCATAGATTCTCAACTCAAGAGCGCCACTTTGAGGACAAACGTAACGTGTTTGCTTAAGTATTCACCCCCTTTAACATTTCCACATTTTGTACTATTAGAACCTGGAGCTGAAATGGACTTTACACAATAGCTTAAGATTTGAAGGTGATTTTTTTTATGTGAAAAAAAAGCAGATATTTGCTAGTTGCATAAGCATTCACCCCCAACTTCAACACCTGCTACAGCCACATTTGGCTGCAGGTCTTCTGGGATATGTCTATCAGCATTGCATATCTGTAATCCTGATATTTTTTTGCCCATTGTTAATGCAGAAGTGCTCACGCTCTGTCTAAAGACCAGTGGTGAACAGCAATTTCCAAGTTTTGCCACAGATTCATAATCGGATTAATCAATTACTTACGCCATCACAGACGTTTGGTGGACGGCGTTATTTACAGAGGCTTATGGTTGTGACTTATTCCCACATGCTTTAATAATAGATTTAATGGTTCTCCAAAATTTGAAATATTTATAACCAAACCCTAACTGATGCTTCTTCAGAACTCTGTCATGGACTAGTTTTGCTTCTTGGTGTAGGACCTAGTCTACATGTTTATTTAGGTATGTTCTCTGACAAACTGCGAGATCTTCCAGCAACTTCCTCCGATAAACACTGTTCCGTTTGGGAAAAGGTTTATTTATATTGAGATCAGGCGATACTAACTGCACTCAGGGGGACTCCATACATCCCATCCATTTCCCTTACTGCTTATCCTACACAGGTTTATGGGAGAGCCTGGAGCCTATCCCAGGGGTCTTGGGGCACAAGGAAGGGGACACCCTGGACAGGGTGCCAACCCCTTAAGCACGGGTAGAACATGCAAGCTTAGCTTAATTTAGGGGTTTCACAGCAACAGTTGTGAATACTTATGCAATTACAAAAACTGAAATGCTTCCCCTCTCCGCCCACCCCCTTCATCATGAGCCACATAACCCCATTTCTGTTCCAGTTTGTAACAAACCATGAAAAGTTTTCCAGGGTTGAATTCCTATACAAGCCACTGCATAACCTCTATACCAGATGTATTCAAACCACCACCCCCTGAACATGATGGGTATCAATGGTTTAAACCACTGTCCAAATTGTAATCATAAATGCAAAGTGCTAGATCTGAAACATCACCATAGACCTATTTAATTTTCCTAGTTCCCCCCTAAACTTTAGTTTTTAGTATAGTATTTGTCTTGGAGAGAAAACCATACCAGCCAATAATCTGAAAAATATTAAACCCACTCCAGTTCTGTATTTTTCTTTACAGCCAGTCAGTGTAAATTATTCTCTTAATTTCAGATCTCACAAAGGTCTGACCATCAAAGTGTTAGTCAATATCATACTTGCACTAGCATGATATGTGCATTCCTACCTGTAAGAATCACTGCAGACTGTGGCCCAATGATACAACACTTAACTTTTAGTTCAAAGCCCATTTGCAGGTACAAAAGAAACTGGACAGTCCATGGTAAGACAGATTTATTTCCATCTTTGTTATTGGAAACATTAAATATAACTTCAGAATGACTGACAATACAGGTACAATTGTTGAATGTGACTTTACAAATCAAGTGCTCCTCTCATTCCACTGCAACTTTTCAAATCCTGCCCAAAATACTTTTTTTTTTTTTTTTTACGAATGTTCCTCAGCCAGTTTCTCTGCCTTCTGGACAACCTCCTCGATGGGACCCACCATGTAGAATGCCTGCTCAGGCAATGCATCATACTCTCCTGTTCAAGATAAAAAGTACTTCAGTAAGATTGTACCAGAGGCCCTTTATATTCAATTGGCTCATTTTACCTGCTGAAACAAAATAGAAAATGAGGGGGTTGGTACAAACCTCCAAGAATGCTCTTGAATCCTTTGATGGTATCCTTAAGGGGCACCAGCTTGCCCAAGTGTCCAGTGAAGACCTCGGCCACCTGGAAGGGCTGGGACAGGAATCTCTGGATCTTACGGGCACGGGCTACAGTCAGCTTATCCTCCTCAGATAACTCATCCATACCCAGGATGGCAATAATATCCTGCAGAGACTTGTAGTCCTGCAAAGATATGCACAATTACTTATGTGAAAGTGACCATTACATTATTAGGATTCTAATTTGAAGGAAGTGGATTCAATAGAAAACCACTGAAAACTTCTTAACTAGCAAAGACATTCCAGCTGCCTCGAGTTGTACTACATGCCACATACCTGTAGGATCTTCTGTACACCACGGGCAACTTCATAGTGCTCAGTTCCCACAATGTTGGGGTCCATGATACGGGAGGTGGAATCCAGAGGGTCTACAGCAGGGTAGATACCCAGCTCAGCAATGGCACGGGACAACACAGTGGTGGCATCCAAGTGGGCAAAGGTGGTGGCAGGGGCAGGATCAGTCAAGTCATCAGCAGGCACGTAGATGGCCTGAAGAACATCAAGAATTCAAGTTCAAATCCAATCAAAAGTTATTAAAACCAAAGCAATCAAAAAATAACAGGGCAAACAAATTGCATTTAAATCCAGGTACAAACCTGTACAGATGTGATTGAGCCTTTCTTTGTGGTGGTGATTCTCTCTTGCATGGTACCCATGTCAGTAGCCAGGGTTGGCTGATAACCCACAGCAGAGGGAATACGACCCAGCAAGGCAGACACCTGGAAAAGAACGAGATGTGAATGTGGCTGGCTACACCGCACATTATGAAAAATCAGACATCCATCTGTAATTACCTCTGATCCAGCCTGGGTGAAGCGGAAGATGTTGTCGATGAAAAGCAGCACATCCTGTCCCTCCTGATCACGGAAATATTCAGCAACGGTAAGTCCAGTCAGAGCCACACGGGCACGGGCGCCTGGGGGCTCGTTCATCTGTCCGTACACCAGCGCGACCTGGAGGAAGAACACGTTTGTGTCTTTCCATTTCTGCTCTAAGGCAGCAGCTGCACCAAAATCAATTCAAAAAGAAAAGATGGAATAATCCTGAGTTACCTTGGAGGTGGTATCCTTCAGGTTGATGACACCAGACTCGATCATCTCATGGTACAGATCATTTCCTTCACGGGTCCTCTCCCCCACACCAGCAAACACGGAATAACCACCATGGGCTTTAGCCACATTGTTGATCAGCTCCATAATTAACACAGTCTTTCCTACACCAGCACCA
The DNA here is from genome assembly GCA_022985145.1 of Pangasius djambal. NCBI lineage: Eukaryota > Metazoa > Chordata > Actinopteri > Siluriformes > Pangasiidae > Pangasius > Pangasius djambal. The sequence continues at coordinate 20,735,469 of CM040985.1, forward strand.
CCAAACAGACCTGCACAAGGTTTGGGGGAAGATGGACAGCACATTTGTAGATTCAGATTTTAGGTCAAAATTCAGAATCAGAATCATTCAAATGCACACAATCTCAACTTACAAATGTGAATCTCAGCAGTTGCTATAAAACATGCAATAAATGGCTTGCTATTATTTTTAATAAACTACCAATCTATAGATTACATCTCTTGACACACCCCTCCCCAAAGTAACTAGTTGCAGGAAAAACTCGTGAATGCATTGTAGGTGCTGGAAGATGCATCAACATGTAAAAATTAAGTTCTGAAGGAGTCTGAATCATACCGATCTTTCCACCCTTGGCATAGGGGGCCAGAAGGTCGACCACCTTGATTCCTGTGACCAGAATCTCCTGTTCCACACTCATGTCAGTAAACTCTGGGGCCTCAGCATGGATGGCAGCAGTCCTAAAGACAAAACATTTTACTGTCTAGCAACAACACTGTGGGGCGAAACACCATGAAATGCTATAAACACATTTGGTCTTACGTTTTTGTGGTGATTGGTCCTCGCTCATCAATGGGCTCGCCAATGACGTTCATGATCCTGCCCAGCGTCTCAGGTCCCACAGGGATTCTGATAGGGGCACCAGTATCCAAAACCTTCTGGCCACGCACCAGGCCCTCAGTACCATCCATAGCGATGGTACGTACAGTGTTCTCCCCTGTTGGAAATAAATAAATAAATAATAAATAAATAAATAAACTCAACCAAATCCCTAACTTTCTAATTAAACCCCATTCCCTATCCAAATCCTGCCACCCCAAGGCACAGAAGATGCCACAATCTGAAGAGATTATGACCAATTTGTCTCCTTCACCTAACTATACATAACTAGTACACTGAAATCCTAATGCCACTAAGACACGCATAACTTCGATTCTATTGGTACAAGTTGTGTTAACAGAGTACTTACTCCAGTAAATCTTTGCTTTAACGGCATTCTGTTGGACAGTGAACTACTTGGGCTGAAGAATGGCGTTACATTACTCCCCGTGTACATAACAGGGTCCAGGATTTTACCCACCTGATGGCGGGGCTTGACTGCAACCCCTGGACTCACCAGTGGGTTCAGACTGTCTTAACTACATACCCATAACCATAACTACGTCACATCTGTATGCTGTGTGAATGCTTTAAGATAAACAGAATATTGGCTTTTAGGGGACCAAAAAAAAGTCCTTAAGTACCTCAAAAAGCCTAAAAAAAAAAAAAAAACATTCAGTTGTGCAATAACTAGATGTAAGCAATTCACTGTGTTGCACGAGTGTAAACTTATTTGCTTTAAGAACATAAACGTCACTAATCTGGTCAAACAAACCCTTATACTAGAAATAATCTTTAGATTCTGTATTTGCATAAACCTAATTCATTGGCTACATTTACATGCACATCAAATTCTGTTTAAGGTCTATATTCAGGTTGCAGCCATATTCCGAATACGATGTTTATATGCGAACAGGCATCAGAATATTCCTGTATACGTGGTTGTTGTAAGTATGCCCGAGTTGCCGTTCCTAAATACCTAGCCTACAGCTGAGCATCTGTATACATCTCCTTCCAGTGGATTTTCTGAATGAGGTTACATGCAACAAATTTCTGATTAAAACGGGCATATTCCAGGGATGGGAACTGTAATCTGAATCGGGCAATCAGAGTGCGGCGTTTACATGACTCAATACTAAGTAGAATATTACCAAAATCTGATTAATATCAGAATATTGATGTGCAAGTGTGTCCATATGGTGCTGCACTAACACGAGTTATAATCTAATCTTGATGGAGTCGTCAGTGCAGCCCGATCCCTCAACACTGCTGGTTAAGTGGAGACTCTGGAGCATTTACCCAGGTGCTGAGCCACCTCCAAGACGAGCCTGGTGTCACGACCGGTCACCTCCAGGGCGTTGAGGATCGGCGGCAGACCTTCGTCGAACTGCACGTCCACGACGGCGCCGATGACCGCCACGATACGGCCGCTGGCGGCGGCGGCAGCAGCAGCGGGAGCGACATAATCCCTGCCTGGAGAGAGAGAGAGAGAGAGAGAAACCACAGAGATTCAATGAAACAACAATTGATACAGGAAGTCACGAGTGTATGAAAGTAGACAAGCTAGCGTTTCAAAGTTGCTCGAGATGCAAAGGTTAAGACGTTTTCTTTTCGTAAAACTTATGACGCGTCTTCAGTCCTGCGTTTTCTGCAGCTCGAGGTCAAAACATTAGCTACAGCAGCTAGCTAGCCTCCGCTGCCGGTTAGCACACTACACAGGTTAGCTAGCTGGCTACGGGTGCGTGTACTACACTGACGTCAAATAAATACGCAGATAAGCCTTACTTTATATTTTAAAAAAAACAATAATGTAAGTAAATAAACAAATAAACGCACCGTTCTTTAGTCCACGACGCTACCTTGCCATGTTAGCATCTAGTTAGCTAACTGGCTAAGCTCACTTAGCCTTCATGTCACTTCCACCATGACACATAAAGGTCATTACGGTTTTACGGCAACCACTATTACTGCTACTCCCCAGTTTGTTTCGTGATAGGAAGACGCGTCATTCTCGACAAATAAAACTTGCACACACTGTTGAATATTAAAGAAAGATAATATATTAACAGAAGACGGCAGGCGGTGAAAGTCTGCGGCCTGCCCGCATGCTGCCGGCCTCGTCATGGCGGCGTCATTGAGTTCAGAAGAACCGTAAAGCAGCACAAAACTCTCAAAACAGACGTCAAATGGGTGCATAGCTTACGAGAAAACAGCGCCGCTGGAGCTCCGGTGAAAGCCTTCAGGGGGGTAACCC
>CM040985.1:20746096-20760054 GCA_022985145.1 Pangasius djambal
TAATATATTAACAGAAGACGGCAGGCGGTGAAAGTCTGCGGCCTGCCCGCATGCTGCCGGCCTCGTCATGGCGGCGTCATTGAGTTCAGAAGAACCGTAAAGCAGCACAAAACTCTCAAAACAGACGTCAAATGGGTGCATAGCTTACGAGAAAACAGCGCCGCTGGAGCTCCGGTGAAAGCCTTCAGGGGGGTAACCCCGGGCTTGAGAGCCTGCAAAGCCCCTGTGCAGCAGCGTCCCACTGCTCCCAACATCGTCAAAATGGCTGAAGGTGGAACGGGACGGCGGCTCGGCGCGGCTTATATACACCCGGGGTGTGTCCGGACTGCGCATGCGCGGAGCATGGCGGCGTCCCCAATGCGCATGCGTCCTTTCCTGAAGGACAGCTATGGCAGCCAGGAGTCAATGGGAAACATGTATTCTTGTTGTCTATTTTAATCTCAGTGCTCTTGACTTCTTTGTGGCTTCATGTACAATAAGTCTGCCAGATTACACGAAAAATGTAACTAGAGATCTAGAGATACAGGGCGTAATCTTCACCGATCTTTAGCAACAAATAAATGACTCTCATTGGGAATATACAATATGGAAAGAAGCTTCTAATACCTAATACTCTGATTCCCTTGAACAGAGATGCCATAAAGCATGGGGAGGAGGGGATGATAGTTCAGGGTCTGTGTAAAGTTTGAATGACAATTGTCCATCAAATTAGTGCACATGTTCTCCCATGTTTGTGTGGATTTCCTCCGGGTTCTCTAGTTTCTCCTACCTCCCAAAAACATGCTTGTAGATGGACTGGCTATGGTAAATTGCCCCTAGGTGTCGATGAGTGTTTGAATGTGTGTGTGCATTGTGCCCTGCAATTGACTGGTGTTCCCAGGATAGGCCTTGATCCACTGCGACCCTGGCCAGGATAAAACCGACGATGAATGATACATCATAGACAACAGTAAGCAAAGTTTTGAACATTATTGTTCAATTTAATAAAGGAAGCTGGACAAAAACCTACCAGCTGTCAGAAATCGTCTGGCCGCTTGACCAGTCCAGCCTGTGTTTTAGCCGCTGGTAGGTGGTCAGACCAAGCTGGTATTTTCAGCAGGGTTTATTAGATTTAAAGTTATAACATTTGATAATGTGAATTTTTCCAACATGGCATGAATTTAATTATACATATACAATTATAATTCAGGCCCTATTGTCATAAATATTCTTTCACACACCTCAGTGTGTGAGAGTATAGTCAAAACTAAATACCGACTTGACTAAACTTTTGGTGACATCATGTAATGAATTTGATATAAAGACTGCAATGATACTTTTTTTTAAATTTATAACCATCTGTTATAGTTATGTTCCCATCCCTCCTACTGCCAAATGGAGGGATTATCTGGTGGGTAATTTCAGCCTTGTCATGCATTCATTATTTATCAGTTAATCAGTCCATCCCTACATCCATTCATCATTACACAACAAGACTTTTTTGGGGGAAAATGACACTAATGTAAGAGGATACAGCATAGATCCTAGTCATACATCTACTAAATAAGACTTGGCTAGTGACAATAAGTTAAGCCAGTATGTTGTTTTTGACCATTATATAACTGTTCATAGGCTGTATGCTAGGAGGTCAAAAATAACATTAATAACATTTTTATTACATGTTCAGTATTTGTAATGTTTTTATCTGTCTCTGTCTGGCATTTTATTTCTTTTAAGATGCTTTTTAGGTATCAGTTTTGTGATGTTGTGTCAGTAATGATTCTTCTCTAATGTGTCAGAATAGTTACTCAGTTAAATCTTAAGAGAACATCTACTATACTTAAATAAATATTATTTATTATATAGTTATAATAAAATTATTTTACGTGGCCTACCACTTCGTGGCTGAGTTGCTGTTGTACCCAATTGCTTCCACTTTGTTATAATACCACTAACAGTTGACCATGGAATATTTAGTAGTGAGGAAATTTCACTTTTTGCACAGGTGGCAACCTATCACGCTACCACGCTTGAATTCACTGAGCTCCTGAGAGCGACCCATTCTTTCACAAATGTTTGTAGAAGCAGTCTGCATGCCTAGGTGCTTGATTTTATACACCTGTGGCCATGGAAGTGATTGGAACACCTGAATTTAATTATTTGGAGGGGTGTCCCAAAACCTTTGGCAATATATTGTACAGTGGATATAAAAAGTCTACACACCCCTGTTAAAATGCCAGGCTTCTGTGATGTAAAAAAAAAAAAATAAATGAGACCAAGATAAATAATTTCAGAATTTTTCCCACCTTTAATGTGACCTATAACCTGTACAACTCAATTGAAAAACAAACTGAAATCTTTTAGGTTGGGCAAGTAAAAATAAAAAACCAAAATAATGTGGTTGCAAAGTGTGCACACCCTTAAACTAATACTTTGTTGAAGCACCTTTTGATTTTATTACAGCACTCAGTCAATCGGATTCAGGTCTGGGCTCTGGCTGGGCCATTCCAAAACTTTAATCTTCTTCTGGTGAAGCCATTCTTTTGTTGATTTGGATGTATGCTTTGGGTCGTTGTCATGCTGAAAGATGAAGCTCTTCTTCATCTTCAGCTTTCTAGCAGAAGCCTGAAGGTGTTGTGCCAATATTGACTGGTATTTGGAACTGTTCATAATTTCCTCCACCTTGTCTAAGGCCCCAGTTCCAGCTGAAGAAAAACAGCCCCAAAGCATGATGCTGCCACCATCATGCTTCACTGTGGGTATGGTGTTCTTTTTGCGCCAAACGTACCTTTTGGAATTAGGGCCAAAAAGTTCAACCTTGGTTTCATCAGACCATAGCACATTTTCCCACATGCTTTTGGGGGACTTCAAATGTGTTTTTGCAAAATTTGGCCAGGCTTGGATGTTTTTCTTTGTAAGAAAAGGCTTCCGTCTTGCCACCCAACCCCATAGCCCAGACATATGAAGAACACGGGAGATTGTTGTCACATGTGCTACACAGCCAGTACTTGCCAGAAATTCCTGCAGCTCCTTTAATCTTGCTGTAGGCCTCTCGGCAGCCTCCCTGACCAGCTTTCTTCTCGTCTTTTCATCAATTTTGGAGGGACGTCCAGTTCTTAGTAATGTCGCTGTTGTGCCACATTTTCTCCACTTGATGATGATGGTCTTCACTGTGTTCGATGGTATATCTAATGCCTTGGAAATTCTTTTGTACCCTTCTCCTGACTGATACCTTTTAATAATCAGATCCCTCTGATGCTGTGGGAGCTCTCTGTGGACCATGGCTTTTGCTGTAAGAAAGTGTCAGGAAAAGCCTACTAGAACAGCTGAACTTTATTTGGGGTTAATCAGAGGCACTTTAAATGATGGCAGGTGTGTACTGACTCCTATTTAACACGAGTTTGAACGTGATTGCTTAATTCTGAACACAGCCACATTGCCAGTTGTAAGAGGGTGTGCACACTTATGCAACCACATTATTTTGTTTTTTTATTTTTACTCACCCCCCCCTAAAAGATTTCAGTTTGTTTTTCAGATGAGTTGTACAGGTTATAGGTCACATTAAAGGTGGAAAAAGTTCTGAAATGATTTATCTTGGTCTCATTTTTTTTACATCACCAGAAATCTAGCATTTTAACAGGGGTGTGTAGATTTTTATATCAACTGTATATAAATAATAAATCAGAATAAAACTGTATAAATCAGAATAAAACCGTACTGGATTTATGAACTATAACTTATGACATGTATGCAAAGATTTCCAAGAGGTAGAGGACAAACCTCCCACACAGGATGCAGCTTATTTGGAGTCTTTATCTAATGAGTCTTTATCTAGTGAAATGAAATTTTCATATTTTCCCATTTACTCCAAATGTAATCAGTTACATCAGTTTGGTGTCCAACATTTCTTTAGTTTTTCACTGGAGAATAATGTAGCTAACCAACAGGTGAAAGAAACAGTGACACACCAGGGGCAGAGGGAAATAATAATAATAATAATAACAACAACAACAACAACAACAATTATTATTATTATTATTATTATTATTATTATTATTATTATTATTATTATCTGTAACACGTGCTCAGGACATTACCCCTTCCCACCAGCAGAGGTTGCAACATCTATTTAACATTTCTGCTTCACATCCTGACTCCTTAGTATATAAACACACCAAGATCACTCATTCACTGTGACGCCATGTCAAACACTGCAGCTGTTTAATCTCTGAGCCTTGTTATCCTATTGAGTAGCGTTGTATGGACAAAGTGTTGATCATTTCTAACCAACCGTGTTGAAAAATGGTTGGTTTCTTGAGTATCCTAATGGCCCCTATCGGTCAAAAATATAGACCTGCATGCCACGTAAAACGTTATTAGATAACAGCACAAAAAGCCAAATATAAATAAATAAATGTCTGATTTAAGCAATGTCAAATAAAGGAATTGTTAAAAGTGTACCACATTTTTATCTTAGTATGGGTGGAGACGCCTTTCTGTATGGCGATGGAGCTTATAATGGTATTAGTTGCACATCAGTTGTGTTGCTTTGATAGGTCATTGATGTAATCCTGTCTGTAAGATTAAAATCTACCGAAGAATAGTGTGATTCAACTGAGCAGTGACAGTGTTTCTTCCAATGGGTACTGAATGCAGCTTTGAGATTGTAATTAGAATATAGACTAAGTGAAACAGCCTCAGCTCCATTCTCGAAGCAACCCCTAAACAAGGCTTCATACCATCATCGGTGACCATATTACAGGAAACCTACTCAAACAATGATAGAGTTTCAGCTGATTGTACCCTGCCTTCTCTTTGCTCTGGTACCCAGCATAACATCACTAATCCAGTGTTTGACCCTCTGCTTGCCCTCGTGGTTTATTCTTTTGGATTTTCCTTTGACCTGATTGTACTGTGACACAGCATAGTTGAGAAGTGACAAATCCATTGACTTGTACCAATTAGTTCTATAGTCAGCTGTATCTAAGTTGTTAGGAGGGATGTAGCATTGTTTCATCAATTAGAGTTAACTTATTCTGAATTACAGCTTTGTTTGTCTCCCTATGTCCATGTGGATTTCCTCTGCGTTCTCTGGTTTCCTCCCACCTCCTATGCCAGTGAATAGTCTACTCCGAATTTCTCCTAGGTGTTAATGAGTGGATGAATGTGCGGGCATAGTGCCCTATGATGGACTGGTGTCTCATCCAGGGTGTATTTCCCCTCGTGCCCAGTGTTATTGGGATAGGCTCTGGGTCCAGTGCAACCCTGACCAGCATAAAGCAGTTACTAAAGAAGAATAAATGAAGATTTGTTTGGATACTTGATGTCTGAGCCCTCACATGATTTTGCATTGATATGCTGAACATTATAGTCCAGGTAAACTGAATGAAATGCCTATAGATGGCAGTATTGCATTTTGTAGTTTTTCATTGCTCAAAACCAGTACAAGCAGCAAAACACATAGACTTTGCGCATGTGTCAGTAACTCCATCTCACATGTAATGACATGTGACCTTATGATGTCATCAAGAACAATGATTTTAGGAGTATGCTAAACACATTAGACCCTTGGTATGTTATCCCTACCCTTTATTTTATTACAGACAGGCCTGTGAACACTAACTTAAACAGCAAGTAGTTGATCCCTGTTAAGCTAGAAGTATTAAATATTCAAGTTCTGTTTTCAAGTTCAAGTCAGGTGCATTTTAATTGTCGTTCCTCTATAGTAACTTGTAAATATTGCAATGAAATGTTGTTTCTTCAGGGTCATGGTGCAACACATAATGATGCGGTAGCACTACACAGGACTACATAAAATGCAAATACATGACAATACAATACAATAAACACACAGTACAATAAATACACAGGACAGTAAAAACACAGTACTAGACAGGACAACCAACCAGAACAGAATTGTATAGAATACTGTTGCTGACTGTTTTAATGGGTAATTATAGGGCTGACTGTTTAAATAGGGATTTATATAAATGTAGACTTTTAACTTATTCTATATCCCTGCTACTTTCTCAGTTTCTCAATTAAATGAGCATTTGGACATAAAAAGGTATGAGAGTTGTGCATCCTGTTTCCCTCTCCAGTTGTTGGTGCACAGGTCTGATACTCCACTCAGAGCTTTCAAGAAAAAGAATTATTCGCTCCCTGAAAATGTGTCCTCTCCAAATAAACCCAGTGCACAATATCCTCCAACAGGGCAAGATCATTCATGCTAACATGCCGATTAGTCGTTCACGGAGACTGAGTGTAAGTACAGTAAGTAGTGTTTGTATTTTACAGTAATTACAACTAAGGAAAGGCAATGGATTTTGCAAGTAGTACAGCTTAGCAGACCCAGGCATATTCTATAAATATGGAAATATTATACATGTCTCAGTTGATATGAATATTGTCTATACTCACATACAGTAACATTAAATAACTATTGCATGCTTCTATAAAAATTAATGACAAAGTATTTTCTAAACTCTGTGTTAGCTAACACAACTGATGCACGACCGTATACAATGTGTATTTGACAAACTGATTACACTACAACTATGATTTGGACTATTATAGTTACATAACTGGAAATTAGCCCTCTGTAGTTTTTGGAAGGGTACGGAATAACCAACATACAGCACAAAGTAACTACTGAATTAAAATTTAAAAAAAAGAAAAGAAAAGAAAGAAAAAGCACTAACTCTCTATAGCATCTTTACACGCCTTTTTTTTTACAGCATAATTTCCTTAGCAATGTCTAAGAACATTGTCCAGAAGCCCAAAACAGAGTGTTTCAGTTTTCTTATAATAATTAGAGTAATTATACAGTGTAATATTTTAATTAGGAGAGGAAATGCTATTTGCCAGTCCTGATGTGTTTTCAGACATTAGAGGGTGATTTGCTCTGCTTTGAGACAACTGTAATTGAGCTGTAATGCACAGATGGTGCTGCTGCTGTGACCCTGAGCAAACATGACTGCAGAGTTAAGCACATTAGCAGCAGTGTTTGGATGTTTGTCCTGGATGCACTGGCACCTGCATGATAAGACAGGATTTTGCATTTTGTGTGATAAGGGTTTAGTTCTACTGATAACCACCTTATCTCTCATTTCTTTAAAATATGGTATGTTTACTTTGTTTTAGATGCATTTTTTCCCACAAGTAGGCATGCAATGTTTAAAGTACAGCTTTCATTCATGTCTAAAATTGATTTATATTTAGCACACAATACGAACTTTTGAATACACTATAAATCAGGGGTGTCCAGTCTTATCTTAGGAAGGTGCCGGTGTGGGTGCAGGTCTTCATTCCATCCAAGCAGAATCCACACCTGAGTCTACTAAAAGCCAAGATCAACTGATTAAACCGGTAGAATCAGGTGTGGCTCCTGCTTGATTGAAATGAAAACTTGCACCCACACTGGCCCTTTGTGGTTAAGATTGGACTCCCCTGCTATAACTAAAGGAGCAGAACAAAAGGTAGTTTACCTAACAAGACATTTAGGGCTCTATTTTTCTGCCAGTGCAAGTTTAATTTGCTGATTAGTTAATGCTATTTTTCATTGTCATCAATGAATGCGCTGCACTGTATTGGATGGAGTGATGAAAAAATGGGTGTGACATTCCATACCCACCAATGCAGTGAGATTTTCAACCTTATTTAGCTCCCCTAATATACCGAGACCCCCTTTTAGAGCTGATGACGGGATAAGACAGTATTTTCCTGACATCAAATGGAGCGTTGTAACTCCTGTACCATGTCTTACAGCCCAGTTTACTGGATGTGCATTACTTATGTAACTCAACTTAGCATAAAAAAAAAAAAAAAACTACTGTTGTCTGTATGCTTTTCTTACTATATTACCTCCCTCAGTTTTTTAACTGTTAGTATTCTTAGTCCATGACCTAGTGAACTAGAACCAGGATGTATTTATGATAGAGACTTCAAAGCACTACTGTAAGTCACTCTGGATAAGGGCTTTTGCCAAATGCCATAAATGTAAATGTACGTATGAAGTTCAACACAAACAGACTACTTCATCCAAATACTACAGTAAATACAACAGATTTAATTAGCTTATTTTATCTGTAACAAATTAGACAAAACTATTTAGTGGGTACTAAAGGGAAGCTCCTATTTCAACCAAACAAGGAGTGGATAAGCTTCTGTTTCAACCAGCTGAGATACTCAAAAATAAAAACCCTTTTCTATAAACATATGTGTAAACTCCATAGAAATCCGACTATTAAAACAACAAATATATTTACATAATAGGTGGCATCGTCGATGTTGCTCAGATACCAAAGCATTATCAATCTTTGGCAGTGGTGGCTAAGTGACTAAGGCTTGGGGCTACCACTCAAATCCCAGTAGCACCAAGAGGCCACTGTTGGGTCCTTGAGCAAGGCCCTTAACCTTAACCTCAACCTCAATTGTAAGTTGCTTTGCAAATATGTACTTTCCCTTTCCCTCTTATGACCTCTCTTTGATGCTTTCCAAAAGACGTTCTCAAAATAATCTAAATAATCCCGTAACTCTAAAAGTGTAACAGTTTTTCGCTGTAGGAACTGGTGTGAAGCAGATTATCTAGATAAGGTTCTGGGGCACAGGGCTTGGATTCTCCTAGGACATTTAGCAATTGGTTAAAAACAGACATGGTAGAGATCGCAGACTATCTTGTCTTCCAACCCACTGACATGACGTGTTTGCTGTAACCCAAATAGATATATTTAATTGCCTATGTAGTGACCCATGAGCATCAGTGCTAGTGATAAAAAAAAGTGAAAATTAAGTGATAAAGCTCCTTCATCATTACTATATAATAATAAAATAATTATTATATAGTGTATATGTGAAATAGAACTTGTTTGCCCACTATTTGCCTTTAGAACTGACTTTTTAATACTTTGGGAGCAGCTTATGGATCCTCTCTTCTGTAATACCTTCTTTTCTCTTTCTTGTTCTTCAAGTCATGTGTACAGAGAGATGTGTACTCCTAATTAGAGGGTCAAAACTTTTTTCAAACTGTTCTGCTGATTTTGTATCATATTTTGGATTGTTGTCGTGTTGTCGTGTTGAGCTACATTTCATTTTCAGCATTTTGGATATCTTGATTGAATATTGCATTGTTTTGTTTTGCGATTAAACACTGCAACGTGTCCAAACAGGCAAAATAATTACTGAAATAGACCCAATTGTCTATACGATGTTGTCTCGATTATTCAGATTCTCAAGAGCTGCACTCACCAGTCACTTTAATAGGAACACCTGTACACCTGCTCATTTATGCAGTTATCCAATCAGCCAATTGTGTGACAGCAGCACTATTCATAAAATAATGCAGGTACAGGTCAAGAGCTTCGGTTAATGTTCACATCAAACATCAGAATGAAGAGAAATTGTGATATCAGTGACTTTAACCATGGCATGGTTGTTGGTGCCAGAAGGGCTGGTTTGGGTATTTCCAAAACTGTTGATATCCTGGGATTTTCACACACGACAGTGACTAGAATTTACACAGAATGGTGCAAAAAACAAAAACATCCTGTGAGCGGGGGGTCTGGAGGCTGAAACACCTTGTTGATGAGAGAGATCAGAGGAGAATGACCAGACTGTTGATGAGCCTGTGCCCATGTTAGCCTCAGGTTCCTGTTCTTGGCTGACAGGAGTGGAACCCAATGTGGTCTTCTGCTGTTGTAGCTCATCCACCTCAAGGTTCGATGTTTTGTGTATGCTGAGATGCTTTTCTGCTCACCACGGTTGTAAAGAGTTATTATATTAGTTACTACATCCTTCCTGGCAGCTCAAACCAATCTGGCCATTTTCCTCTGACTTCTCTTATCAACAAGGCGGTTCCACCCTCAGAACTGTTGCTTACGCTGTGTTTTTTTTTTTTTCCACCATTCTGTGTAAACTCTACAGACTGCTGTGTCTGAAAATCCCAGGAGATCAGCAGTTTCTGAAATAATCAAACCAGCCCTTTCGGTATCAACATACAACGATCAAAGTCACAGAGATCACACTTTTTCCCCATTCTGACGTTTGATGTGAGCATTAACTGAAGCTCTTGATCTGTAGCTGCATGATTTTATGCATTGCACTCCTGCCACTTGATTATCTGATTAGAACGTGCAGGTGTACAGGTGTCCTTATTAAAGTGGACGATGAGTGCTTTCATGTGTACAAAACACATTTTCAATGAATATCAGATAAGATGGAGACCCCTTTGAATGAAATAAACAAAGAGAGTGTTAGATAGAGAGAAGGTGATCATTTGGGATGTCCAAATAAGAACACTGATTTAGACTCGAATGTCTGAGAATCAGTAGGATGAGGTAAAAGCCTTGTCTTCCTTTCCACAGTGTCAGATGAACGCATGTGCTTCTGTCATTACAGAAATTTCCACACTGATACCGAACTGACATGCCAAGTGGAAGCAGGTCTTTGTGCGCAGAGCATTTCTTTTACCATGTTAAGCTGTCAAGACTTTTAAAGGATGGTGTAGGAAGCATTGCTTCTTGTAGACTAGATGATTCAATATCGCATAGATGAGCCAAGGTTAGGTATCACTCTCATCATATGAACTAAGTGGAATCATATCATCTTCTCTTGGTGACAATTGACAGGATGAATGACTTCCATTTGGAAGGTTACCAATCTCTGATGGGTGGAGCATGACATCAGGTGGGTGGGAGGGACTAGAGTGGTGGGAGGAGCATAGGGAGTTAGTTGGGCTGAGCTGTATGGCCGTGGTGTCCTGCAGCGTGTGCTCGCTGGTCTCCATCTCAAATGCAGTTCCACCCGTCCTCATTAAGTCCCAGTGGTCCAATCTTGTGTTGGCATGAGAAGATTGGGCGAAAGACTGGCGACTAAATATGCAACACACTCCAAAAAATGACAGCGCCACCAGCAGGAGGAGGGGCCCAATGATGATGGGTGGGTTGTTTGCGGGCAGCATCTTAGCAAAGCCAAAAGCACCCACAAGAGTGATGTTGATCCCAGCGAGCATGATGCAAAGTCCACAGGCGCAGCACAGAGCCGGGGACGGGTGGCTGTGTGGACGCAGGGATCGCTTCTTCTTCCCTGCAGCCAGATGTGGGTCTTGTTTGGAGCAAATCATCCTCCCCGTGGAGTCTCCTCACTTTCTCAGCACTTACTTTTCAAGGTATCTGGTAAGACAGAGGAAGGGAGTGGGACAGGCAGTGATGATTAATGAATGCAGCAGGGGAGTGGAATAACATTTGCTGTTGTGCTAATATCCGTCCGGCTGTGTGTCATTTCAGAGGGAACTCTCGGGAGGGGCAATTCAATTAGTGCAGCCAAGTCCAGATGACTGCAATGATGAGAAGCTTTGTAAATGGCTCAAATTACTCTGCCATATAACTTTATTACTTGGTTTGTCTGTGAAAAGATCTTTTGGACAGGCTTTGGTGCTGTAAATGCTGTGTGAGACATTAACCAGGAATATGGCATGCAGTTCTCTATGGACATGCATTTATTTCACTGTGCACACACTGCCTAAGATAAGGAAACAGGCAAAATCAGAACTGCTGGCTGCTGATACTGTTACTAAACCATACCAGAGTAAAAAGTAGAAGAAAAAATAACAGAAGGTGAAACAACTGTCTTGGATAATGAAAATGGATCTGTATAAGGATCTGTATTTATCAAGATAAAGTTAAAATAACTCAAAACAGGTAAACTTCAAAATCTGATATAATAGGGATATGTATCATTGCATGTTTTTGTGTTCTTGCAACTTCTGTTGCATTTTTGCAATTCAGTTTAAAAAAAAAAAATCCGCACACAATTCTTTGTAACTTTTTTACGCCAACTCACAAATAAATTCACGTGTCCATTAAACTATTACATTTAACAGCATATTGATTATGCTACACATTCTGTATATAGATATATTGTGTCTGGAATAGATTTCACACTTACCAAAGGGCTAAGCTTGAGAAAGTAGATGCGCTGTGTATATGGCAATGCTCTTACGCGTCAAAACGCATTGAGTTGCTCTGAAATGCGCAGCAGCACCGGGTTTAACCAGAGAGTCATCCAGCTATGTTCCAGCCAAGTGAGCACCAAGTCCTCTTCCAGCTGAATTATAGAGAATGATCCGGCTGAGAACACCTCTTTCCACGCCCACCACCATCTGCACTCCAGACTAAAGAGGAACCGTGCCCTTTTCCATTATATTATGTGGACTTTAATACTCTCTGTTGCAGTTTTCATATTTATATTTTATTTATCTGTGAAAGAGTAGGTGTTAAGAATGTAATTATAGGAATATTACATTATTAAATTACAATATTACATTACAATACTCCTTCAAAATGAATTTTTGTCCTTTAATAATAATAATAATAATAATACATTTTATTTATAAAGCACTTTACATTTTAAAGAAAATCTCAAAGTGCTACAGAAAAGAGTCATAATACATCCAGCAATTAAAACCAGCTGCCAACTGAGATTAGCACAGAAATTTAAACTCTAAATATTAAAAGACTTTTTAAAAAGGTACGTTTTTAGACCCCTTTTAAAACCATCAGTCATTTGTGGAGCCCTCAGATTCCACAGGCGAGGAGCAGCGGCGCAAAAGGCTCGATCCCCAATGGTGCGGGTCTTAGTCCTAGAGGGGAGGAGACGATGAGTGTTTGTGGAGTGGAGGGGACATGCTGAAATCTGTGGGGTGAGGAGTTCTTTAAGGTAAATGGGGGCGTTGCCATAGATGCACTGATGTGTGAGGAGGGAGACCTTGTATTCAATCCGGGCGGAAATGGGAAGCCAATGTAATGATTGAAGAATTGGTGTGATGTGTTCATATTTACGCACTCTCATCAGGATCCTAGCGGCACTATTCTGTATGTGCTGGAGTTTCGGAATGCTCTTGCTAGGGATCCTGATGAGAAGAGAGTTGCAGTAGTCCAGTCTGGAGGAGACAAAGGCTTGGACGAGTTTCTCAGCATCATGTAGGGAGAGTGTAGGACGGAGTCTGGCTATATTCCTGAGGTGATGAAATGATGTTTTGCACAGATGTTTAATGTGAGCCTCAAAAGTTAAATGAGGGTCAAACTTAACACCAAGATTTGTAACTAATGGTGATAGGGGGATGTCCTGGCCAGAGAATGTAATGCAAGTTATGGTAGATGTTCTGATCTGATGAGGGGACCCAATGAGGATGGCTTCTGTTTTTGAGCTGTTCAGCTGGAGGAAGTTATGATTCACCCATGCCCTTATCTCCTCCAGACAGGCAGTGAGTATAGGTAAAGTTGATGACGATTATGACGATGATGATGATGAGTGAGCATCATTTCTTTATTAGGTTAGAAAAAATGGTCAAGTATTGTATGTTAATGAAAGATTAATCTTTTTTAAAAATTGCAGCTTTCTTTCTCATTGCCTTTCTCCAAGCATCTTTTGGATTATCTGAGGTAGAGCAGGGATGACAAATTGCATATAGCAACAGATGGCATAAGGTGGACCAGGTACACTGGAAACTGAGTGTAAACAATGGCGGATCTCTCTACTTAAAATAGGATATGAAAATGAGAGGAAAACGGAGCTGTAGCCTATTGTATAAAATACTGCAGCTATAGACGGCTGACAAACTAATGGCTCTGTTACGCAGCGAGGGCTAGATTTGCTGGCATGGTTCGGGCCCTCCTGTCCCCTTAGAGGGAAGAGTAACTGCAAATTAATACAAACATTCTGACTGATCACTTTTATTCTAGGATAAAACTTTTGCATATTTGGACAGTGACACAATTTTCGTAATTTTGCCTCTGTACACCACCACAATGGATTTGAAATGAAGCACTCAAGATGTCGCAGTCACCAGATCTAAACCCAGTTAAACATCTATGGGAGATTTTGGACTAATGGGTTAGACAGTGCTCTCCACCACCATTATCAAAACACCAACTGAGAGGATATCTTTTGGAAGAAAGGTGTACAGTACGGTTCAAGATATA
>CM040985.1:20781827-20829327 GCA_022985145.1 Pangasius djambal
TGAGCTTGGCCCATTTTTTTATTTATTTATTTTTTGCCCAAGAGTGTATGTTGTTTTGTTAGTTCTACAAGTGTAGCGGCAGATCTTTTGGCAGTTTTCTTACATCACAGGAAGTGAAACTAGCCAAACCCTCAAATTAGCCTGGTTGCACCATGTAGGTTTTCCGTATGACTTTTCACCTACTTTGTAAATGAGCTGAATATTAGTAAGCTCAGTGAGAAGCCAGAATAAGAAAACCTGGATAAAGAGTCTTCACATCTGCCAAAACAATGCTATAGAATTTATTGTATGAAAATCCCAATTCATTTTTAGCCCCTATGAATTTGACAGAGACACAGGGATTTCCATTTGTGACTGAATATTAATGGACATTAATAGAAAATAATCCAAAATTGTATGACAGCGTGTGTCATGTAACAAGTATCACGGCGTATACTTAATCAGTGGTCGGAAGGGTGAGAGTTCAGATCCCATCATTGCCGAGCTGCCATGGCTGGGTCCATGAGCAAGGCCCTTAACCCTCAACCTCAGTTGTTAGTTGCTTTGTCAGCTAAATGAGTAAACGTAAATATTGAATATGCAGACACAGGAACCCTTATTCTCTGTTTGTGTGTGTCTGTTCTAGTGTTTCTCCTGAAGCACAGCCGAAAGCCAGGGATGGGTTGCAGGTGGATGATTTATATTCCTTAAAACAAGTGTTTGAAATTCAGTTGTTTTAATTTGCTGAGACAGTTCCAATGAAATGAAATGAAACAATAAATGAAAATCTTTCTCTTGCATTAACCATTAATAAATAAATAAATAAATAGATAACAACAGCTACAAGAAGGACAAGCCTTCCTGGATCACCTTCTTTAATGAGAAGGCTCTAATAACAACCCAGTTTATATCCTGCGCATTAACGCAGTGCTATAAATACAATATAAATTACACAGCACAGTGATGTTCAGAGAACCTTCCCTGACCAAGGCCTGTTCTATCAATTTGTTAACAAGCTGAGCTAATCCATCTGTTCCTCTAACACAGTGTTAGGCTGTTCTTATCATCTCTGAAGATCAAGCCTGTCATTCAGAGCTTACAACTTCAAAACATGAACACTGATGATCCATTGATAAGGCCCTGTGTAAAAGGTCATCAATACATTATTAATATATATATATATTTTTTACATTTAGCATTTTTAAAATGAATGGTCAGCATGGGTTCTGTTTCAAATCAGCAATTTTTTGAAGCAGTGGTCACAAGAGACCCCCCCCCCCAAAAAAAATTCTTCAATACAAAACAAGACAAAACAGAACAGAAATAGGTGTTCCCATCTAATGTTTCATCCCGGATTAAATTACTACAGCCAAATAGGTGACGTAGCACACGCTGCTGCAACCTGATTGGCTCGTCGGCTTTGAGCCCGCCTTGGTTAATTCCTAAAACACAAAATATTGTGCTAAAAATTATGATTTGGTGTGGTTAATGTATATTTTAAATAGCGTCGTATTTTACAGAGACAGTGTGCTACTTTTATGTGTTCGTGTATATACACTACTTTTTGCGGTAGTGTGCGGATGGAGACACAACCCGCATGTTGTCGCCTCCTCTCTCTTCTCACCGCCCTCTTTTTCCTGTAACTAAAGGGTGGAAGGGTTGGGTCGCATCTTCCGCCTTGATCAAAGGGGCTGAAACGGCGTGAATTTCCTCCTCAGTGATCTCCAAAAGGTAGATTTCTGTACTGCTGTGTAGATGTAATATATTATAAGCTGTTATAGGCTACATTATCTATAGTCCTGTTTTGGGTCGCGTTTGATTTGGCCACTTGTCTAAGTTTATGGACTAGATGATGGAGAGAAAAAAACGTAAAACAGTGAAAAGTTCAGTTATATGGCGGTACTAGATCTTCTGTATCTTTCTAATGTGAGTCTAGGTTGTCGTGTGAGTGGCTGCTTTGCTTTCTTGTATGTGTGTGCGCTTTGGACACTATAGAGAAGTCGTTGCATCACACATGACTTTAATGCGGAAACGTGACTTTGAATGAAGTCGAGCTTTTCTTTGACCACGCCCATGCAAAGCGCTGATTGGCTGCTCGGGGTCGTCATTTAGCTCGTTTCATTCGTCGTCACGTTTTCAGGTGTTTGGCTTGGAGTCGCTCGGTTGGTGTTGGGTGTCTGTGCACACCTGAGAAGTGGGCCACGTACAGGTGAGACAGTGGGGCTGGCTTCGAGTCAGCTTTCTATCCTCTACCAATAACATTTATGTACCTTTATATAGCCATGAGGTCTCAAATACTCCTAGCAAAAAAAGAGGACATTGGTATTTTGTTTGTATTGTTTGGTATTTAAAAGATGTGTCTTGAATACAGTGAAAGAATATCAGTGTGATTTTTATATGAACTCTGATTAAAAAAAAAAAAAAAGGCTGATATAGTTCAAATTAATATTAAACTAATTAAATTAAATGATTAAATTATTATAACTAATTCCAATAATAATGAATAGAAACTAATAATTAAATAAAAAATTATTGATAAAAATAATGAAAATTAAATTGAACTATTAAATGTAATGTGAGAGACTGCTTGTGTTTACAGTTGGTTAGTACTGGCTAATCAGGACCAGTGTTGTCTCTGCTTTGGCATGGGACAGAGGGGGGTGTAATGCTGTACATGCCACCTGAGCTTTAAACGTATGACCTCCAGAAATACAGTCCTCTACACTACTCTCAAACGTTATGGGGGGGAAAAAAACCCCAAACAACTCTACAGACTTCAGGACTTGGTCTGGTCCTGGAGCTTCATTTCCTCAGCAAGATAAGCAATATGTTGTTGGTGTTGTGATGATGGTTAACTAACCTCCTTTAAGCATTCCCAACCATATATATATATATATATATATATATATATATATATATAAAAGAAGAAAATTGTTTTCTCATGCTGTTCATTGGTAAGCTTTAATATCCATTGAGTAATCTGAAAACGGGCATTATGGAGGAAGACAGTTTATTTTTTTATTATGGGTGTTTTGTCATGTCAGTATGACTAAAGAGAGCCAGGTGATAAGAAAATGCAGGATATCCAAATTACTGCCAGAATAGGCAAATACCTCCTGCACCATATACACTAAATTTTTGCCCTTTGATCTAGGATAAAGGTGACTGATTTTTTTCCCCCTCAGAATGACATAAAAGGGGCAAAAACGCTGCTTTGATAACTACTTTGTACAGCGTACTTTGATCCTCATCACCTTCAGTCTTTGTATTCATTTTGATTGATTTTATAATACAGGGACACACTTTCTGACGCACAGTTATCCGTTGGGTTCTGTTCATCGGTCTTGCCTGTTTAAACAATTTGCTTGTAGTTAATTCCAATCATACCACTGACTAAGGATGTCCTGACTCATCCAGACTCATTCAGCAAATAGCTGAAGATGACTAAGATCATCCACAAATTGTGTCGGAGCCATGATCTTGTTACAGCCACTGTTTTTGTTTTGTTTTCGTAGGACTTCTTTTATAGCTAGACAAGAGTGTCGTTTTAACAGATTGGAGAAGACGATCCTTCCCTAAACAAAGGTACCATGGAGACGCACTTTGTTCCCCTGCAGTCACACAGTGCTACCTCTATCAAAGCTAAACAATCAGTTTAATTTAGCGACTGAACTTGTTAGGGATCATCATCTGTCAGACATTGGACAAGTGATACCTTGGGCCTTGCACCTTTATGCTGGATTAGGAAAGTGTAGTAAGTGAGCTGTAAGAATTACTTGCATGCCGTTTGCTATAAATGATGTCAGAGTATGAGTCTGGGTCTTTATGCTTTAAGACAGAAATGGAGTAATACCTGTTTTTGTTCACTTTATGTATGTTCAAGTTGTACGACCTTTCATGTTTTTCTAGTTCTGTCAAACTTGCATGTTTTTACCATGTGTTAGCCAAAAAGGAGAGAAGATTAGAGCGTGCTTTTGGAGTTCACTGAGCAGGGCACAAAGGTGCTTTGTATGAAATCCGAGACGTTATCCCAAGGTCACATCAGGCATGTGTGTCTAACCTGGTTCAAATTCAGAAGTGTTGCATATAGAAACAATTCTAAAACCATCTCGAAGATTAGATATTGGCTAAAGCTGCATACTCCTAATCAGAATTAGGAGCTGCAAACTGAGAGGTAGGCCTGATGTCCGTTAGAAGAAATACTCTTTGGGGTTTTACAGGCAACTCGCTACCTAGCCATCTATCTTTTGAAAACTCAGTCGGCAACATCTTTTTGCTTTCCATTAAATGAGGATCAGATAACTTTGCTAACAGAAAATCTTTTATTTAGATCATGTAAAATCACCTTAAAATGTTTCATGTATAGTGAAACATAACAAATAAAATGAAACTGTTCGCAGGGCTTTTTTTTTTTTTTTTTTTGGCATAAACATGAATGGCATGGTAGCTTAAGGGAAAATTCCATCAATACTGAAACCCTCAAAGGAATCTACAGTGTAACCATACATTTCCAAGCCCAAGCTCATGGCCGGTGTGTTGAGTGACATAGCAAGCTTCTCTATTCTTGTAAGTACCCACTGCAATGTGGAAAGTACTTTACGTTTAAACTGGCTTATGTAATGCCTTTAGCTGTACAGTAAAGTGATAGCATTGTTGTGATCTGCCATGTGGAACTCTACTAGTATGAGATTTATAGGCAGCTTCGCTGCATGCAGATACATTGTTTTGGTATGCCAGAGAGGAAAGTTAGAAAGCTGTATCATAGAAATTAAGATACAAATTACAGCAAGAAAGAAATCCCATCACTTTTCTAAAGCAAAAAATAACAGGTGAAATGTTAGTGTAGGACTGCATGATATTTTCAAAATGAGCATATCACGTTTCAATCACAATATATCTCATAATATAATAGCATAAACTGGTGAACCTTTATGTGGCATGCTGTTTGATTAACCAAAATGTATTCACTTATTATTTTTCTATTCATGCCAGTGCAATGCCACACTCACAAAAAACCTTTCTCTGGAAACCTTTGAGATGCACAGTTATAGAACGGTTATAGAACGAGTTAAATAATTGTGATTTGCATATTGTTAACTTCTACTACAAAAGGCAAGCACTATTATGATGATGAAGTGTGTGTGACATAAACAGCTGCTCAACACTACTCACTTGCATCACCACAGACACATGGTAGGTATCATACAACACTCTGGGAAAAGCAAACTATTCCCATAACGGCGACGACTATGGCAACATCTGTGTTCAGCGACTCATGAGCATGTACGGTTATGTACAGAAGTTCAATATCGCACTCCATCAATAAATCCTCAGATGTGCAAACTACCTGTTCAAAGAGAAGTGACTGCCTTTTTTGGGTTGATGTATACACTTTGACTCACAGGCCACTTTCAGAGGAACACCTGTACCCCTGCTTATTCATGCAATTATCCATAAAATCATGCAGATACAGGTCAAGAACTTCAGATAATGTTCACATCAGACATCAGAATGGGGAAAATGTGATCGCAGTGACCATGGCTGATTGATTTCTGCTGATCTCCAGGGATTTTCACATGAACACTCTCTGGAGTTTAGACAGAATGGTGCAAAACACCAAAATGCATCCAGTAAGTGGCATCCCAGTACTGCAGGCAGAAATGCCTTCTTGATGAGAGAGGTCAGAGGAGAATGGGCAGACTGCTTTGAGCTGACGGGAAAGGTACCTCAAATAACCACTCTATACAACTGTGGTGAGCAGAAAAGCATCTCCGAATGCACCACCTAGAGGCTGATGGGTTACAACGGCAGAAAACCAGAACGGGAAAAACATCACCTTACGCCTTTTTTTCCTTTTTTCTTCAACTGTCCAGTTTGGGTGAGCTTGTGCCCACCATCACCTCAGATTCCTGCTCTTGGCTGGCAGGAGTGCCAGGACTGATGTGACATTTTGTGTGTTCTGAAATGCTTTTCTATATAAACTTTAGAGACTGTTGTACGTGAAAATCCAAGATCGGCAGTTTCTGAAATATTCAAACCAGCCAGTGGGTTTTCCTCATCCTGATGTTTGATGTGAACATTAACTGAAGCTCTTGACCTGTATCTGCATGATTTTATGCATTTTGCTGCTGCCACCTGATTGGCTGATTAGAGAATTGCATGAATTGGGATGATACGGTATCAATTTGAGTCCTTGCCTCTGTATTAAAAGATTAACAAGCACATCAAAATCCCACACACCCCTCAGCCAGTTTGGTCCATTTGACGTCGCGTGGTCTGAAACCGAGGAGGACTAAATATGAAATTGTCAGTTTTACTAATTCACATTAGACAAATGGACTAACGGGTGAGAAAGTGCTCTTAGTTTTCACATACTACAAAGTGTATTAATCCTAGTGTTCTCTCATATTGCACCACAATGGATAGACTTGTTCAAAGGCACAATGGCTGTCAAGGTGACATGAAGAACCAGAATATTCCAGGATCAGTTTTGTGACACTGAGAGGAATTTTTTTCCTTCATCAATACTAAAGGCGGTTCACATATTTCACATTTTTTTGAGCGTAAAGAGGAGGAGGAGAAAAAGAAGAGGTTGGTGGTTTCCGGTGAAGTCTGCTTGACTGATTTTCTTGTAGGTGAGTTGGAGATTGAGAGAAGGGAGCAGCTGTCTTGCTCTCTTATTCTCTATCTCTCGAAGACTTGTCTATCCACTAGGGGTAGAGAGACTGGTCCAACAGGCTCTGGCTGTCTGAGAAACGGAGCTGTTTGTATTATAAAGGTAAATCTGTCTCAGTGGAAACGGAACACTCGATACCCTCATCACTGAGGGTTTTCGGTTAGCCATGCCATTTTGAATTGTAATAGGAAGACAGCTGGACTTGTTATAATTATACGGGACAACCGATCGTCCTGAGCATGAGAGCCGAAACGTCAAGATTAACACAAGTCTTCATTCTTCATCCATGTGGGCCTCTTGACGTCACGACCACATAAAGTCAAAGGTCACATTTCCCAGTGCTCTGTTAGTAAGGTTTTGACTAGGCTTATTAAATAAGCCAAAAATAAAATAACTGAATTTTACAGCTTTGCCTAAGTGTGTGAAGAAATCCAGTTTGCTGACCTGTGTACATTAGGTTCGTATCTGCATGACTGCTGCTATTCCAGAATAACTGTCAGCTGGCAACTTCCCTCATTAATGGTTATTATGGGCGGGTCAGTGTGTACACATTGCATTTGCTAAAGTCATAAGAGTGTCATGCCCACTCTAGTGTATTGCATTATGAGTATTATGTCTTGTGTATCTTGCTGTTTTATTTATTTATTTTTTTTCTGTTCTTATTCAGACTTTGTAGCTTTCTATGAAGCGTTATTATGTTTTGATGAATGCTGGTCTAGTGGGTGGCTTATTAATAGCTGCTAACTAACCAAAGCCGGAACAGTGTCATGTTTTGAGGGCAGCTTTGTGTATTTAGAGAGGTGCGTGCAGCTCTGGATGTTGCTTTGTGTTCGGGGGTGTGTTTCTGCATTGCCTGTGCTGCTTAGGGCGGCTGGTGTAGAACAATAGGCCCCTTCATGATAACAGAGTGGCTACTGATTTCTTGCCCTGCGCTGGCGAATGATCCTATGGACGCAGGCTGGGGTGATGGCGGCGGGTCAGGCCAAGGTCCTCAGCTTACTAAGGAGAGGAAGGACACTAAGGTGGGCAGTTTAGGGCGGTAGGGAATGTCTATTTAGGTCAAGTCGTTAGCAGGACTCATCTCTGTTAAAAGAAGCCTGCTCTGTCGCAGTAGGACTTTTCCTGCTCCTCACTTATTCTTGCGCATGCACACACAGCTGCTTCCCCCGTCTCTCTCTCTCTCTCTCTCTCTCTCTCTTTCTTTCTCTCTCTCTCTCCCTCTCTCTCTTGTACACTCTCTAAGCCAGTTATTCATCCACTGGGTGAGTCAGGGTGGGAGGAGTCTCGGAGGCCAGCAGTACCAGTCACCCTGTTGAATCTCACTTTTTTCTCTCTGTTTCTCTCAACTTCTCCTTTCTCTCTCTGTCTCTCTCTCTCTCTCTCTTCAAGCACTCTCTGTTATTGTTCAGGCCGGGTTTTACTTCTGAACTGGGAGAACAATAACCTGACGGGAAACAGAGTTTTGGCCCACCAGCACTCGGCAGCAGCAGTCGCCTCTGAAGAAGTAGTTTAAGTTTAAGGTGAGCGGAACATTTTTACTTTACAAATATTCAAGAAAGGTGTGACAGACTCTGACCTTATAACTTTAACTTTTCCTGATCTACAGCTCACTTCTTAAAGTTTAGAGAGCACAGTATTAAGAACATTCCTGGTTGGTTTTGGCTGACCACTTTTATCGCTCCTGCTGTGTTCGCTAGAAAGACGACCGTACTGCTTTATAACAGGCACACCCCGTTAACAGATGCCGGTCTGTGTGTTTGCCTTGTTGCCTCGATTCTCTGGGATATCCACCCCCTCCCTCTGTTCATCATTAACTCCAAACCATCGGCCATTTTTTTTTTTCCTTTTTTCCACTGCATGATTCATTGACAGGATGCTTGTTACAGCAACTTACTCTCAGCCTCGCCCCTTTTTTTGGGCTTTGGCTGTAGCAATCACGCAGAGCGGCCTTGGTTTGAACTTGAAACAGTCTTTTGACAGTTAGGAAATGCTTCACTGAGAGCTTTTTGTGAGCCGACTTGCCTAGTTTAAGTATCTAGTAGTCTTGGGATTCTCTTTTTGTTGTGCCCTAATGGACTGTAATCACATGACAGGCATGCGAGCAAGGGAGGTTACTCTGACTCTGGCAGTTTCATTTCACGCCTGTCGGTGAACTCAGAACAGGCTGAATTAAGAGGGCCAAGGGACTGGTTCCAAGTATGTGGCCTGTAAGTTAGCTGGTGTTGGTGCATTTGTTACCATCCCGTCACTTTTTAAAACCTTGAATGGGACTGATCACAATGTCAGTCACCCTATTAAACAATCCATTAAAGCACTAAATAAGTATGTATGTTATATGACATGGTTTACTTCTGAGTCATTCTATAAACACTAGTGTCTAGTGTCTAGAAATGTTACACAAACTACCTGGATTTTCAGTGTGGGTTAGCTCACCAGATGCTAAAGCTGCAGTCAGCAATTTTAGGCAGGCCTGTTTGTGGGTGTAGATGCAGGGTGTGATTGGTAGTAAGTTGTGGCAACCACTCATCTCAGAAGATTTTCTAACATCCATTAGTGTACTACAAGGACTCCACGGCCTGCCCAGTGCCTTGAATCATTTTAAGAATATTGCAGGAATCTTGCTTATAGTGTTGTGGGTGAAACATTAACATTCCTTTCAAGGACTTGTCATAATATCTGCTCAAGTCGCAACAGCACTCGGATATAGATATAGTGGCTTTGAATATAAGATTCTTGTCTTTGTTCTATACAAGACACTGTGTGTACATTACGCAATTGATGTGGTAAGGAATGATGTGTCCCCAGGTTTCTGCCTCTTGTGTAACAGGAGTTCTTCGCACTGTGTGGCTCTCAAATCTTTCTGTGATATTTTCTTTCAGAACAAGATGACACCATGATGCATTTCATATCTGATTGTGCTGCCTGTGTGAGATCTGGCCAAATGATTCTCGTATGCATGTGCGCTTTTTTTGCACGCAAGTGATGCCTGTTGTGATTAGAGGCACCTGCTAATTAACTAATCTTTTATTCTCCTGAAAGTTTGCTCAAATTTAGTGTTGGTTAGGAGGGGACCAGGTTGGTGTTGGTTAGGAGGTTAATTAGTGAGCTAAAGACATTTTAGGTAGTCATAAATCTGATAAATATTGCCCAACATTAGGTAATAAGCATTCACACCCCTGATAGCCTTGGCACATGGGTGGATATTGTGGATTTCTTTTGTTTGCCTGACATTAATAGGTTAATCTCATCCTGGGGTTTGTAGAGTCAATATGGTCTTCTTGTGAAACCAGGACACTAAGTTACTCATAAAGCTGAGGAATGCCATAATCCTTTAACCTTCACGGGCCAATTCAAGAGTATATGTTAAATAGGTTCACCCGAACAAATGCTGTCTTGTAGATTTACATCTGTAGCTTGTTACACATGCAGAGGTGTGATAACACTCATGTGGGCCTATGTCAGAGATTCCAGCATCAGTCCAGATGACATGTGGGTGAAACAATCCAGAAAACCACAGTCAGTACATGAACAATCCAGTCTTGCTTTGCTCAGATAACATGCTCCTTTGAGTTCCACTGTAATAGTAAAGATGATTTAGTAAAAGTGAATGTTTAGCTACACTGACAAATTAACCAAACTATCTTCAGGTTATTTCAAAACCTCCCAACGTTACTATGTAATTACTATTATTACCACACAACAAATGAAAATACCCATCTCTCAGATGCAGGATTATAGTATTATATTTCAGTTCACTTTCTGAAATCTCAGCACAGGCCAGTCCAAATTCTGGACTTTCTCTGCATGCACGTGATATTGTTGTTCCTCAAGGTCGTAACATTAAGAACCATAAAAGTAAATGGAAATGGCATGAGTAGACCTTGACCTTGATAGGATTGTGTTACACTATCACACAGTATTTCGTAGAGGAGGTTAACATTCAGAAGAAGTACTTTCCCGTGTTCAGTCTTTTGTGTCTTTAGGTGCATTTACATTTTGTGTAACATGAGTAACTTGTGTAAACATAGTACAAGTAAACTGCAGTCTATGGAAAAAAACCCAATGGAAAGTGAATTGCCTCTGTCAAAAATGGAAGCAGATGGTGACCGGCTTGAAAGATTATCAGCTAGATGCAGAGAGACGTAATGGTTGGCTAGTCAAGAGCCAGTGGTGGTGTAGGAGGTTCTGGTATGTGGCTTTACAATGGTGGACTCTGTAGTACACATCTGCTGGCACTGAACGTTTGTTGCACTACAGATTACACTACATTTCTTTCTACCCCTCAGTCCATGTTGGACTTTCCTTAAAGCCACACCCGCTTCCCTCCTCTGTTTGCCTAAAACATGGCAGTGACTCAGCCAATGCGATAAGGACAACCTTTCATATTGTCCTAAATGCATTGTGTTTTGAAGGCATGAAAAGGAGAGCGTATTGCCTCCTGTAAGTTAATTCCTGACCCTTTTTTTTGTGTGTACGAAAGGCATGCCATATTTGTCCTCAACCCTCAACATGCAAGCTGTGCTCCTCCCTCCTTCTTCCCTATCTGTAGCTCCTCCCTGTCATCATCAGACCATGTCTGCCAAGAGGAAGAAAGGAAGGGATGTTTACAGGGAGGAGGGATATGGGCGAGAGCCGAGTCACTAGTTAACCTCATGCTTGTTTTTTTCCAGCCAGGCATGTCACGTGTCTGTAACGTGTCATAAGACATTGTGATTATCGTTTACTCTTGCTAATAACAATAATAATGTTTTCTATTTATAATTCTGCATATAAAGTATTCTTCGATTAGAATAATGTCATTCTTTACAACGAGAACAAACATGTAGAGCCACTGCGTAAGATGGACTGACGGCACGGTTTGTTTTTATCTCCACAGATTTTTGCACTAGCCCGAAGTACTTCAGAAGTTCGTGAAAATGCTGGAGACGGTCAGAGACAGAGTGCTGGAAGTGTACGACAAACTCTTAGCGGGGAGAGGTATGTGTGCAATTACAGATTAAGCCCTTGAATATTAAATTATACTATAATTCTAGTGGTGACTTTCCACTGAAAATCTTTTCCAGAATCCAGAATAGGAAAAAACTCATTATTAGGGCTTTGTTCAGACAAGATAAGCAAACATGGCATATGCTGCACTACTCAGTTTCATAATGCCTTTTTATAAAATACAATCCACAGTGACATCTCCATGTTGTTGCTATCTAGGTACCTAATTCATACCCAGGCTGATTTAAATATGTGAGAAAATCCGATTACAGGCTGAACAAAGACATCTGATTTGGTTATTTAAAATTTGCAACGTGGGCACTCGGATTTAAGAACTAAATCAGATTTGCTCTGTTATGTGAACAAAGTCTAAATGTCTTTTCTGGTTTGGCGTGTTCTCATATCAGACCCACGGCTGAGGGGCTACCCGCTGATGGAGAGTCCGGTCAACATGACAGCGATTCTGCTCGGCTATCTCTTCTTCGTACTGTACGCAGGCCCTCGATTAATGGCCAACCGCAAACCCTTTGAGCTGAAAGGGCCTATGATTTTCTACAACTTTTGCTTGGTTTTCCTGTCAGGCTTCATTGTATTTGAGGTGAGACAAAATGCTGGACCACTCCATCCACAGACTGATGCTATTTTAATCATATTGCAGTTATACTGCTAAACATTACAATTAATGCTTAAGAAGTGGCTTTATATTTTGATTAATTGTGCCACTGGATGACAATAATGCCACAAATTTTAAAGCCAGTGTCAATTTTAACATATTTAGTTTTAGGCTTCTGATAAAAATAGAACTAGATAGTCATATTTTATTCATTTGGTTATTATTAGTCTAGCAAATTTAGCAAATTAAAAACTCAAGATTTCAGCTTCACTAAATTTTACTTTCCTTTTTCAATGAAGCGTCAGATTGCATTACAATTGCGCATTGCTCTTACAGGCTTACTAAAGCTTTTCCCCTTTTGCTTTGCTGTGCAATGGCTAAATGAAAAGTTCTTTGAAAAGTGAAAAATGAAAAGTGGCTGAAATGACCATCTCTGACATGCAGAAAGAAGTGGGTATAATAATGATGCTCTAATGAACACATTTATTACTCCGCATACAATTACTTACTCTCACTCTCACTCATTTCCAGTAACCGCTTTATCCTGGTCAGCGTCACAGTGGATCCCGGTAACACTGGGCATGAGGCAGGAATACACCCTAGATGGGACACCTGTCCATCACAGGCCACTATGAACACACACACATGCACACTCATTCAAACATAGGAGCATTTTATCTTAGCCAATGGCACCTGTGCCATGTTTGTGGGAGATGGGAGGAAACTGGAGGAAACCCACACAGACATGTGGAGAACATACACAGAGAGTAACCGGAGCTCAAACTGGGGACCCTGGAGCTGTGAGGTCGCAATCCTACCCAGTGCACCCCTGTGCCGCCCTGCATACATTTAATAAAACTGAACTAATTACAGTGACTTTCAGATATGCTAGCTAGTATCATATTAGCTTAACAGGACAACTATGAGGCATTAGCATACATATGCAGATTGGAGAAGACAGGCTTCATTCTTGCCACACCTTTGGGGAAAACAAAAGAAGCGAAATTTTTTGTTGAGCAAAATAATGTTATTTCCTCATATATTCTGAGAAGGATTAATATTTAGCTTGTTGTCTTAGTTTTAGCACTGATCAAAGCAGCTAAAAAAACATCTGGAGCCTCTTCCCTGGTCACAATGCTCACATGACACAATGCTCACATGACACAATGCAAAATTTTGTGATTTAATAAAATGCTCATTTGCATTTTGCAGGCCACTGTGATACATCCTGCAGCCATGCTTACAGCCTTTTTGAAACACAAGGGTCATGAAAACGGTTGTTGTTGTTGTTGTTGTTTTTTGTTTGTTTGTTTTTTTAAAAATAATTCCTTTGCGTTTTCTGCCGTCTAGTTCTTGATGTCAGGCTGGTTAACAGGATATACGTGGAGATGTGATCCATGTGATTACTCCGACAGCCCTCAAGGACTTAGGGTAAGTCCTGTGATGTCTATGATCGAATTTTGTTTTCTTCCTCAATATACATAATTGTATCTGTTGTGTGAGCTGTCCACAATAAAAAGGCAGAAATGGAAGAACCTATCTTGTTTATATAACGCAGTGTATTAAAGAACCTTTTGTCCATAGATGGTCAGAGTGGCCTGGTTGTTCCTCTTCTCAAAGTTCGTTGAACTCTTCGATACGGTAGGCTCTGTGTTTTATACTTAGATAAATGGTATTTGAGTTTGTCTCAGGCATTCAGATTTGTATGTAATACACTCTGGTATTTGTTTAGGTGTTTTTTGTGCTACGTAAAAAACACAGTCAGATTACATTCCTGCACATCTTCCACCATTCTTTTATGCCCTGGACCTGGTGGTGGGGTGTCAGCTATGCTCCTGGTGAGTGCTTCAGCATCGAATGGTTTAGCTCTTAGTCATATATATATATATTTTTTAACTTGTCTGTGTTAGACTATGGCCTCAGTTAGTATGTTGGTTACAGTAGCAACAGTATATGTGACCTTCTGAATGTCTGTGCAGGTGGAATGGGCTCATTTCATGCCCTGGTCAACTCAGTCGTCCACGTGATCATGTACTTCTACTATGGCCTCTCTGCTGCAGGACCTCGCTTCCAGAAGTACCTCTGGTGGAAGAAATACATGACAGCCATCCAGCTGGTAATTTTATTAACTGAGTCTAACTCTATGCATTCTTTAAGGCTCTGCTTTGCTGTGCAAAGGTTGGGAATTAAGGGAATTAAAGAAAGAATTTGCTACTTACCAGGAGAGTAAGGCTATGTTTGTTTTTGTGTGTGTGTGTGTGTGTGTGTGTGTGTGTGTGTGTGTGTGTACAAGGTTTTTTTGTATTTAAAAAAAAAGTGTTGCCTAGATGGTTTTTTGTTTAGTTTTTTTCCAATGACAAAGAACACTGCTAGCTAGCTCTATCTACCAAACAACAGAAACAAAAGATAAAACACACAATATGTCCAGTAATCATGCAATTTAAAAAGCTACGTATTCTGACTAGCCTGCACGTTTTCCATGCTTACAGCTGCTTTCACTTGCCCCCTGAGCAGCATCCTGATTGGCCTGGTGATCACAGCATTTAAAAGAAAGCATTTTCTGAAAGTTTTAACACCTGTGATGAGGAAATAGTGTGAACACTAGTACCCAGGACATTCACTCTACACAATCTTACAAATATACTTACATATTTTCTTTAAAATGTAAAGTGCTTTATAAATGAAATGTAATTATTATTATCATTATTATTATTATATTTCACACAGTCCAGTTTGGGCCGATGGCTTAGAATGAGCTGCTTTCGCATGTGATTTTTACACTATATGATTTCATAACCAGTGTTCTGTTGCAAGTGTGCTAACAGCGCTCACCACCTACATACAAAGGTTTTATGTATGATCTTTTCATTGGCTTTCATTGTTTTGTTTGCAAATTGAATAAACCTCTGGATATTGCTGCACTACTGGGAGCACAACAGTGAAAGCTAAAATGGGGAATAAAAAGAAAATGTAATTCTGGTTTAAATAGTGCAGTTTAGTGCAAATGGTTTTTGAATGGGAGAGGTAGAAATTCTATTTTCCAGCTTATCTTATCCAGTAAAACTTAATTCCCAACTCAGAGGACACCAAAGAGGTCAGAGGCCATTATAAAGGCACTTCCAGTCAAGGTCCTTCTGAAACTTTTTGTTTCTTGTAATAATGAAGGAACATCTACAAGATGTAACACAGCAAATGTCTTTTTTATACGTTTTCTTCATTTTTGTTCCAAGATTATGCAAAATACAAAACCTTTTTTATTTAATTGTACATAAAACTACTCCTAAAGGAAAGAATCTTAACTAAGAAAACAAAGATCAGCCTCCTTTCATCATGTTTGATTTCATACCCCTGACCATATTCTGTGTCCTTACAGGTGCAGTTTGTGCTGGTGTCCCTTCACGCTACACAGTATTACTTCATGTCCAGCTGCGATTACCAGGTACCTTTGATCCTCCACCTCATCTGGATGTATGGCACCTTCTTCTTCATCCTCTTCTCCAACTTCTGGTACCAGGCCTACGTGAAAGGCAAGAGGCTGCCCAAGAATACCGACCAGCCGACTCAGAAAGGCAAGGCCAGTGCTGTTCTTTCCAACGGAGCCACAGCCATTGCTAACGGAGCCTCACTTATGGCCAACGGCAACGGTGTACATCACGAGAATGGCTCGGTCAACGGGAAGAAGCACTATGAGAACGGAAATGCTCACAACGGTAAGATGAAGAAAGCCTAACGGGCCGAGAGAAGAACATCCAAAACGTATGACCACGAGTGCCTGCATTAAAACGCCATGGATTCCAAAGAGTGTTTTGGGACTGTTTTTCCCTCAGCCTGGTTTTGTTTATTCCCTTTATTTTGTAGTTTTAAGATGCACAAATACATGGGGAAATGAATGAGTCTGGGATCCCTGTTTGTAATTTTTTTTTTGTTATTAATTTTAATTGTTAATCTATAGAAAATAAATAATGAGCACAATATATGAAGAGAAGAGATAATTTAATGACTGGCTGTGTTCTTCACTGATGGTGCTCACCTTGTCATGAGTGAATGCACTCCTCCCTTCCTTACTCCCCAGTGACCAACAGCTCTGTACATTTCGCTTAAGACAACTTGAGCTCCAGCTGTAAATACTGTAGGTTTACTGTCAGAACTAATGAGATTGTTAGGGCTCTAAATTTTTGTTACTGAAGCATATTGACTTGAAGATATCAAAATAAATTCCATTTTAAAATGGTGTTTCATGATTATTCTTTTTTTTTTATTTTCTGGTATTTGCATAACATCTTACAAGGCTTTCTTTACATGTCTTCAAACATTATGTACATAATTTCACATTTCTTTTGACATGGTGATGAAGGTTATTGTTAGTTGCACTTGTTCGGAGCAGACAGAGCTGGTGCTTTCATATTAGTTGGTTGAGCAACATCCTATTGTTTCGGAGTGTTACCACTGCATGCTTTCTGATGCTTCAGTAATCTCAGTTATGTCAGACATGTAGGATGACAACAAGATCTCCATTCTCTTTTGCTGAAAGGAGCAGTGGAGACTCTAATGCGCAGCTGAAAGATCAGCAAGCAGCCTTGCGTGTGTGTGTGTGTGTGTGTGCGAGAGAATGAGAGAGAGTGAGAGTGAGAGAGACAAAGAGCAAAAAAGAGAAAAGGAAGTTGACAATACATTCTGTAGAAGAAAAATGTCCATAGAGTGGCTATGAAAGAATTATTACTTGGTACTGTGTAAGTTCAGAGTTTTAGTTGCTCTATTTTAGTGGAAGATAATGTAGGCCAGAGGTCAAGGCCACCTCCATCTGCTTCACTTTCACAGAGGAAGTTAAACCTGATGTTTGTATAGCCACTGAAGATAATGGTATTTGTACAGTGACGCACAAGGAAGGAGCCTGTATATCTACAAGCCAGCATCTGGATCGCCAACAGAGATTCACCATAAAATACTGAACTTTATCTAAGGAAGACTGAAAGCAAAATTAAATCATGCGAATTAATTCCGTCCATCCAGCAAACTCCGTTTCTGTTTCCTTTGGTCATAGTGTTGTTTGAACATGCGATTTAGCCTATGCCAAACCCATCCTACAGCCCAAGTCAAAAATTGTATATGGCACCTGAAACATGAAATGCTGTCTACTTTTCTACAAAGCAGCTGCACAGCGACCAGCAGAATTTTCAACATGGCTTAGTCTAGACCAAATCTAATGGCTCGAGTCTACGGAACCATCACAAAGAGCTGAAACAGGATAGATCTGTGAGAAATCTGGGTTATTATATATAAACACAGGTAATATAACCACTGTAATTTATTCTTTCCAGTCTTCGAAAATGTATGTGAGAGGCAGGTTAAACTGGGTCTGTGGCATCCAGCAGCACATTGCTTTATGATGAAGGCTTTAGCAGGTGACCTCTATGCTATGTCCTCTAGGATGTAGAAAATGAGCTCTAGCTGTAGAGCTGTGTGTCCGTGACGCTGGCACACACTCAGTACAACTGCACTTAGCGACTGGTTTAGACTGTCCTGGTAGTGCATTGGCAGAGGCTGGCCATTACTGCCTGCCAGGAACTCCATCTGAAACAAACAGATGAAACAAACGTAGCTTGTTTGAGACAGCCTGAAAGTGAACAGCGTGGATATGAAATTATTATAATTTTTTTAAAACAGAAATCATGGTATAAAAAAAATAAAATCTTATCGCTAATCTTTTTTTTGGCCTTAGTAACATAACCATTGTGATGCTAATCAGCATCCAAGCCAAAATTCTGTAATTATTTTATAAAATTTTATTTTTTATTAATTGATTTTTATGTTTATTTATTCATTTATGTGAAAACAAGAACAAAGAACAGAAAAAGATAGAACAACAACAAAAAAAAAATCAAATAGAAGTAAACTTTTTTAAATGTCTATGAGGCTTATATGTCTTTTATTCTTGTTTTCATATTAATCACTGTTTTGGTCATACTGTAAAGCATGCTGCAAGCCTTTCCTAAAAATTGGTTAATAAAAACTAATAAACAAACAAACAAACAAACAAACAAATAAATTCTGATTGGTCAGAAAGTGTTGATTAATTTTCGATAACAGCACGGCTGCAAGATAAATGACAGGTTTATATTAGTGCAGTTGTACTAATATGTTTTTTCTATGAATAAAAAGTATGTTAGTGTTTGCAAACTGCCGTGGTATAAGAGGAATAAAACACGTTGGGATGTGCGTTTCATGTTGTACCGCATCACACTGCCCCATCATTGACTAGTTTGCTATAACAGCATTCCCAAGCATCATGTTTTATTCTTTACATAAGAAATATAGTATGAATTTTGCACATCCCAGCACAGGTGCGTAATTTCTCACCTTCTGTCCATCCAGGGTGACCCGCAGTGCTAATTTGGTCATACCATCCTCTTTTAGCAAGCTCAGGGAATTGCACAATGCCAAGCAGAACGCTCGTGCCAGTCGCTCTGTCAGACGATTATGATTGGCGTAACTGCTCGGGCCATTAGACAGCTCCTCCCTCTGAAGAAAGAACACCTGTGGAGTCCAAAAATGGTCAATCCACCATGCTATAAAACCACTGACGGAATTAAACAGATATCTTGATGGTAACAATAGTGTCTGTGTGTACCTCTGTCCAACGTATGACCTTTCCACTGGCTCTATACTCTAATCTCTGGTGAGCCTTTATACAGGTAATTGATTCCATAGATTTTCCATCAATAGGACTGATTATGCTGTGATTCATAAGAGAGTGGAGTCAGGTGGAGGAAAAGAGGCACAATAAACCCACTGGTTTAGTACAATAAATGTTTATAATTAAACAGTAACCTGAGATTATTTGGTTATTTATCAGTTGAAACCTGTGCTCAGGTAAGGATACACCCAATTATGCAAACAAATTCTGTCTCACCCCTTATTGAAACGTGGCTCTTCATCCTGCCAACGAATGTGCACATATTCCTGTCTGTCTGATTGGTGGAGTTTTCCACAGGTCAGGGTGAAGTCTCGCATGTCTCGAAGAGCTCGCCGTAACTCCAGCATGGTTTCCATCGTCACTTGCACCAACAGTCCATCTGAAAAGAAAAGAGTCCCTCTCTGAATGTCAGTATGAACACATACTGTTCACACATACTGTTGAAAATATTTGTACAGTGAACCTGTAGCTCAGTAGACTGGATATGAAATAAAACAATCACTGTGACGTAGCGCTATAGTCAAAACCACCATTGTCAAATTCAAGACAAGGCCAAGATCGAGGCAAGACTGAGTCAATAGGGAGATAAGGCCAAGGCACAATCAAGTCCAAGTGAAGGCGAGACCGAGTCAAGATCGAGCCCAAAAGCCAAATCCTTTTCAAGGCCAAGCTTTTACTTCTACTGATGATTAGGCTATATTTTCTAGAAGAAGGAATTGCTTATCAAACGAAAGTAAAAACATCACGTGTTATTACTTTTTTTTTCTGTACAAATTCTCAGCCAAGACCAAGACCATATTTAAAAATACCCAAGACCGAGACAAGTCCAAACACAAATGTCAATAAATCTGAGACAAGTTTATTAAATACAATTACAGCCATAACAAAAAAAAGGTTCACATGTCTGAAACAGCTAAACATTAGCCAGGAATTGGACCCATGAGCACAATATGCCCACACACAGTGAGTAGGATGGTGAAGGAAGGAAAAAGAGCCCAAACATCACAGTTTTAGAACTGTACAGTAGTTCATTCTTGTGTTGTCAAGTTTTAAAATCAACTGTCACTCAAACACCACTTTCATAACAACAAGTTGTGTGGAAACTTTGCAAAAAAAAAAAAGAAGCCTATCCTGAGAGCATCTCGCAGAACGCAGTGCCTGAACTTCACCAAGTGTCATTAGAACTAAAATTGGTATTATGTATTGTGATCTCAAATGAGATCAAACTTTTCAGCATGGGGACTGCAAACAAGGAAAAGCACATGAAAGCCACTATACAATATGGTGGTGGATTATTGATGCTTTGGCACTGTTTTCTGGCTGGTGGTTCAGGGGCTCTTGTGAAGATTGATGGCATTATTAATGATTAAGTCCCAGGATATGTCAGACCTGGTTCCCTTTGCCAGGAACTGCCACGGATAGAGCTTTCAATAAAAATTATGTCTCACATACATCCAAATGAGCACAGAAATTGTTATAAATGTCTCAATCTCTGGATCTGAACCCGACTGAAATCCTGGGATCTGAATTGAAGAAGGAAGTCCACATGCACAAACCTATGAATATAAAGGAGCATCAAATGTCCTTCATGGAGGAGTAGATCAAGATCTCTCTAAAAGTGTCGCCACCCTTGTTAGCCATTACAGGAAGAGACTCAGTGCTGTTATTCTCTCAGCAAGATAATTGTGCTGATCCAAAGCAATGTTTAGTATGAAGGGAAAGAATTGCATTACTTAAAGGTTTTGCACATGAAAACAACGTTTGAATAAAACTATACATGCTTGAGCTTGAAATATCACTCATTTTATGTGTTATTCTTTTTTTATATATTAATTTTTGCTCATTTTCAAGAAGAGTGTAATTAATACTGGACAAGCACATGTACTTTTTTTTATGTTTAGTACTAAAATCTTTTGAACACATTTACTCCCTGAAGGTCTGCCCGACCTGTAATGGTGCAATTTTCAGCTCAAATTGTTTCAGGGACTTTTTGCCTTCTGATTTGCCTTCAGTAAGTGAAGGTCAGACTTGAAAAGATTTAGTTCTGTGATTAGGTTAGTCTGCCAAGAACATTTAGGAACATATTTGACCAAGAAATAAAAGCCCATAAATGGCCATTATGATTCACAGATAAAAGTAAAATGCTTTGGATCATGAACTGTTCCACGTTTTCTTCATATTTTCCTCTTTCCATTACTATGGGACGAGTTAATCTTCATCTCATCTGTCTGGCAGACTTTGTGCCACACTCTACAGACTTTTTAATGGTTTTGTTTTTACCAAAATATAACCAGGCCTTTCTGATATTAGGGCTGAGAAGGATTTATGTTTATGGCTGTATATGATATATCTATGGCATCTGTGATTACAATAGAAATGCAAATGAATTCTCCACTTAATTATTTTATTTCAAATAGAAACCACTGCACAAAATGTAGGTCACTGTTTCATTAAAGGAAGCACACACTGTCCACTGTTATTGACTGTCCTGCCCATTTATATACCCATAGACAATACACACATTATCAGAGCTTTTACATTCATGCAGTTTTTGCAAACCTCAGCAATAACAAACACTGGTTCATTGAATCAACCAACACACATTCGTGATACACTGCAACAAGAAAGGACTTAAATAAATATATAAAAAGCAAACCTTCAACAATGCTGGATTTGGCCAGGAATCCTGATGAAGCCTTCAGCGCACCACTGAATACAAAAAAACAGGAGCCTGTAACTGAGAGACAAAAATAATATGATTATAAAGCAGTGGAGACTACGTTACAGTAATGTAGGACTCTTTAAACTGTACTGTTGACGCCCCCTGGTGATTATTGCTGTTTGATGCTAGAGGTTAAGAGAGCTGTCTAACAAGTTGGTCCAAATCTTTCATAGCTGTGCAACTGGGTTGAAAATGAACACACATTCCTAGATAACAACCTCAATATTGAAGTTTCCATCCTGTCTGATATAAATTCTGTCATTCTGACTTTGCACAAAAGACAATATGAATAGAAATGCTCGAATGTCAGAGAACTTGATATACACTACATTTAAAAGGTTCACTATATTTAATATTCAGACTGATATATTTGGTGACATTTTGCTGGCAAGGTTTCGGGCCATTTGTCCCAAGATAGAAGGATCAATACAAATCAATACAATGTTATTCTGACTGTTCATCCCTATCCTAAGATGACACAATTTTGTCCTGATGGCACTGCTCTCTTCCAGGATAACAATTCTGCCCCATCCAGAGGCCATAATGGCTCACTGAAAAGAAGGAAAATAGTATAATTCTTTACGTCATACACTGTGGCCTTTGCAGTTACCAAACCTCAACCCATGTGAACACATATGGACTAGAAATATGGACACTATTTTGGACTGATATGTTAGACAGCACTCTCCACAACTATCATCAAAACACTAATTCTGGGAATATATATTGGAAGAATGGTGTTCATCTCTCCAGTACAGTTCAGAGATTTGTAGAATCAATACCAATGCACACTGAAGCTGTTCTGGCAGCTCGTGGTGGCCCAACAAATAAGCCTCTTTATGTTGGTTTTTCCTTTAATTCCTATATTTTTCATTCTTAAAAACATTTGAAAGGTTTACTGAAAATTAAATTGTTTCTTCAAACAAGTAGGAGCTTAGAAGAAGTCTCCAATTAGAGCGCGTCCTATTGGGGAACTTTATGAAAAGCCTCCTGGGTGAAGCTCTAACATGAAGCTGGTTGTACAAAATACAAAAAGAGTTTTGATCTGTTTAAGATTTTTCTTTTTCACTGTTTAATTCCATATGTGTTATTTGAAAGAATATTTTTTTTTCATTATTATTCTAAAATAGTCTTATATATAGTCATAAAAATGAAGATACTTGTATGAGAAAGTGTGTCTAGACTTTTCGCTGGTATTTAAAAAATGTAACACCTGCCTGAGGTGGATATATTTTCTGCCTTATTGATAAATTAGAAAAAAAAAAAACGTAACAAAAACAGATTTTTTGAATTAAATCGAGAAGTGTTCTAGTCTCTATGACCACTTAGATGCTGCTTTTTTAAATTTCTGTTAAATATATATATATTCATACAATATTCATACTTTCAACTTTCAATTTTTTTCAAAAATATTTTCTCTACTGCTGCCACACCCTTCAAATGTTTAGGTGTTTTGGCATCATGGAAAACTTTAATCTGTTCCAGTTACATTTCTTCAGAACTGCAGTTTAAATGATTTTTAAAGGTAAACTAAACTCATTTTACCCAGTCTCAAGTGACCCTTGAGGGTTCTGACCTAGTGACAAGCAAGTATAGAGTTTAGCCCCCTTTTTCTGAAAGTGCATAATACAGTAAATAGAAACAAACTCTCTGACACTCTCCAGTGGGCGGAGCCTAATTCATTACTTCATGTAAACACCAGTGTGCATTTATCTCTCAGACTGTCAGCATGTGCTTTTGTGTTCACACAGAGGTGCGTGTGTGTGTATGTGTGTGTGTGTGTGTGTGTGTGTGTGTGTGTGTGTGTGTGTGTGCGTGCGTTCATCTGCTCACTTCTGCGAGGCTGACTGTGGATGCTGATTGCCTGAGTCTGGTACTGTCCATCTGCAGTCTGCACACAGATGAGGTGGGAGTCGGCACGCTCATTAAAGCAAGCGCCCATCGCCAGCAGTTTCTCATTCGACTTACTCAGCACCTTCAGCAGCTGAGCAAGCAAAGGGAGAAGAGACGTAACCTGATTTAACAGCATGCCATCACAGCTGCAAACAGTAGCTCAGTATGGAATCTTCTGGGATTTCACATTATGTTCAGTGAGACTCTTAAGTCTCATCATTATATCAGGCAGAGAGATTTAATTATCTCAATTATAAATGATCAGCATTAGAGACTGTGTTTAATGTTTCTTGTGATGCCTTGGTGGGCTGCCTTACCTCAGTATGACGGCTTTTAGGGATAGTGATGCATGTACTCCGTGCCTCCAAATCAACCATGAGCCCTGTCACTACCGGCAATGTGTAACGGTAAAAACGGAAGTCCTACAAATTACACCAGAGGAGACATTAAATATAACATAATATAACAAGCATTAAAGCACAGCAGTAAGACACAATGTAATGATGGAGTCTCACCACAAGGAGCCTCATAATGCTGTTGTTGATCTGACCGAAAAGCGGCTCTCTGAATCGTACACTGAACAGAGGACAGGGATAGACTGCAGGGCAGAGAAGACATCAACAATCAGCACCACAAAGGCAGATTGTGTACAGTGACTAATTATCCATATTATTTTGTACCCATTTTTCTCATTTTGCAATTCCTTATTAGCTAGCTCTCCCTTATTACATGACAGCTACCAGGGAGGGTGAAGGCTAACACATTTCTTCCTCTGAAAAACATGAAGCCAATCTCTGCATCTTTTCAAACTGCTGCTTATGCTGCTTCACATGACAGTCGAACACACTCGCAGAAAAGCATTAAGTGCTCTCTTCCACATACATGAGTTCACAGACGTCCATGATTGGTTAGTGTTGCTCTGACTGACAGGGGAGTGATTAAATCCATCTTTCCCACCCACAAGGGCATGGGCCAATTTTGAGCTACTAAGAGAGCCAATGTTGCTTTCTTGACCGCCTAGCCACGGGTGCCTGTGGCTTCATTGGGATTCAAACTCATAATCTCCCAATGATAGGGTGAACATTCTCTTCAGTTTTTAAATACAAGTCAATACAGTCAATGCTGAAGTTCTTACATCTATACTCAGCTCCCAAACGTAGCATGAGGCGCAGGGGGAAGGCCCTGGCCCAGGG
Source organism: Pangasius djambal (assembly GCA_022985145.1). NCBI lineage: Eukaryota > Metazoa > Chordata > Actinopteri > Siluriformes > Pangasiidae > Pangasius > Pangasius djambal. The sequence continues at coordinate 20,806,584 of CM040985.1, forward strand.
ACTCTCAGCCCGAAGAATAAGCAGGCCAAACAGGAAGGGCTGGGGGGGCAGCGGCAGGCCTTCCAGAGACTGTAACGTGGGACGCACATAGAGAAATCCAGCATGCTCCTCGCTGTCCAGAAAGCCTCGTGCAGCCAAAGAATGACTCAGATGATTCAAGAGCTTTCCCGCTGAAAAGAGAGAATTAAGAATAATACACGAGGAGATCTGAACAACATTGCACCCTTTTTTTTTTTTTTTTAGCAAACAAGCTTTCAGGGACCAAATGCTTAAGTATTTCATTCTGGGAGCAAACTTTACCTGTCTGTGCATCCCAGTAGATTTGAATAAAGTGATTGAAGATGTCTGTGGGGAACCTCTTTTCCTCTGGTAAACACTGTAATAGCACGACTACCTCTGGCTGACCCACTGCATGCATACCTTTAGACGTCACACACCAGCACCGCCGGTTTACATCTGCAGAAGCAAATACACACACATTTGTCTTACTATCCTTGTGAGGACCTTTCCATAACATAATTATTGATGTAGGTAATTAATGCTATGCCTAAACCTAAATCTAACAAAAATCATAGTTTTCATAGTGGAGACCAGCCAAATGTCCCCACAAGGTCAAAGTTATCAGATATCCTATCCATGCCCCTGGCTGCACGGGCACGCGGGCACGCGCGCACACACACACACACACACACGCACGCACGCACGCACGCGCGCGCACACTCTCTCTCTCTCTCTCTCTCTCTCTCTCTCTCTCTCTCTCTCTATTCTACAAATAGCAAAAAAAAACTGCCACAAGATATCACAGCAGTCCTCCATAATCACACTGCAATAATTAGGTCTAAGCAAGTAAAAATATTTTGCATATAATCATATGTATCTATTATTTCCTATTATAGGATTACAACAAACAAAATATGAGATTGTTAAACCTATTTCTAGACATTTGTACTAAATTCAAGCTTGACATAGTTTTTTTTTCTCTATTGGCAGATAATTTTGAGCATCTATTTTTGAAAGAAGTAAAAAATATTTGCAGGTATAATAAGAAAATTATTTCAAAATGACTAGAAATAGGATTAATAATCTTAGATTTGGTTTATTGTAATCTTTTAATAGGAACTACTAGATCATTTTGACTATATTCAAGATATTTTCACTTGCTAAGATCTCATTTTGTTACAGTGCAGGTTATGAACAGCGGAGTCAGACTTACAGCTGACGATCTTCACCATGGCCAGAAGGTTGGCATTGAGGACAAATACCAGTGGCTCGGTCTGGCCTTGCTCCAGCTCCTCGAGCAATGAAGTCTCCGTCCGCTTTTCCTCCACTGTGTAATCTACAAAACACCTTTGCTTGAGTCCAAAGCCTTTTACAGAGTAATTACACAGAACTCAGACAACACTGAGAATCTGTAAGTGTCAATAATATGCTTGAAGTCATATTCTTCTTGGACGACAGACTGAACCAGCTGGTAACAGCAGACGTTATTTTCACGTCACTGCAAAGGATTTCTTTTTAATAGTTCCTAATATACACTATAAGTGCAAAAGTATATGGACACCAGACCATCACACTCGTATGTGATTCTTCCCCAAACTGTTGCCACAAAAGTTGGAAGCACACATTTGTGGAATGTCTTTGTATCCTCTAGCTTTGTAATTTCCCTTTACTGGAACTACGTTCGAGCAGGACAGTGGCCCTGTGCACAAAGCGAGCTCCATGAAGACATGGTGTGTGAAGGTTGGAGTGGAAGAACTCGAGTGTCCTGCACAGAGCCCTGACCTCAACCCCACTGAACACCTTTGGGATGAACTGGAACACTGACTGAACCGCAGGTATTCTCACCCAGCATCAATGCCTGACCTCACTAATGCTCTTGTGTCTGAATGAACACAAATCCCCACAGCCACGCTCCAAACTCTAGTGGAAAGCCTTCCCAGAAGAGTGGAGGATATTATAACAGCAAAGGAGGACTAAATCTGGAATGGGATGTTCAACAAGCATATATGAATGTGATGGTCAGGTGTCCACAAACTTTTGGCTATATAGTCTATTTTTTATCTAATAGCTGTGGCTTCTCTTCCTCTCCAGTTGAAGATGTTTCCACTGCCTTTGTAAGGAAATGAGAAATATATTTAAAGGTTTTGTGTAGACACATTTTGATCACATTTTCTGTTTATTAATATAAAAACAAGTAAACCTAACGAGCCAGGAGGACACTGGAAGCGCTAAACATATTCATAAGACCTATGTAATTTAGGCTGTAATAATTAAAACCAAATATTCACGTTCTGTTCATGTAAAGATATGTTATTTGCTATATGAGGCCATTCATACCTCCTTTAACACCTGTAGAGGTGAGGATAGGGGGAAGCCCTTTATGTGGTAGGGGCTTAGCTGAGCTCCCTTTGGGACTGTTAACCACTTCCTGATGCTCCAAACAAGGAGAGTTTGGCATTTCCTAGAGGTCAGGAAAAAAGGTGTACATGTTATTCACATTAGCATTTACAGCTGAATATTTTATAGTAGTCGTTTATTACCAGCCTGTTATGTTTATAGGTGTATGCTACTAAATTGCATGGAAATGCTTTGTTTAAAAGTCTTACTTCCTACATTGTATTTGTATTATGTCTTTTTCCCTGAAGTCACCTCAGTGTAGCCAATCCAACTACTGGCACATTTTTGGGAGGTGGAGGAAACCAGAGACCCCAGAGGAAAAGCATGTGTACAGGGTGGAGAACATGTGAAACTCCACACAGACATCAACTCGAGCTCAGGGACCCTGGAGCTGTGAAACTCCAGCAATACCCTCTGCACCACCATAACGTCCAGTACTTCCAAAGTACAGCCTAGTCATTGGCCCTACCTCCCAACAGCACACTCACAACAATATATGACATTGATAAGGGCTGCACAGCAGCTCTACCACAAGAACATACTGTAGTGTACAGATCAGGTAGACCAGACAATTTCAGGTAACCAGCACCTTTTGCATGAAGGTAGTGGAGGCCAACTAGTTAACCATAGATGAAGCACAGATTTTGGGACCAGTGTTTGTAGGTATTGCTGGACCAGTGAGGCAGGCCATGTGAAGCCAGTGTCAAAGGGCCCAAGAAGACAAAACAGGAGCAACACTTCCAGAGGTATGCTGGCACGCCTTTTACAGTGGAGGTACCTGGAAGTGCTGGGCTAAAGTTACAGTTGGATGTGCACCAAGATATTGTTTTGCTTGAACAGCCTGACACTACTATAAATTCACTGTAAGAAGGCATGTTTGTCTCTTTCTCTGGTTGCTCTTTTATTCCAGTTTTGGGCTCTATTAATAGAACTATTATTCTGTTTCGCACTGTAAAAAATCACATATTAGGTTATGATAGTGGAATTGTTGGGAGGTGGAGACAATTAATGCCTGTCCCAGTTATCTAAGAGATCAGCATGGATTTTTTTTTTTTACTACAGAGACAACACTTGATTACAGTCACTAGCAGAAGTAGCATAACTGTCAAAATGTTTTTTGTAAATCCTTAAAGATCTTTATTTGTTTGAAGGTTCATTTCTGATGATCACTGGTTAGGACTCTGAAATCACTAATAAACATTCCAGCACTAAAGTGCTGTTAATGACTCCATCACCTTGTTTCGAAAAGACACTTTAACAACTCGCTATCTATTTTCTGGGACATGTGCTGGCAGCAGTGAGATATCCAGACAAAGGACAGATTGGCTACTCCAAAGGAGAACCATTTTTTGGTCCTTTATCAGGAGGAAGCAGAGGTAAAAGAAGAAGCAGAGAATGTCTCTGAGACAGCCAGAGCTATAGAGCAGGAGATACCATTCTCAGAGGTCAGCACCAGACTGGACCCTGATTCCCCACAGGCAGATGTAACTAGTCAATCATCTAGGGGACTTCCTGTCAGCACAGAAAAGGAGGAAGGAGCTAAGGAAGCTGGTGACAACTTTGCAAGATGGTCCTCGTGGGAGTCACCAGAGTGCAGATGACCAGCAAAGTAGAAGATGACAGTCTCGAGTTGGAAATACCTAGACGTTAGCTTTAATGACAGTTTCAGGAAGTGAGCCCTTTCATACCAGAATGAGAAACAAATGAGCACCTCTACGAGTGCCTCTTATTATAAGTCACCCAAATGTGTGTCCGGAAAAATTCCCAGCCCAGCAAATCCCATCCAAAGTAATGTAAAGTAAAGTAATGAGAGAACTGAAGACACTGTTTATCAGGAAGCAGAGCAGTTCAAGCAGGTGGCATGGACATGACAGTGGTTACAGGAAAAACCACCAGGCAGGCTGGTACCTCTCCTTACAGGGAAGGTGCTGGAGGTATACTCCACCATGGACAAGAAAAGTGTTGACATGTATATGAAGACTTGAGTGAAGCACTGCTTGAAAATTTTAATATCTTACCCACAATCCCCATCCATGCCATGAAAGTATACTGTAAACCCAAGGGATTATAAGAATTCTTGTAATCCAAAGAATTCTTATAATCCTTTGGATTTATAGTATACCTTGGGTTTGTAGGGGGTTGTGGCCAAAAGATAGACCAAAAAAAAAGAAATCTTGAAGGTCAATTTCTCTGAGTATCTGCCACCAGAGAAATTAATGTGGTTGCAAGAGCAGGAAGTCTAAACAGCCATGTTACTCATGCAGTACCACCAATGCCCACAAGTGGGTGACACAGTATCAGCGGCACTGCAGAGAAATCAGCCACTATGAGAATGCTGGTGATAGTACAGAGAAATTAGCCACTATGAGAAAGCTGATAGTCAGCCCAGGAGTAAAAGTTTGGTAAAAACAACCAGCATCTTTCACTGGAGCCAAGGACCTAGGATTTTACCACTGGCTTGGCTGTGCACCTTGAAGAAACCCAAGGTGTCTGGTTAGCTTTATGAGCCCAAGCTAATTGACATCAGTTTGATTGACAGCTAAGAGGACTGCCTGAATAGCCAGCCCATAATCACCCTGTGACACATATATAAATACACTTAATACAATGCGTTATTGCTAATTGTGCATCATTAAGGGACTGAGTGACTGCAAAAATGAGCTTACAGACAGGTCTGGAGATACCATATGAGCTGCAGCAGGTGCATGTGTCTGCATTGAATCCCTGTGGGTTGGAGTAGTGTTGGCACTAGATGTCTCGTTTTTGGATAAAACACTGTCAGCAAACCATACTTTCTTTTGTTCCTTGCGAAGAGTCTCTGTAAGGCAGGGACAGGCAGGGATGCGCAAGAAGATCGTTATTAGATAATATGGACAGATAATAAACTGGATAACAAACTGTATAGTGATGAAGGTAGTGCTATTTGTTCAAATACCCACTATTAATGAGAGTAGCGTGACAGGTGACACAGACCCGACCCTCTTTTCCACCCAAGTGAGTCAATCTGAATCTCAAGTCACAGCAGACCACACAGAACACCTGCAGATAGAAACAAACAACCAAACACTTTGTAACAGACACTGCTGTACATTATGTGACCCAGACGAGCCCGCCTCACCCCAACTGACAGCTATAGGCCACACTACATAACCACTAAGCCAGAAGTTTAGTTTTACAGCCTTTCTGAGAGCAGCCATTCAGTAATGGCTCATTTCAAAAAATGGATACCTGCCAGTAATATCTGCTAAAACAGCAAAATCTATGAATCTGCTTTTTTTTTCCATCTGAGCTGTCAGTCGATATCCAGTGCTATGAAAGCTGTTAATTTCAGTACTGCAGTGATTATGTCTCCCAAATAAGATGTTTTTTAGTAATGAGACTTAGCCTACATTAATTTGAAGCCCCTTTTCCTTGAACTGATTCTAAATTTACTTGATCTGATTCTAAATATAAGTCTAGTCACAATACCTTACATAGGCATTTTATAACAGTATTTCAGTCCGTTACCTTCCCGCAGGCTCTGCAGTGGTGCCTCCTTTTTGTGAAGGAGAATCTGGAGCCACATTTCATACACACTGGTGCTTGAGAATCTGGGACCCACTGTGGGGCTGTAGAGCCCAGAGAACTGCAACGCTGCACAAGTAGGGCACCAAGAGACCCCCTTCTCACAGTAGTGGATCCATTCTCGGGTGCGTTTATGTTCACACTGCCTCTTCGGCCTGAATTCGATTCGGATCTGAGAGCTGAGGGCAGCGTGTGTGTCTCTGGGTATTCTGGTGTAGCTCCATCACCTTGGGTCAGTGCTGGAGGTGTGGACGGTGAGGATCCCACCACTGCCTCCTGTTCGTCCTGCTCGCCGTCTGCCAGCTCCTTCTCTTCCACAACGGAGTCCTCTTTAAGCCCAGGCATCAAGCAGCTGTCCTCCAGAAGAGCCTCCCTGGAGTCGTTTAGAGTGGTGTAACCCAAGCGCCTCTCACCCCACACAGAGAGTGTGGCACTCACCGCTTGCCTCATTCTCTCAACAGAGTTCGGCGAGGTTTGAGAAGCCGCACAGCATTGCTTCGGGGCTGCCTTACGTCACACAGATCTTTGCATTCAGCTCCAAACCAGCCATGATCTGAGGACGTTTTCTAAGAGTGACTCAGATGCAGCTCCTTCTGAATCTGATGGATGTCTCATTGCTGCATTCCCTCCTGTGTAAATGAACACTGAGCAATTATGCACAATGAAAAACAGATTGCTCATCAGCGCCACTATACAACAATCCATGCAAAGACGGTGATAGGAGACAGTCTGCTCAATCTGGCAACCCTAATTCAGTTACGCTTTTTTGCCATGCGGCCCAGAATGTGCTGAGCTAAGCTCTGGTTGCTTTATTGGCACATGAATACCGCAATAATGTGATATGCGAGCTGTAGCTCTGCTGTTGTATGTTTAAATAGGGTGAAAATAATTCGTTTTTGCTGCACAATCATTTGCACCCGTTAACCAAGCGCCATAGTGTCCTCTCTGCAAAGGAAAGGCGTGTGAATGAGGAGGAAAAGCCGGTAACCCGCTTATATATGCTCTTCCTCATGTCCCGACGCATAGCTTACCCCATGTTTACCTCCTATGTCTGCACTTATTACCACTAAAACATCTGCACAACATCTGCTCTACACTAGAAGTCCAAAACGTATATCGACATTTGTTCCTCATCGTTTTGCGTGCCTGTGAAGCTAAAATCTGTTCTCACAGGGAACATTATAGTCTGAAATAATATCACATATAACACACACACATTCACATCACCTACTGTCAGTGACTGCGGCAATGCGACAGTCGCATGTCCTGTACCACTGAAGCGCGCGCCAGTAACGAGTCCGGTTTAATTACCGTTCACGACGAAACAACGCTGACCTTGGGTTTTCTTTTCTTTTTCCCCTCCTTCTCTATTCTTACGACGAGTGATCACTTCAGGATAACACTCAGCACTGACCTGGATCAATGTAAACCATCCGAGCAGGCATGAGAAATGAGGTCCATGGCACAGCTGATCTCAGGGATGTGCCGCCGGGTTTAAGTCTCTGTGCAGTAAATCTCCGATCACAGCGCTCTCAGTCTGCTGCAAGCCTGGCCTCTGATTATACCACCATCCTCAAGGCAACGACTCAAGCTCATCCCATTACTACATTTGAATGAGCAAACTGAAGTGGAATCCAATCACGTCAAAACACATGGATACTTCTGCACTTGGCCAAAAGTTTTTGGACACCTGACCATCCCATCTGTATGCTCTTGTTAAACATCTCATTCCAGATGTAGTCCCTCCTTTCCTATTTTAATATTCTCCACTTTTCTGGGAAGGCTTTCCACTAGTTTGGAGTTTGGAGCGTGGCTGTGGGGATTTGTGTTCATTCAGCTACAAGAGCATTAGTGATATAAGACACTGATGTAGGTGAGGAGGTCTGGGGTTCAGTCAGTGTTCCAGTTCATCCCAAAGGTGTTCAGTGGGGTTGAGGTCAGGGCTCTGTGCAGGACACTCGAGTTCCTCCACTCTAACCTTCACACACCATGTCTTCATGGAGCTCGCTTTGTGCACAGGGGCATCGTCATGCTGGAACAGGTTTGGGCCTCGTAGTTCCACTGAAGGGAAATTGTAAAGCTACAGAGATTCTACACAACTGTGTGCTTCCAACATTGTGGCAACAGTTTGGGGAAGAACCACATATGATGTGATGATCAGTTGTCTACAAACTTTTGGCCACATAGTGTATATACTCAAGACCTACAAGACTGCATATAATTTTATAACCGTTTAACCTCTTTAACACGTAGCTCACTGCAACTTTTATGTTTATGTGTAATGTTTATCTAAACCTTATAATAATACTAATAAAACATTCTACTTTGCACCTTATCTGCATGACAGCACAGCAGGTAGCACCACCTGTTCTTTCTCACTGTGTCCATGTGGGTTTCTTCTGGGATCTCTGGTTTCCTCTAATCTCTCAAAAATATGCCAACCAAGAGGTGGATTAGCAACTCTAAAAAGCCACCCTATATGTAAATGCGTGTGTAAAATGTGTGTGTGGCACGCCCTGCGATGGACAGGTTTCCCATCCAGGCTGTGTTCCCGCCCCATGCCCAGCGCTCCTGGAATAAAGGTTCAGACCAGGATAAAGCAACTCCCGAAGCATAAATGAAAATCTTATTTGGTGTCAAAACTTGCTGTGCCCAGGCATGTCACTAAAGGTGATAGACCCCCTTTGCCGAGAATCGTCCTTCTCCTTGTTTCTCAGCCCAACCAAATCCACAGAATGCTCTTTATGCAGCAATAAAGATCACAACACTAAAAGGTTTTGATATTTATTGTTTCGTTGACAAAAATAATTAAGACTAGTTTTCCGTCAATCATGATCAAGACTGACAATACGGTATTCATTCAGAACCATAAGTCATAACGTAATGTTACCATCATCTTGTTTAAGTGCAAGAGACTGGCTGTGGAGCATTATCTGGGCAAGAGTGCCAATTTAAAATACAAAAGTCTCTGGGTTGCTGGATAGTGTTGATATGTCTGTTATCTCACTTAAAAATACTGCAACAGGTTCTGTCCTGAACTGCAGTCCCAGTTATCGATGTGCAATCAGTTAGCCTCATTCTTCGATGCTTCGTCGAAGTTCTCTACCAGATCTAGGGAGAGGAGAGAAAATGTGTCGGGCATGGAGATTCATGAGAGAGTTCATCTTCATATTCATAAAAAAAAAAATTTGATGTGTCCTACCTGGGACGTCGTCATCCTCTTCATCGATATCTTCTGCTTTGGGGGCTTTGTTGTCAAGAACTTTAAACAGACAGGGAAAAAAAAGCATTGGCTGATTTTAGTTACCCAATAAACACAAAAAGAAAAAGAAAGGATCTTTCTACTGTGCGTCACTCTCACCCACCTTGTCTGGGGAACTGCTCCGCGAGTTTGCGCAGGCTCGTGAGACTGTCTGCACCGAGTTGACTGAGGATACCAGGAAGCATCTCTGTCAGCTGCTTGGTCTCTGCATGGCCCGTGATGGCGAACGTGTTTGCAGACAAAGATGCCTGCACTTTGGGGTTGTTGAAGTGAATCACTGTCCCATCATCCTTTATCATATTCACCTGCAGTCACAGGCATTCAAGTTAGACCCAAGTCCATTTCCCTGAGCAGTACTGTTACTCTGATTTAATCATAAAGGCTGTGACTTTTGAGAGCCAAATAAAGCAGTAACACTGTACCTCCTCGATGCCAGCAATGTTATTCACAGCGAGTTTCTTTAACGAGCTCTGAAGTTTTTTGTCGTCCGCTGTTGCCGTTCGGTGGACGACCTTCTTCTTCCTACGTGCTGTTCCCTGAGAAGAGAAGACACTGAAACTTTAGAAACGATTGGTGTGGCGTATAATAAATGGCTACATGATGTGTGGTCAGAATTAAGGCTAAAAAAAAAACTGTTAAAAATGAAAAGGTTCGTTTTACCTTGCCCCCTATTCGGACTTGGGCTTGAAGCTTGGCCAGTTTTTCTTGATTCATATTGTCTTCTGGAAAAATAAACAACATTTTGCTGTTGAGCTTCAGATCATACAATTAACAAGATTACACACAATCACTAACAGTGCACAAATAATGTGAAACTGAGCTTTAACTCTTCAACCCTAGCTAAGAAATAAAAAAATACAGAACTCAAGATTACTGTCACTTTTATTTGTAGAAGCCACACATTATTTTTAATAGAGTTTTCTGAGCAAATTTGAGCCTGGTAGCCCCGCCCCTCTTCCGCTACGTAGGCGAAGCTGCGAGCGTTGAGTGCGCGAAGTGTCCAACATTCCACACTTCGGGTTTTTTTTCGGTTGGATACGTGCGTCATGCGTGTACTTAAAGTGCATTTCTTCTTGTGGGAATTCTCAGTGTGTACACACTGACTGAACTCACACTACTTATACTACAAAACGTCGTAGAATAGTGCGCAAGTATGCGATCTGGGACATCATTCCACTTGTCTGTGTTCGCTACATAAATTTCCAATTTTAGCAATAGTTCGTTACTCTAAAACCGTTACTACACTTACTACGGCCTGTCAATCAATCTGTGTGTTACCATGGCAACACGCAACACTCTATCCAGCTGTGCCTTCTTCGGGAACTATGTAGACAGAGCAAGAATTAACAAAATATTTGGCCATATTGTGCCTGAAATGTCAGTTAATTTCTTATTAACTCATTAGAACTGTTGTACAAAAGCCGATATTTAGTATAACAGCACTCTTGCTCAAGCAATATTGCTTAAACATTCCTGCACTATTATCTGTGGCAAACTCTACACATTGACACATTATTATAACTAAGAACATAAATGATAAAATTGTATATAAACACTAGTGATCAATTTTTTTATTTAATTTATTAAAAATTCTTCCGCCACGCAATGCAGTCCCTTCGCAGAAAGCTTTTGTTGCTAAGCAACATAACGGCCAAAGATCAGGCTACTCTACAGGATACGATTAGGATTATGGTTTATTTTTTATGTCGGCGACAAAAACAATATTATAAAATTAATAATCATTATTAATAACATTCGCAATTAACAGTTTTCCATTTTAATGCGACATGTGCAACATGACGAACTAACTCTTTTCTTTATTCGTTTAAAAAAAAAAAAAAAAAAAAACTGGCGCATGAATACAGACATCATTGATCGTGATGCGGTCACAGGTGCGCGTGCATCGTGGATTTCTACAACGGTTTCGAACGCGAGCGCTCAGCCAATCAGATTTCAGCACCGAACCGATCCGCTTGGTGAAGAAAGTTATTGTGTAATAATCTGAGCAGAGCTGCGAGCGAGGAAGCGACCGAGGGGAAGATGTCTGGTGGGGCTTAATGTAGCTTAGCCGCCTGTTAGCTCGCTGGAATGTGGCCTTGATTAAATGTTGCTTATATCACGGTCTCTCTTTATATATATATTTCTTCTTTTTTTAAAAATTAAAAAAAAAAAAGCTCCGCAGTGAATTCGAGGCAGTGAACAGCGTTTAACTAGCTAACTAACGTCAGGTCGCTGCTGAGTGAACTAGCTAAAGGCTAACTGCAGCCAGGATGAAAACAACCCGCAGTGTCAACACTTTCACAGACTTCATGTAGCTAAGAAAAAAGATTAAACACCTAACGTTAAGCTTACTGTTTAATAGTGACTACTCAGACGCCATTAAATGATGAAATTTTCAGGTTAAAAAAAAAAAAAATACAAACCTTTTACCTACAGCTGGTCAGAAAAGCATGCGACAAAAGAAGAAGGCGGAAATGACGACACCACTGCGTCACTTTTATTTTATGTGCTCGTGCGTACAACGGGGTTGCATTAAAGCGCTGCTGCCTCTGCTGGCGAGAGCAGCCACAGTGTGGACAAGGGTTTACTCACCAGATCTCTTTTTCTCCTACAGTCTGTTATCACAGAGAGAGCATGAGACACGTTACACACCAGAAACCAAAGAGATATTAAAGCCCATTCCTACTTAACACCCCTTTTTCATGAATAGTCACAGTGAAAAGTCCAGTTTTTTCTTCTTCTTCATTCTATGTATAATTCAGTGTACAATTCCATTTAACAGTGAAACATTTATGGAGGTTGTATACATTCATGACACATGACTACACACACACACACACACACACACAAAAATACTGTTAACACTCATCAAAATTGTCTTTAGTAAAAGATGAACATCATGCAGAAATTTCAAGTGATATCACTTCTCTTTGAGTTTTCCTGTATTTATACATTTTGCAGTTTTATATTTCTTGATATGAAGTCATGAGTTTTTAAAATGTGGTACTTCTGCAGTTGTCTTAAACAAGCGATATTCACACTTTTTTCCCCCTCAGAGCCTACATATATTTGACATACATTCGGCAGAATCTCTTGGTGGTTTAGTAGCAATATTTGTTTGTTTGTTTGTTTGTAATTATTTTGTTATTCAAATTGGGTGCATGGATCTTTCACATGGTTCTCTACTAAATGTAGAAATGATAGTAATTATATATATATATATATATATATATATATATATATATATATATATATGCTCATTATATAGCCAGGTGTATCTTCATACACTCACATTCATATATAAGTACACAAGTAATTTATTATCAAATGGTTCGACTAAAAATCTGTTCTCCTTTCTCCCCACCCCAGCAGTTCCCCTGTGATTTTCAAAGCTTTTTTTTTTTTTTTTTCAGAATTAACATTCAGGCCTTTTCTCTCTAACCAGAATGTATCCGTGGTAAATTTCTCTCCTCCAGCTCATGTATAATTCCTGCTTGGTGTGATGAGAGTGTCTGGCAGGACTGGGCCATCCAAGCAAATGAAGTCTGGTCTGCTGCTTACAGAGCTGCTTGTATTCACAGAACTCCCCAGAGCGCTAAACCTCCACCTATGTTCTGGTCCATGTTTTTGACATGGACTGTGGAATCTCTGTGCCAGCAGGAAAAGACGCTTCAAAACAGCCTTGCGCAGAAGTATGTACACCCATGGGTCAAGAATCTGGTTCCATGTGGCCAGTCGCACAGTCAGCAACAGGTAGCTGTATGCATCTTCACCTTTCTCTTGCAAACTCGTGATAATGATCGTAACCTGAGAACAAATTAAACAAAATGCAAAACATGAGGATATTTAATCTATTAGGTAAAAACTATGGAGGTAAAAATGTTTTAAGCAGTGATTTCCTTTGGATGTTTTATATTGACTATAAGTCAGATTGTATTTATCAGTTGCACAGCATGTCAAGATATATACTATATATTATTTACAAATATGATCTGCAATGTGAGTGACTTTTCCATGGCACTAATACAGCACCCAAAAAAACCAAGTCCTTACCAGAAAAGGACCCCAACATACACACGATACCATCATGATAGCAAGGAGCTGGCATATCATCTCAGAATGGAGAGAACTTTTCCGAGAGCAGTGGTAGTCGTTTTCACGATGCATTCTGGACCACAGAAGAGTGAATCCAGTCACAGTGTTACACACGAATGAGACGAGCAGAGCCAGCAATCCCAACACGGAGAAGATCATGGGGAGGAGCATATCCAGCCAGTCTCGTATCCCCACCAAACGATAGAAGCACCAGCTTCGGGAGCCCTGTACCTGGTATGGGCGCCACACTAACACTGGCAGCAGGGCCACGAGCAGGGCCAGGATCCAGGTAAGTGCCAACAGCCGGTTAATGTGATAGGAGGTCAAAGCTGTGGTGTGAAAGAGTGGGCGAGTCACTCCGATGCAGCGCTCCACTGCCATAACGCCTCCAAGCAGCAGGGGACTCAGACCAAAAAAAGACATACAAATGCCGAAAAACCCACAAAGAACCTGCTTGGGATCGAAGCTTTCCCACTCTTTGTTCAAGGCATACACATAAAGAGCCAGAGAGCCATTTATAAGATGTCCCAGGAAGTCAGTCACCACCAGTCCGCTTGCAAAGAGCAAGAAAGAAGCTTTGGACTTCATACGGAGTCGATGGTAGGCTTTGAGAAGGATGAAGAGAGCCAGAGTATTGGAAACGATCCCTACCGTCATGGTTATGACAGAGGAAGTGACAGAGACGTTTTCTATATTACAGCTGTTATTAGACATAGTGCTTGATTTCAGACATTCTGTTTTAGCAGTCCCATTGTGAGACATGATTAAGCAATCAAGCCTGCAACACAAATTAAAGCAGCAGTAACTCAGATACAAATGGATCATTAAATTATTTAAATAGACAGACTAACTGAGAAGACTGGTTTACACAATTTTGTTACTGGCACATAAACTGTGTTCAGAATGTTTGCATGATTATGCTTATGGCCACAACTTCTTAATAATTAAAAATGATTTTAACAGCATGGTAGCCAATGATTCATTTTAATTAAATTAAAACTTACCAGTTAATTCGTTAAAACTTACCAGTGTAAAGAAATGTAATCAGGACTTGTCAGTCTTCCAGCCTTCAGATGTCCCAAGAGGCTTGAGGATGATGAGTTTTTACAGCAGAAAATTAGGAATAAAAGCAGAAATTTACAGCAGAAAATTAGGAATAAAAGATGCACTTTCTTTATTATTTATAGGAAAAAGAACCTGTTGCACACATTAGTCAAGTACTCTTGCATGTTAAAGTCTCCAGATCTGTCAGTGTGCCCTAACAGCTGTGCAGTGTGAGGTGGATGATGGACTGATCTAAACTCCTCACACAGAGGGTAAAATACACCTAATGGGTTGCCAGATTGAATTGAATAAATTCAGTTTTTAAACCCGCCCAAACCATCTGAATCCACAGTGTTTTCCTATTTTTTTGTCTTACACCATAGCAGGGGTTCATTCCAAATCGTCACCCCAACCAAGCAGTAACCACACCTCATAGTCTATAAAAACGGAAAGATCAACACATGATTAAGATTTCAAAATACTCAATATGAAGAAATTTTACTGTAGGAAGTTTTAATAACTAACCTGCGAACTTGGCATTTGAGACTATCAAATATAGGCAAATTGCACTTTCTTCCTAATTCTTATGCCATAATCTCCTTATTTTCAAAACACCTAAAAAATCTGAGAATTGCATATGAAAATAGGTGTATGTACTATTACCTAATATGAAGAAATTTTACTGTAGGAATGTACAATAATAGAGCAGTGAAATTGGCATTTGACACTATCTAATGCAGACAAATTTCTGCTTAATTCCTATGTCATTGTCTCCTCATTTTAAAAATTTTGAAAATTGCATATGGAAATAGGTGTAATATACTTTAAAAATACGCAATATGAAGACATTTTCTTAATTGTTTTTATTAATTTATTCATGAATTTTTCTTTTTGTGTGGAACATGGGCTACGGCATGTAAAATGTCCAGTTTCACTGTTCATGACTAACATGCAACATGCTAACACACTTGAGACCACACTTCACACCTCCACAATATATTTTTAATTAGATCATTATTTGTCTCACTTAACTATGTTGCTTTTGGTGGGTATTATATTTCTAAATGCTTTATTAGTTAAAAGGTTGGGTGGTGACAAACAAAGCTGAAAAACACTGTCTTTTATTATAAGTGGAAATGTTGTTACAGAGATTCCTAATAAAAAGACTATGGTAAATATGGTAAAGATACTTAAGAATTTTGATAGTCTCCTATATTGTGTCTCAAAAATGAGTGCCAGATTCTTTACATGCCTTAGCAACCCTGGTTTTATCATAAGCCTTTCGATGCAAATTGGACACATAGTCACTGATGTAACCTGGGGTCATTGGGCTTTTCGAGTCTTTCAACATCAGACACCCTCACCTAGGCGATCCAGCCGGAGGTGATCAGGCCCTTACTTGCATCCAAGTAGCTTATGTCTTCCACAGATTACCCCGCTTGTCCTTCAGCATTGCAAACATGTCTAACACAACCAGAACCATACAGGCCTCACCAGTGACTAAGGCTGTAGCAAGCCCCACGGGCTCCATTAATGCTTGGTCAGTGCCACTCAACCCTATCTAAACTATGATGGGGTCATTGTAGAACATTGTAGGTTTGTGCCTGAGTAGCTTATGTATTCCACAGATCACCCCGCTTAAGCCATCTTAGCACCTTTTCTGCAGTCTCTGTGGGGCTTTTGATAGCTTTTCTAATGTGCAGCCCTGTGATGCCAAGAAGCTTCAGGGCAAAGCCTCTAAAGCCAACTTCAGTGGGCTCATATAGAGCCCTTCATCCTTGGCTCTGGCACTCGCCTACCAGGCCCTCTTACTTTCCTTTCTTCCTTTCGTAGGCCTCTTCTGTCCTGTCTATCCAGGGACCTGTGAGCCCCAGCAGGTCACTTGCTTTGTGGTTTCTATGTCCAGACAATGTCTGGCCTTACTGATCTTACTGTGATGGTTTCTGGGAATTTGAGCTGTCTCATTAGGTTGACCTTCAGTGGCCAGTTCTGTGCCGTAGGAAGGAGTCCTCTTGGTTAGTTACAACTGCAGCTTCGCTCCTGCCCTGACAAAAGCAATGGTCTGTCTCACTGCATGTTGCCTGCTTGATCCCTGTGCAGATGGCATCTGCTATTGCCCTTAGCAACTGATCATGGTCCCAGCGATAGCGCTCCTCTCCCAGGGCCATTGGGCAATAGCTCACTATATGCTCCAGGGTTCCTCTTCTCTGGCACAGTGAGCATGCAGGGGTTTCTGCCATACCACAGTAGAAGAGGTTGGATGGGATGGGACATAAACTGACTGGATCAGAAACTTCAGTTCTGCCTACGAGATCTTACAGTCCATTGCCTGTTCCATAATGTCTTGGAGTGCTACCCAGATCATCCAGATGCCACAGATCCCACTGGCACTCTGTGCCGCAGCTGTGATTCAGCTTGATCGATGGTCTCCTCCTTCCACTTCCTCCCAGTTCTCACCTCAATGCCTGCTCTTGCTCACTTGCTCTGTCATTATGTCATAAATGTGTCATGGAGGTGCTGGTCAAACTTCTTGATCTTTGGAGCAAGCAAGGTGGCTGCAGAGAAAACTCTATTGCACATAGCTAGAAGGCACATTTTCTCACATACCAAGGTCAGATTTTTTAGACATTTTGAGAATGAGAAGTTAATGATATAGGAATTAGACAGAGTGTCCAATTTGCCTGCATCCCATAATCTCAAATGCCAAGATTGGACACCCCTGCACCATCAGGACACATCAGAATTCAGATTTAATCTGTGTTATATCTGTATTCTGGATGATAAATACGTAAAATCATCCACTGTAGCAATGTAAAAGTGAATTTTGAGTTTGTTTGTACTTTACTAATTAAGTACTTTTTAAAATAAGCAAAATATTATTCAAGGTAGATTGACAATCCTTTTAAAAAGACTACAAATTTATTTCATAGCAGATCATCTAAATATTAACGAATTTAAAAAGTTTCACATTTTCCATTTACCTCACATTTTGATCATGAAATCGATGGTGTCTAAATTTTGGCTAAGAATGGCTAATTATTTATTATAAATATATTTGAGGCTAAAAACTTGTCTATAACCTCAAATTTTCCTGTAAACATTCTTTAAAGAAAACAAACAAGGAATATAAATTGCACATTTCATGTGTAGGTAGGCTTGCAGGATGTAATGTCCTAGCCTGGTACATAATTTAAGCTTTAAAGTTAAACTATATGTAGCTTTCTAAGTCATACACTAAAGTTAGAAAATGTGTATGTTTGAGGGTATCACAACAAAGAATAGTGTAGGTTTATTCCACATGACAATGGAACTGTGGGGCCTCACAGTTGGACCCATCTTGGGTCCAAGACAACTTACCCAGTTGTCCTCCATGACAGCAGGGTTATATATAGTCTATGCCAGGTGTACTCAACTAAAATTTGTAAAGGTGCAGTTACATAATATTCCTTGCTTATTAATGGTCACATATCTGAATGCTGTTAACAATTACCTTAAAATGCTTAACCATAAGTGATTCGTTTATGGCTATAAATAAGACGGTATGAAGTGGTTATGTTTTGTTTCGCAATGGCACTTCACTCTACTACTTTTGGTGACTTTTTTACCACTAGTGCCATGGGCTCTGAACATAGGAGAGGTTTGTTTTGAATTGGACATGAGGGAAATAAACGCATGCTTCTCTGTCCATTTGTATTTTAACTTTCAGCAGACTTTTCTTTAAATCAGCCATGCCATTAGTTCGCTACTCAGACCACAGATGCTAAACAAAATGAAAATCTATCTAAGATTTTTAAAAAATCTATATCTATTAGATATCTCTAATGTCTCTAGCCCTGTAGCTAGTTCCTGGGTCAATGAGTTGCTTTGAGCTAAATCATTTATATGCATGTGATTGGAAAAACCACAACATGGGTTCTGCTACAGAAGACGAACCAGTTCACCTATAGAAAACTATAGTCACTGGAGTATGACCTTTTGTTTCATACGTTTATCAGCTCTGCTACCATATTTGTTTTTTTCAAATACTCAGTTCAATCCACTGAAATACCTTTCTGGGTCCGCATAAGGACTGTGCCCACCAGGTGATGACCCCCTCGTATATACTTTCTGCCATCGATGCAGCATTATTTGAAAATTGCATGAATTACATAAAAAATGAACAGCTTATTTATATATTATAATGAAAAATAAAGTTTTCCGGAATAGACGACCTTTGTCATTATAAAACAGCCAAGTAAGTGTCCTTTCCAAATTAATGGAAGATTTAAAGAGTGTCATTAGCTTGGGCTCTATTTCACCCGTAATCCGTATCCATAGAAACAGCATGACCGAGGGAAGTCACCCTGTCCATGTCCATTTGTCTGGACAGTTTGTTTGTACCCTTTCATTAAAAGAGTTTACAAAGTTAGACCAAGCACAGTCAGTATATTATTTACTGCATAAGTAATGAGGTATTCATTATAAATCACAGTTTCCTAATTAAGCAGATGTTTAGCTTGTGGAATTGCCTTATCCATGACAGGCTGTTGAGTCATTGTGAAGCATGACACAGCTCTTTGAATGATGGACTACAAGACAAGACAATGACTGGACTAGCAAAGACAGCTGTTGGACTTTTAGACAGAAAAATGACTGAACCTCTGACAGACAGCAATGAAGATTTTCGCATCGAAATGAGAACTGTGTTGCCGTGTAATAGACTCCAGCCTTGTATTATCTGCAGATATCTCTTCCAACGCAGGTCATGTTAACTTGTAAAATATCATCAGAAGCTTTATGGATGTACCCTAAGCAGTATTTTACAGCAGAATAGAAAAGCCTTTTAATGTCTATGTGTTAGAGAGTGTCAATGTGTGCAGTGTGATGTCTTCAGATACCGCACAGGGACTTGTGAATACATTTATCCAGCAGGTGTTACTCTTTCTTTTTCAAAGTCTCCCTCCTTTTGGCACTGTGCTATAGACATTATGTGTCCTGCGCCTCACTCAGAGCCCCCTTCTGTCACAAGCTCCTTTTAGTGTAATGACCCTTTCGCTACATGACCTAGAGAACTGGTGCAGAGGAAAAGGTTTTCAATTTGCACTTGAGTACGTACAGTGTATGTGTCTGAATTATGGTGTATTTCAAGCAATGGCAGAGAAAATACAAGCTTGAGACATGAGGTAATGGAAAATGGCACACCTACAATGCGGACTGTAACAGTCTAGAAATTTAGACCAGCCCATATCAATCCGGTAGTAGTAATGATAGTGAAGATATCAAGCAATTGTATGTTAACTGTAATTACTTTTGGAAGACCTGACTCTGAGATGCTTTATGAAAGACCTATAATGCTCGAACCTTCCCCCAAGTCACCACATCAGGTAGAAAGAGGTTTCTTTTGTCAAAACTGCATACTGCTCCTACCACCTCAGAAAGCTGCCTGTCTGCTTTTCCTTCAGTCTTCTTCTGCCATTCAAACACAAACAAGCTTCTCATTAAAAAAAAAAAAGCACAGAAGAGCTGAACTACTGAAATATTGCTGTTTACTAGATAAAACATTTAAATATTAACTAACTCTTAATCGGTTGCAGTAGCTCACCAGCTGACTACTAGCTAGCTAATTTAGCTAAGACTAATATAGCAGTTAGCATACAAGATTAGCTAAGATTTTCTCAAATAAACATACTACGCTGTCTATTAGGAGACTGTAACCAGCTTTGGCAGCTAAATGGATTTGAAACAAACACTCGAATGAACAAGCTTCCTGTAGGAAATACATTTGGTCACTTGATCAGTCTGACAGAATGGTGAGATTCCCTCAGTTCACTTTGCATAATCTCTCAAAGCGTGAGCTTCATTTATGCTATCTACCTTTTAGGAGGCCTTATTATATCCTTATTATTATAATATTATTTATAACCAGTATTGTTGGCTTTGTGTATTAATAGCAGTTTTAAATTTTTATTTATTTTTTTTCAAATGAACAGCTTCTGAGATTAGCTTACTGAGATTTGCTGTAATTTTACCCTTGAACAGAGAAGCACAGAGAAAGTATGACCAGTACTTTATAAATTATTTACTAGTAACACAACTAGTTTTTCTTATATACAATTAGAGAACTGTTACCTACAAGATGATGTTTTAGGTTGATCGCTTATGTTAGCTAGGTTAGCTAACTGGCTAAAGTGAGCTTTGCCACTAGGTAACATTTCCAATTAAACATTTCTAATTACAAGCTGAAATTGGTTTCATCAAAAATCTCTAATTCTGTATGTAGCAGATTTTTTTTTATTAATTAATTAATTAACTAACTAATTAATTAATTAATTAATTAATTTAGCCCTTTATCATCTGCATTTTAAGGGTGATGTAGTGACAGTGCTGGTCCTCTGTGAGTATAGTAATAACAAGTCATAATGTGTTCCTGTGTGCATTTCAGTTCTAAATCCCAGAGCCACTAGATGGCAAAACCTGACTATATATTTGTAGTCATAATGATAAGCGTATGGTGTTACTGCCCAGCATAGTGAATTAATTAGTCTAATATTCTTTCATTGTGTTCATATCATTAGCAAATAACATTAATCATGTAAGTAACTGATCAATCTAAACTTAGACTAAATATACTAAAATCAGGTGAAGATTTACTCAAATAAAGCTGACAAGTCAAACAAGTGCTACGTACCTTTATTAACTTCATAGAAATTAACTTTTACACAGTGGTAACAGATGGAAAGCATGACTCAGAGACATCCTGTCTGTGTATCCTCTAAACTACAAAACTACAAGTACAAAGTCAACATGCTCTTTCTTTTTCTGAGGTGAAAAAGATACATTGCACCCCTAGAAAAAGACGTCTCATCACCCTTCTGACAGAGCACACATCATCCAACTGAGCTGTCTCTCTCTCTCTCTGTGTGTGTCTCAATATATCTCCCTAGACCGCACTGTCTTTCTCTTACCATCTCTTGCTGTTCCTCTGCATCCGCTGACCAGCATCCTTTCAGGGTCACTGCGCTGTTATTGAATGTTGTTACTTGAGAGCCATGGTATTTGCTGACTCTTGTCTGGCTGGATATTGGAGTCCTTGACCCTTCTGAGTCACCAAAGGTCATCAGGGAAGCTCATTTACTATTTGGTATAATTAACACCACTTCTATAATAAACATCCTGGTTAAATAACACATTTTTCTCTTAATGGGATTGGGGATGCTAGCTGGGACAAATGGGTGCATTAATGCATTAATGCATAATTAAGCATTTTGTCAATTTAGCTTTTATTGCTGAAAGAATTAGAATAGCAACTTTTAAACATTTAAAAATGACTAAAAGAAAGATAGAGATCATCAGCATTTGCAGTAAATGTGTAATTTAATTCATTATAAATTGCCAAGCGAATTTCAGAAGGTTTTAAAAACATATGGGTGCCAAAAAATAAAAGGTGTCTGTGTTACTCTGTGGGGGTATTTTGCTGGCATGGTTTGGCTCCACTCATCCCATTAGAGGGAAGGGTCACTGCAAACCAATACAGTTCTTCTGACTGGTCACATTTATCCTATGAGCAATCATTTCTCTCCTGATGGGAGTGTGCTGTTCCAGAATGACAATCTCCACATCCAAGACAAAATGATATAAATCATATGGCTATGGTTTTCAGAACAGATCTCAACCCATTTGAGCGCTTAAGTGACATTTTAGACCAACGTCGGTCTTCACCACCATCATTAAAACACAGATAGAGGGAAAATCTTTTGGAAGAATGGAGGTTATTCTGCCAGTACAGTCCCAGAAACTTGAAAGATTGATGCCAAGGTGCACTGATGCTGTTCTGGTGGCTTGTGGTGACCCAACAACTT
Organism: Pangasius djambal; assembly: GCA_022985145.1. Taxonomy (NCBI): domain Eukaryota; kingdom Metazoa; phylum Chordata; class Actinopteri; order Siluriformes; family Pangasiidae; genus Pangasius; species Pangasius djambal. Next base: position 20,828,784 of record CM040985.1, read on the forward strand.
AATGAGACACTTTCTTCAGGTTTTTCCTTGTAGATTTTTGAAGGTAACTAGAAAGTTCGTGATACACCTATGACCATGTGAGATATGCATAACTTTAGCTTAGTATTAGTATTAGATCTTCTCTAACGAGCCCTAACCAAAGAAAAAGTGTAATACAATGTGTAAAATGATGGTAAGAAATAACATTTTGCTCCATTAAAGCCCTTTTTATCCATAGATAGGGACATGCTAAAAAGCCATTATTAGCAATTAAAGATGGCAACCACATTGTGAATTAAAGCGTTAAAAACCATGCGGAGCATTTAATTGTGGTTATTCTTTGTTGGGTATTGGCCAGGAAGAAGGAAACATACTGCAGACCTTTTGTGGTACAAGCATTGTCATCTTGTACACTCTTTTAAACATATAAAGATTTTGTGACATGTCTATCTGACTGTGATGTTCTGAGGAAACTCTGAGGAATTCTTCTCCCGTACATTAGCATAAATAATCTTTAAACCATTTCTTACTGCAATTATCACTCGTGTTTTTCCAAATGTTCACT
>CM040985.1:20830629-20857241 GCA_022985145.1 Pangasius djambal
GCACATATGCAAACTGTTGTAATTCCTACACCGTTCACCTGATTTGGATGTAAATACCCTCAAATTAAAGCTGACAGTCTGCAGTTAAAGCACATCTTGTTCGTTTCATTTGAAATCCATTGTGGTGGTGTATAGAGCCAAAAATGTTAGAATTGTGTCGATGTCCCAATATTTATGGACCTGACTGTATCTACAGATATAATACAGCTATGTGCAAGGTGAAGGCAATGGCAGAAGCATTAAAAAAGTATGTTCTATATTGTACAATCCGTGTGTGTGTGTGTGTGTGTGTGTGTAGCTGCTGCCCACAATAATAACCTTTGCAATGGTACTTGACTGATCATGCTGGCATTGTGCTTCCAGCTGCTTCTGGAATTTTCTGAGGTAAACTCATAAATGTATAGATGGATGTATGTGCCTCAGAGATGATGGTGAAACATATTCATGAATCTTAGTGAGCCTAACCTTTCTTTCTCTATTGATCCAGTCTGTCAACCAGAATCTGTGTTTTCATGGATTATTCGGCTTTAAATTATGTGCCTCCATTCTTAGCCAGCACATCCCCAATACACAAAAACCTGCTCTGACTGATACAGTATATTAAAGGTACATTTGTGCGTATACGAGATTCAGTTTGTGAGCTGTGGAAGAAGCAGGGCTTTGAACGTCAGCATGAAGGCACCTTGCTGGGGTCTGAGGTTACGCTGAGCAGATGGGCTGCTGCTGTAGATGCTTGTCACTTGATGGATTAGATGCACACCTACCGGACATCACTCACCATGTTGCCACTTTTAAGGATAGCATACTAACACACTCATCTTCATACTGCAGATACACTGCACATCGCACAACACTGAAACGCACATCTGACAACCATAAAGCTTTATAGAAATGCACATTTTTAAGCCAAGACAATAAATGTTACTTAATAATAGAGCAAGATTATTGGTTTGATGTGAACCTTCTACGTATGGCAGGTTTTCTCTTTCATATACTATCATAAATTTTAAAGTCCATTTTTCCTTCACTGCAGCATGTCTCATTCATGATTACCGTATGTTCTAACCTATGGCAACAAAAAGTGTGTTCAATTATAAAGCATTAATTCTTTCTTAGTTGCTTATTAGGTCAATTTTAATCATACAAATAGTGTTAATTACGGTAAAATACTTTATGAAAAAAGTATTAGTAGTGTCTTTCCCTTTTTTTCCCCTTAAACGTCACAATTTTGCTGAAACAGAAAACCATTTCCCCTTTTTTCAGGAGATTGCGAGTTTGAATCCGGACGATACTATAGCCATCCGTGGCTGGGAGCCAAGGGAGTAAAACTGGCCATGCCAATTTTGGTAGGAGGGATAGCATTACTCTTTCCCCTTTCAATCACAGCAACACTAGCCAATCATAGGCATCTGTGAACTCATGTATGCGGAAGAGGGTAGATAGCACAAGTGTGTCACACTGCCCTGTGATGGCGCATGAGCAGCAGTTTGAAAAGATGCGGTTGTCTGGTTTTACATGTCTCAGAGGATGCATGTGTTAGCCTTCACCCTCCCTGGCTGGTAGTTGTCATGTGATAGCTGACTAGTGGGTGGAAACTGGCAGATGGTCAAACTGGGAAGAAAATGGGTCACGATTTTCCTTTTCTATTAAGTATGATTTATATTACCCCAGAGTGCCCCTAGGTGTACATGTACCCTGATTTAGGAAACTCAAATGCTGATGACTGAAACCCCTTACACACCTCCTGCTAGTTTACTGAGCAAGAACAGACAGTGAGTTGACAGTACAACTCTGCAAGTTTTATAATCCTGAACTTAATAAAATATGCCACATGATAAAGGGCAGATTAAACAATATGTCTGTCTATCAAACCTGCAGTTAGAAAAGGAAGCCCTCTGATAATAATACACATTAATGCCAGATCTATATTAATATTGATCAAAGATGCTGTGGGAATGCCTTTCATTACACTAAATGATATTCGCTGTCCAGGACGTCAGCTTTAATCAGGGCGATATTGATCTTGGACACCAGACTTGGCAGGAAGGCAGAAGAAGAGGCTTGTTGCTGCCCAGTCATTTCTTACAAAGCTTAATGAAAGTGTGGCTGTTGGGATTCAAGGTTGAATTCATTTGCGTGAAGGACAATGCTCTGTGGCCATTTGAGAAAGACCATGGGAGAAATTCTTCAAGACTGAATCCTTTGAGAACCAGTGAGAACAGGAAAAAGGGATGCTTAAAGGACCTTAAAAGGACAGGCACATTTTTTTGGTTCTAAAATGAAAATATGAACGTCACTACAAATACCTCGCTTGCTCTAATCACTTAGGATTTATTCACACGGCACAGAGGAGTTTTTCACATGGATGATTTTAGTTTCTAACTAACCTGCAGTACATTTCTAGGCAGCTGGCTAATCAATTTTCCTGGATAAGATCATGAGGGGGACAGGTGTGAAAAGACTTGGCATAAGCACAGGAAAATATTTTCTTTATTCCAATTTAACATGCTAATCTCAGTTTCAGAATTTGAAGCTTAATGGGGTAAGTGAAGATTCTTGTATGAACACAGACATTATTAAAACTATTAATATTCACATTAGTAAATATTAATGCTTGTTAAGCTAGAAAGCCCTTTTTCCTGGTGCAAAGGTTGCAAGATTTTACTTTGTTTTCAAGAAGACCAACATCTAGTGATGCCTGTCAACATCTAGTGATGCCTGTCAGCCTAGTCTCTTTCTGTTTATCTAAATACAATGCTGTGTAGCTACAGTGTGGAACAGCACTGGCATGCCAGAAATTGTGCTGTGTAATTAGCAAGCAGAGAGCATCCTGTCTCTCTCTTGGCCCCTGATCAAGTCTACACCCTCGGATCACTTTCAGAGACATTTCAAATAATCCTCTGCAGCGCATTAAAGGACCACGCACCTGCTTGGTCATAACGTTCCAAGGTCACCTCCATTCTGTGCCTTTAAATGTTAAACACCTTCACACATACTGGCTACGTGTGTTTTAATCTCAAGCTAAAATTGTTACATCGGTCTTTATTTATTGTTTTGTGAGACTGAAGTTAAAGTGACTCAAGTGACTAAAGTGACTCAGTTCCTGCAGTGTTCTGTCTCTCCGCCACCCACCCACCCACATACACACACACACACACACACACACATACACACACACATACACACACTACTAACACATCATAGTTAGTCAGACAAATAATGTATGATTGAAAGGTGGAGTTGCAAAGAGAGATAGACAGCGCGAGGGGTGGGGAAGGAAAGGTGATGAGGGGAGAGAAGGAGAGGAAATTGAGAGAGCATGAGAGAGAGAGAGAGAGAGAGAGGGAAGGAGGGGCAAAGTGGGAGACAGTGACGGGGAAAGTACAGGAAAAAGACAGGAACAACCATCACTACAGTTGTTCCAGCGGGTACACAGATTTCTTCCTGCACTTACAAGCTGGTCTAATTTCTTATTTGCATTTTGGAAAAAAAAAAAAAAAACTTTAATCTTTAAGTTTTGTTCAGTTGTTCAGTTCACATCATTGCACCATTTGAATATACTCTCTTTATTGACATAATTTTCAGATGTTTTCTAAAAACCTTTCAGACATACAAGACATACAAGACCTGACCAACCGGGATGAATCCAGCCAGGAGTGTGCAGCTAATCCTGATCCTCTACCTCCATTGCATCTACGGTAACGTCCTTTTTTTTCCACACTCTGAGTTTTTAATCAGTATGTGGTGACAAAAAAAAAAAAAACTGTGTGTGCAGAATTCTTTACTGAGTTTGAACATGAAATATTTACTGGTAAAGAAATGTGATGCAAACATATTTTACTTTTTACATAAATGTACGTTTAAAATGCATATATAAGCTGCTAGAGAAAGTGATGTTATAAAAGAATCATTTTTTGGTTTCCTAAAGAACGTTTGATTTGCGTTGCCACAGAGACCTTTTTTTTTCCTCCTTAAATGTTGCCATTATTTAGAAGGATCTTTGTGGAGAATGATTACTCCATTTATTGTGGTAACAACTAAAAAATTAATCATGGACTAAAAAACCAAAAGTAGTTCACTCCTTTTCTGGCACCTATATTTTTAAGAGTGCAGATGTTGTTCATTTTTAGATTTGCCACTATCCTATAATACTTTATAAACGACACAATAAAACTGCGGGTGATTAGAGTTTACTATAGAAGGAGTTATTGTGAGCTGATAAAAGCTCTGGGGGGAAAAAAGGACAAGATGCTGAACAGCCTGCTGCTAAAGATCACACTGCTACAAGACTTCTCAACTAGGAAGTGAAGCTTGAAGAGCTTCTTTATCTTCTTACCCAGTAATAACACAATGGCATTCCACACTGAAGAGCTCTTCAGCAAGCTAAAACTCACCTGATAAATTGGATTAGCAAAACGACATCAATTTACCGGGACAAGAGAGTAGTCTCATCTTAATATGTGCTGCTCAGGGTGCACATGTGTCTTCTGTAAAACGTGGAGCTTCAGTAGTTGATTGAATATATGACAGAGAGAAGTCCTTCACTCATCGTCTTTTGATATGAATGAATATTAGGTATGTGTATATGCACGTCTGTTTGTATCTCTCTCACTCTTTTAGTGTGCACACCTGCCCCGGCTCATGGTCATGCAGAAGAGCGGCTACTTCAGGTTTTATTCCGCCGCTATAACAAGCTCTCGCGTCCTGTAGAGAACATCTCAGATGTGGTGCTGGTCCACTTCGGCCTTTCCATCGCACAACTCATTGATGTAGTGAGTTTAAACTCGAGCTGGAATATAAGCCTGTACATATATTTACATCAATGCTTTAGGAAGAAGGAAATTTGAAAAAAAAAAAATGCAGCATTTTTGTCATTTGGTAAATATAATAAAATACTTTTGTTCACATATACCTTCTAACTTCATGACCTCTATTTAATCAAATCACATATGTGCCATTTGTTAACATTTTTTATTTTATTCCCTATGGCAGGATGAAAAGAATCAAATGATGACCACCAATGTTTGGGTGAAACAGGTATGTTTTGATCAGTTGGAGCATATAATTGAAAATTAATGAGATTTTTAATTGAAACTGGGCTCCCGTTACTTCACTCTCAGTTATCCTGTCATGCCTGCTGATTCAGAACATTGATGAGAGTGTATGTGCCCTGACAGGAATGGAGCGATTACAAGCTGCGCTGGAACCCTGAGGAGTTTGAGAATGTCACCTCCATCAGAATCCCCTCCGAGCTCATCTGGAGGCCTGATATTGTGCTCTACAACAAGTGGGTGCTTTTATGGACTAATGCCAAATTTCACTATTTAGAACATTTACTGTATATCAGTACATCAGTACATGATATAGCATATGCTAATATTATTTATTATGTAATCGTTATTTCATTTTTTGCCATATAAACATATCTGGAACATTCCTGAAATATAAATACACTTCTCCACATTTCATCATTATTGTTTTCCAGAACGGCAGCTGGAGGAATTTTGCTAACATTCTTACGTTACTCACTAGTTAGACTAGATGGAATTGAGATACAGGCGAGAATGTAGAAACTGAAGACCATAAACTCAGTGAGGTGCTGCAAAAACAAGCATTAAACCTTCATATGGTCCCTGTTTCAAAGTCAGGAGGTGCCAAGGGAACCGCAAAATTCTTACTTGCTGATTTCACAGCATCTGAATTAAACTCACACTTACAGTGTGGTGGCATCAGGTGCAAAACCGGTTCAAACCTTGACACTGGTAACTTAGAAACTGAGTTAATTTCCCTCTAAGGTACTTCCAAAATGGAAAATTACTGATGACACATTACTTAATTGAGTATGTACTTAAATACACAATTAAATATAAGATGATAAGATCAGTCCAAAGTTATAGATTATTTATTAGATAGAGAAAGATATCTGCATGGATGGCAGACAAAATTAGTAAATCTGGACTGTAAAAAAAAAAAAAAAGACATCTTAGGAAGTGAAAATCTTACCTAGTCAAATTAATCCAGTATTTCCTTCTGTAAAATAATAAACCAAATATAGGATTATTAAACCAAATTGTGTACATTTTTACTAATCTCACGCTTGAAATAGGCTTGTTCTGTTGGCAGATCATTTTTCTTTAACCACTTATTTCTAAAAAGAAGCAAAAATCATCTGCTAATAGAATATGAAAATGGAGAGCTTGAAATGAGCAAAAGCATCTAAACACTGAATAACTATATAACATTGAATAATCTTATATTTGATTTATAATAATCTCAAAATAAGAAATATTAGTTATATTTGTCTATATTCACTTGCTAAGATGTAATTTTTGTAGTGAGAGTGGAAAAATGAATTCATTCATCTTCAGTAACTGCTATATCCTGGTCAGTGTTGTGGTGGATCCTGGGATCACTGGGTGCAAAGTGGGATAATTCACCAAGGATGGGATTCCAGTCCATTGCAGGGCTCCATGCACACACACACACACACACACACACACACACGAACACACACTGAGTGGAAAAATAACTTTGTATTTAGTACGTTTTTGAAAAGGGGGTTCTTCTAAGGTATTTTGGATAGTTGTAGGCCCTTTTCTTCACAAAAATGTCCTACTTGGAATCCTCTCGGATTTGGAAACACTAGTAGTTTTCTACATAGAACATCTAACGAACCTCTATCACTTTTTTCTTAGGAATGTATGCATCAAAACAATTTCTTATCCTTTTTCAAGCTATGGCTCAAATTACATTCCTTCTAACTGAAAATGATTATTGCTTATTATGATTATGCTTGTAGCGCTGATGGAGATTTCGCCGTGACCCACTTGACCAAAGCCCAGGTGTTCCATGATGGCAGAGTCAAATGGAAGCCTCCTGCCATATACAAGAGCTCCTGCAGTATTGACGTCACGTTCTTCCCTTTCGATCAGCAGAACTGTAAGATGAAGTTTGGCTCATGGACATATGACCGAGCTAAGATCGACTTGGTCAGCATGGACAGCAATGTGGACCAAATGGACTACTGGGAGAGTGGTGAGTGGGTCATCATCAACGCTGTGGGAAAGTACAACAGCAAGAAATACGAGTGCTGCACGGAAATCTACCCAGACATCACATACTACTTCATCATCCGCCGGCTCCCTCTGTTCTACACCATCAATCTGATCATCCCATGCCTGCTGATCTCATGCTTGACCGTGCTTGTGTTCTACCTACCATCGGAGTGTGCTGAGAAGATCACGCTGTGCATCTCAGTGCTCCTCTCTCTCACTGTCTTCCTCCTGCTCATTACAGAAATCATCCCTTCCACCTCGCTGGTCATCCCACTCATCGGTGAGTACCTGCTCTTCACCATGATCTTTGTCACGCTTTCTATCATCATCACCGTGTTTGTGCTGAACGTGCACCACCGCTCATCCCGCACGCATCGAATGCCTCATTGGGTCCGCCAGCTCTTTCTCCACCTGGTACCGAGATACCTCTTCATGAAACGCCCACCCGCTGCTGGAAAGAGGAACTGCCGCAAGCTCATTGAAATGATGCATAGGCCAATGGCACTGCAGCCCATCCAGCAGGGCAACCCCACCTTGACCATGCCCCCTGATCTGGGCATGGTCTCTGCTAGCTCATCATGTGCAATGCACCGGGAAGCAGCATCCAAATCTCCTCTTTTCTGCAGCTCTCCCAGCAGTCAGTACTCCATCCTTCAAGAGGAGCCCACACACATGAGCCTCACTCCTGGACTCACATGCACTCAAGTGAACACTTCCTCTACCTCAAGCCCTTCTTTGTCTCCAGACGCACCCCTTGGGCCTCTGCTTCAAACATTAGCTCTCAGTGAGGTTTGTGAATTTCAGCGCCACAGTGCTGAGAGTGTATTTGTGGATACCACAGAAGGTACGCATGAGACAGGAACTCTTTGGCACTGTCATAAGCATGAGGAGACAAGTATAAAGACATACATCACTGCAGATAGAGGTGAAAGTACAGGTTCATGTGTAAGACACAAGGTCCGGGGCACTCAAATCTCAAGCCCCAACTGTAATAAAGAATCCAAGCTGGAGGAAACCGAGTTTCCAGTGTCAGAGTCACTCCTGCGGGCCCTCGAGGGAGTCCAGTACATCGCCGACCATCTCAGAGCTGAGGATTCAGACTTTTCGGTATGTTTCAGAACTCTAGCTTAACCTCCTGAATTCAGAAGCAGCCCAAAAGCATATCACAAACAAAGTGTACCATTTGCCAGGTAGTACCTTCTCCTTCACTTAGGAAAATCAGTTCTGTTACACTTTTTACCATTTCATTTGCTTGTCTGCTCGGTAAGGCAACGGTGAGACATAAGCGTCACATACTAAGCAGGTTTTAGATTCTTTGGGCCACTTTGAGCTGGATATACTGTAGGTTGTCATAAATTTTTTGCAACAGAGATAAAAAGTCAGAGGTTATAACACTGCCCTCTCACTGAAATCAGTCATCCATTAAGAATGGGAAGAGTGATTATTGGATGGTATAGTGTGAGAGATAAAATTCATCATTTTCTTTCTTCCTACCAGGTAAGAGAAGACTGGAAATATGTTGCCATGGTGATTGATAGAATATTTCTCTGGATGTTTGTGCTGGTGTGCATTTTGGGTACAGCAGGACTGTTTCTGCCTCCTTGGTTGGCTGGAATGATCTAGAATCTGACATGGAGCTCAGCATTGGACAAGAAACCTGCCAAACACTTTCAGTGTCCTCATCCAGATCCACTGTTTTTGACTGTACATCTGCAATATCATAATATCACATTCCTGAGTGGCCAGTGTAACGATGAAGCATTTTTTCAAGGTCAGCTTATATTTCCTTGATATGCTTTCAAGGCACAAAATGGTTTATTCCTGTCCTTTCAACAAAGGCCAGTTTCCGTCACAAATAATCTGCTGTGCCTTCTTCTGAAACGTTCCTTCATCTGTGTATTATTCCCTTCAAATTCGTGCTTTAAATCTGTGCCAATTATAACCACATACCTTCATGCCATTTGTTATATATTAAAGGATCTGCTACAAAACTAGATGAATAAAATTTAACATATTGACAGAATAGAGGCAACTTCATATTGAAATTTATTTAAGAATAATCTAGATAGTCATGTGCCATATTTGTACTGTTGTTGTGTTTTTTGCAGGGAAGTGTAAATAAATGATTTAATAGAATAAATTCACTGGGCATCCATGTTACCCTAGAGCTCTATTTGCCATCTCTGTCTAAACAGATTATGAGAAATAGCCTTCTGCTCTATCTGGCGGTGATTATAGCACAATAGATACTGATAGAATACAAGACCAGATTTTGTCCACGTACACACACTATGGTGTGTGTACGTGGATAAGCTTCTGTGCCACAGTTCATGCTGTCAGCTAGGAAGCTGTAGCTGGATGCCTAATAGTGAAATTATATTTCAAGAAAATAGTTACATCTTTAATGAAGAACAACAAAGGCTTGAGTTCCTTTCATAATGGTTCAGTCTGTTTTTAGAATGAAATGAGGTAAAGCTCACTCACTCTGAAAAACAACAGGAGTGTTCTTCATTGAAAACTGGTCAATACGTCATAATCAAATATACTGACAGGATCTTAGGCCAAAGCAAGAGACTTGTAGCTATCTTCCGCACATCTACCTGCAGCTCATATAAAGCAAAGCAAGCCCCAGCAGTTATACAGTCGACTCCATAATTGTTGGCACCCATCAGGAAAATTGGCAAAATGACTAGATGAAATAACACAATTCCAATTTTCCTGACAAGCAACTGGAGAAACTCATTACCTTTCATCTTAACAAAAATATAGCTTTTTTTTTTTTTTTTTTAATTTTGGTGGCATAGTGGGTAGATAGCTGCCTCACAGCTCCAGGGCTCTGGGTTCAGTCCTGAGCTCAAGTTATCATGTGGAATTTCACTTGTTCTCCCATGTTCGCATGGGTTTCCTCAGGGTTCTCCAGTTTCCTCCCACTGTCCAAAAACATGCAGGAGGACTGGCCATGCTATATTGCCGATGTGTGAATGGTGCCCTGCGATGGACTGGCCCTCCCATCTGGGGTAAATTCTCCTGCCTTGTGCCCAGTGTTACTGGGATTGGCTCCGGATTGGCCGTGACCCTGACCAGGATAAAGCAGTTACTGAAGATGTATGAATGAATGAATAACAGTGTTTTCTCTCAAAATGTTCAGAATGTTCAAAATAAATGTATAAATAAAAAAAAATAAAAAAACAATCCATTTTTAAACTGCTTTCTTTCCAGGAACTCTATTGTCTTTGTCCATTTTCTGATAGCCAGGGATATAAATATAAGGTCGAACACATGAGAAAACTTTTCCTGAGGACAACCAGTAAAATGCAGTACCATTGGATCTGCAGTTGGAAGCAATTGTTGTGATCATATGAGATCAAAATTGAACTTTTCTGTAGTGCACACCATTAGCATATTTGGCCAAAATGGGGAATGCTTAAATGTAAATGCCTCCGATACCCATTGTAAAACATGGAGGTCGCTCTTTGACACTTTGGGGCTGTTTTGCAGCTGGTGGTGCAGGGGCTCAGTAAGGACTGACTGCATCATGAAGTACCAAGATATTTACACTCAAAACTTGATTGGGTCATTTTCCTAAATAATGCATCCCAATCAACACAGACATGACAGCAGAAATATAAAATCAATGTTTTGCAACAGCTGTCTGACTCGAGAAAAGATAAGCATTGGCCTGAATTCAAATAGAGCTGTCCACACACACAAACCCAATAACATTAAGTGTCTCCAACCTCCACCCAGTGGTGTTATTCTCTCCAGTGGACAATGGTGATAATTTTGAGACTGGTGTTTTTTAACAAAACAAAATAAAGTAGTTAAAATTTATCACGTTTTAGCTTAAAAATATCCAGAAATTCTGAAGTTGAATATACTACTACATATTTATTCATCTGGTAGATCCTGTATCTTTCCTCTAAGAAGGCAGATCTTTCCTTCTCAGAGGAAGTTAAACCACATTATAATCCACATTATTAATTGAGCATAGTGCCCAGTCTAGATCTGCGCACCAGCAGAGAAGGATTCTGGACCACTTGATCTAAAATAGAGAATATATTTATTCTCCATATCTTGCCAACATTCGTGTATTCTGGTTAATCCTGCTGAAGCTAATTAACATGCTAATGAAAGACCAGCATGAGTAAACAGCATAGTGAACAGGACACAGGTTCCAAAATTTAATTAAACGCACTGCTAGTGATTCATCTATTGTCTTTACTCTTATCGATTTGCCGAGTAGTGAAAAGGATTTACAGACATTAGGAAATATTCCCAAAATAAAAGTGTAACATAAGAACAAAGTTTTGTTTTAAAAGTACAGAACAACAAATGACATGAATGGGTCATTATACAGTTTTGTAAAATGTTACAAGAGGTCGTTCTGTTGAAACAAATTTCCAAATCAAGCACTGCTTTCGACTTAATCATGAGTTCTGATAACATTAGTACAAAAAGGCCATAGGTAATTATTTACACTCCCGCATGCAAGAAGGCATGTGTCAAAATTCAGTCATTTTCTTATGTGTATTTGCTTTCTTCTGAGCTCGCTGGATAGACTGCTCCTGAGCCTTCAGCTGCTGCAGCAGCTTACGAGATGCCGAGAGCTTCTCTTCCACATGACTAATAACTGCAGCATCCCTAGGCAAAAAAGTGAGAGAAAGAGAGAGAGATGGAAAAAAAAACCACTTTGTGAGAAGAAAACAAGGCCAGGGGGTGTAGCACAGTGAATGACAGCTCTGCCTACCTTCCATTTCTCCTGTTCAGAGAATCAGTGAGCCGCTGGATTTCTCTCTCCACCTGGCTCATCCTCTCGGTGATCTGAAAGAGCTGAACATTAAGTGAGCGCTTGGTGCTCTTTCCTCCCTGGTATGCCTCCACACCACTGATGGAGCAGGAAGGAGCTGGAGCAGACGGAGAGGAATCTCCCAGTTTAGAGTTCAGAAAGTCAAAAACGTCAGGCCGGGTCGAGGTGGAAGTCCGCTTTCTCTTCATTTTCCGTTTGCTCGAGGCGGGATTGTTTTTGGCAGTTGCAGCCCGAGTCTTGCGCTGTGTAAGCTCAGCACACTGGTCCAGCGAGCAGCCTTTTGGGAGCACCACGGCCTGCACGGGCTCCACACGCCCTGAAAGTGTTTTCCCCAAACCTGCACAAATGCATGCGAGACTGAAAGTCAGATCAACAAACACTAACAATGCCCAAATCAAGAGACAGACCTTTCTACAATAAACTTTAGATCAAATACAAAAAAAAAACAAAAAAAAAAACACCCTGCCATGACTGGGTTCCTAGTAGGTGTGGAATAATTATGATTACTAATCTGATTGGTCGAGTGGAGTTCCAAGAGCGCTTATATTTCCTCTAACCACACTGGGACGTTTCACTGTGTGTATCACTCCGCTTGTCTGTGTTCGCCACGTAAAATTACACTTCCTATTTTGAAACCGTTACTACAGTAGAGTTAACATCATCTTCAGCGGACATGGCAAGTGATTTTTCAGGAATATAACTTTTGACTTAAGATATGAAAGCCTGTCAGATGAAGATGAAAAGGAAGAAGGGAAGTCAGTTTCACCGAAAGCGCCTTTAACAGGAATGCGAGCTAGCTAGTGTGCTAGCTGACGTGCTATGAAATGAGTGTGGCTTCTTCGGGATCTATTTCCGCTAGCGGCGAAAAACTAAACAGAACATTTGACCATATTATGTCCGAAATGTCACTTATTTGATATTAATTTCTTGTTTATAGAACTGTTCTATAGAAGCAATATCGCACTCGCAATTGTGTCGTTATACTAAATATCTGTAAATCAGTATGAACGCACTCTTGCTACTACGATATGGCTCGATCAGTGTCCAATGCAAGATCACTTCTCAGTATATCATGGCATCACAGAGAATGGCAGTATAACATAGCAGCAGCACAGGCATTGAATTACTATGTTAAATAAACGGCTAGAAAATTTGCTTTAACAGACTTGTTAAAGAAAAACGCATTTTTCAACCTAGTAACTATCTACTTCATCTGTACCGCATGTGGGATTACGATGAACATTAATTTAACACATAACCAAGGGGGGAAAGGGGGGGGGGGGGGATGTGTGTTTCACATTAATATTTACTGACTACCCTTTCAACTGCCCTTAGACTTGCTTGTGAATCAATAAATATTCATGTAAATTTATTGACTTAAATATTTATGTAAAGCATGTATTTTGGCAGAACACTTTCAGGAATTCTTCAGTCAAATGTATTTTTAATTTCAGCTCTAAATCTGTATAATTCATCCTTTCAGACATGGGACTTTTCATGGGGAAAGAATTTGTGGTTATGCTTTACCAACATGGTCATGGCTTTCTTTTGATTTGATTGCTCTAATGTTTCAAAGTTTGATCAAACTACAGAAAGCCAGCTTTGTTAAAGACACTCTCTCCCTGTAACCTTTAATGTTACGAGTGCAATGGCTGTAGTCTAAAATGTGCATTATATTATCATATATTTTAAACATTTATTAAGAGAATTCAGCAACTGCCCTTAGATTTCCGAATACAACTGAGTTTTGAGTAACTTCTCTCAGGAGAAGGAAAGGTGTCAAAATTCATGTCTACAAATTTAACCACATGTGCTACAGGTCCAGTGGATAGACATTAGGTTGACAAAAGTGGGAGTATCCCTTTAAAAGGATTACTGTTAGCTTTCCTGGTTTAGCACAACAAAGTAGAAACACCATTTTCTCTGAATTACTAATTAGTGTATAGCATAACATTAACTGTAAAACTATTTCAGTATATCTGTATATTGTATACCAGCACAACTGTAGCTCTAACAATATTACATAAACACTCGACGCAATCTTCCCTGCCATACAGGCAAACGTTAACTCCAATCAAATACATGATTCAGGTTCTGATGGTATATTATACCTTTTCCTAACTCATAGCCCATCTTCAGCAAAAGCTTGGAACCAATTCCACGTGTGTGAGCCTCCCAGCCACAGAACTCAGCACTGTTCACTGGGACTGCTCCCTCCTCTTTACTGGAACTGAAAACTGGAGAGAGAGTAAAAACAAGCAGCATTTTCATCTAAGTACAACACAAGCCGCTACAAAGCACAGGTACGCTAAATGTCTAAATAAGCAAGAATTCAAACAAGTATTATAAACCTAAACTCAGTCTGAGGGAGTAAAGCACTTCCCAACGGATTCAATGTGGAAAACCCTGTGCAGTTTGAACATCAAACCTTTGGCGTAGCCTGCGTCACACTGATCAAGATCATCTTCCGAATCAGAAGAGGAAGACGAGTTCTCGTCCTGCCGCAAAGGAGGGATAAGACCGTCAGCCTCCAGGACAGCTTCCTTCAGCAGCAACGAGTCAAATTTCACAGTGTAGAAGCCTCCCTTGATTTCTGGGAACAGAAAAACGCCATCAAACATCTTGAAAAATATAATAAGCATGTTTAGGATTCTGGTGCTCACTTCGACTCACTTGATTTAAACGTGTGTGCGTTAAATCTGCCTATAACCCTCTATATATTTTATAGAGGAATATACATCTTTGGGCTGAAAGAGTCTTTTCTGTTCATCAGTGCTGTAGCATCTTAGAGCTGACTCATGACCAAGACCATATTCCACTTATCAGAGAGACTAACAAGTGTTAAGACATTTTATATAGTAAATTCTAAAATGAATCATAAAAAAGGTTAAATCATAAAAGTATAAAAAGTATTTTTATCATGCGTCATTAAAACTACTCCTGCGAGAAACACTTTACAGCAAATTACCTTAAGGACAGGGTTGTTTTTTTTGTGCACAAGAATACTTCACAGAGGAAAAAAAAAAAAATCACTGTTCTGAAAATCCAGAATAAAAGCAGTGCTTAATATTTTATTTCTCATGTTATGCAGTGTTTTGTAACACATTTTTTGCATATCCCCAGCCCACAGAAGTCGAGCTGAAGAGCTAACATATAACACTCGTCCAAATACAACCAAGAAACCCTGGGCTAGCGAGACAGCCTGATCACAGATATTCACCCCAAAGCTGTTGTACTTCTTCAAAACCTATGCCCATCACCACAATGAGTAACCAGGTGAAGTTTGTTCCACTACTCAAACAGGGCAATCACTAGTTAGGTACATAATTGTGGTTATATGAACACTGGGTGACCAGGGCAGTTTGAAAAACATGGATACCTCCAAGTGTGCACACACAGGCAGAGACCTATTTGCAATATGATACCATAGCCACCTTTTCCTAGACCCTTCCGGGAATGGCAAGGAACCCTGGCAGGTAGATAAAATTCGTAACTAGGATTCTATTTCGCCACTCCTGAAACGCCAGAATAACATGAGAGGCAGGACTCACCTTAGGACTTCCCTGTAAAGGGGGTTGTTGGCGTTGTAGAATGGTATGTCACAGTAGAGGCTGGGTGCCAAGATGATGGCGTCCACCACCCAGTGGGCCGGCCCCTGCTTATAACCCACCCCCTCCAAATAACACAGTGAGGCGCATGCCGAGCATAGCAAGGGACTCTCAGCAGGCTCACCCTCATCAAAGGCCGCGAGGTTAACCGACTGATTCACAAGTTGGGTGATATGAACTTGGGCAGAATCCTTGTATTCTACCAAAGGGTCACACAAGAGACACCTGGCCACCATTGCATGCACCCCCCCTTGTTCTACTTTTTTAGCCAACTCTTTTAAGTGTTCACTAGTGAAAAGCCAGTTTTCAGAAATAGCCACCTCAGTTCTTCATCGCATCCTGCGTATCCAAGCTCATAAGGAGGCTCATTAAGAGACTTCAGCCCAATGAGAAATGTTCCACACTGGGCTTCTAGAGGACAGTTGTGTCTGGAGGCAGTAACAAGCCCATGACACTATGCCAGGAATCTCCTCTAAACTCTGTGAGACCGAACACTGAGGCTGAATGTGTTGCAGATGGGCTGTTCCTTGGTGGGAGCACACAGGAGCCAGTTGTCCAATTAAGCATCCTGATGCCATCGACCATCTGGAAAACACCCATGGTGCTAGGGAGAGACTGAAGGGCAGGACTTTGTTGGATTTTGGATGGCAAACCTTATATAGCAACTGTATTCTGCAGTATTGGAAACAACCTTAGCACAAAAAAAGGGAGGGTCTGAGCTGAACAGAACAGAATCCCCCATGAAAGCTGTCAGTGAAGTCCTTGCACTGTGCATAACTTTAAATCAACAGGGGCTCTGTGGAGCTGTGTATCGGGACTGGCATCCTGTGGAGTAGGCAGTTTTGACTCTCATGCGGGAGGGAGAAGGCAGTAAGATATGAAGCTTGCAGGACCAAAAAGCCCATGTACATTAACATGGGAGCATACTGTATGCAGCGTGTTTACTGCTTCTGCTGTAAACTGAGATTTATTTATTTATTCATCCACCTTCATTAACTGCTTTATCCTGGTCAGAGTCCCTGTGCTTTAAAATACTTTTCTATATTTTTTAGGAAAAGAAACAGCTAACTTCACAGGATTGTACAGTGTTTTTTTTTTTTTTACCACGTTTGCACCTTTGCTCGCATTTGCTCCTTATTTTGTTTTAAATGCAAGTCGACCTGTCCAGCCTGCCAAACAGACGTCATATTTATTTGATACAAACATGTATATTGATTAAAAAGCTTTTCTCACAGCAGGCGACTCTCTGCTCTGCCTGTCTCTCTCCGATTCACAGATAAAAGGTCAGAATTTCGCACTCAGCAGAGGTTTTCATACAGCAGGTGAAAAAACACTTATGTCACACACTCACATTCGCTCCATGTTTGTTTAGTCAAAATTAGTAAAGGTTAGAAATGTTGGCCAAAGCCGACTCAATATTTGCGTTGGGACCTCAAAAGTGTACATCACGGGCTGCCATGTTTTCTCAGAATCTGAAATCATGTGTTGACCAAGGTGGAAAGTGCTGACTAAGGTGGACTCATTAATGCGAAGCTTCTTACCAAAAACATTCACAAAAATAGCAAATATACCCCAATAATGCACAATGCTAAGGCTAAAAAATAGCTCCCCTCGAGCTTCAAGAGAGTCAACAAAAACACTCGCACCATAACAGCACATGCACACTGTGCAAACGGCATCAGTTCAGAAGGTTATGGTTTATTTAACATCTATCTCTGCTTTGAACAGCAATATTTTATCAAGCCCTGTTCAAATTAGGCCACATAAAAACTAAAATTTAGTTTATGATGGCAAGCCTGAAAAAAGCGAATTGAGTGTCACAGGCTTCATGAGTTACTACTAAAGCAGTCCACCATTTACCTGATTTACAGTCTCAACTCTCAAAACACTTAGCCATCTAAATTGCCAAAGTCAAGGTCAGGATGCTTGCCAGGCAGATTTCTCACCCAGTTGCTTGTGTTGGCTGTTTTGCAGTGAAAGGCGTTTACATTTACCCTTTGCAAATTGGCTTTGTGTCCTATATGTTCACTACCTGTGTTCATCCGCAAGGTAAAAAGAATAATCCCGCTCTATGAACCCATCCTCTCCACAAGCTGAAGGTCTGAAAGTTGTTTTCTTTAAACAACTCTCGCCGAAAAGCAAAATACGTCTGATTAGTGCTCAGCAAATGGATTGAGTGCTATAGAATCAAATGGTTTACTATGTCGTAGTATTCAAAAGGTATCAAACTTTCTATACTTTGTACAACTCCTGCAGTCTGTGGTGGTGAGCTCAGAGTCAGACACACTGAGAATAAATGCTGAGAATATTTGAAGGAGAAATCACTGTGGAAGAATCCGAATTGGTGGAGGAAAGCTTAAAGGTGAACCCCACCGTAATGTAGCTCTGTCTGTGGTCACAATCTGCTAAGTGGATAGCTCCATAACATGTAGTCCAACATGAGTACATATAAGAAGAAAGGGAAAGATGAGTGTATGGTAGTGGTATTTATTGTAAACTCTACATCAAACATCACTACATGACTCTGTTGGAAGGCACAAGGAGATCCAGATGTTTGACATCAGCCCTGGTGGTTAAGAGGGGTGAAAGAGAATTTCCTCTAAAACTACTGCATAAAGCGAGTAGGCTTGCTTACACAAAAACAAAACAAAACAAAACAAAACAAAAAAAACATTGACAGTTCTTATTTTGGATGGTATGACCCTTTGAAACAGTTGGAAATTCTGACAAGATGAATGAGAAGCTGTACCTGTAATTTTGGCAGGATACCAGATGCCATCCTCATGCTTGGCTAAACAGGAGGACCCCTGCTGCATGTTTGAAAGATCTGCTTCGAGAAAGTCCCTCAGCTCAGACACATACACCACTTCCCCATGAGAGTACCTAAGCGAAAACAAAACACACAATCACTTTGTGGAGATTTCGGATCATTCTGAGCACAGCAGTGACAATAACAAAGAAGTGGGGGTGGCACTGATCCGAGTGGATTAGATACAACAATGCTGCTGGGTCAGTCAATCAGAAATATCCAAGCAACAGAGGAACTGGTGAAAACTGACAGTGATGAAGGGCTAAGGGACGATTAAAACCTCTAAGGAATCCCGTTTCTTAAATTTTTAGTGCAAGTTGCCCTAAAGTCAGCCCCTGAGGTACTTCACTTTATTTTATCATCTGGTTGGTGGATGTGGGAGGATTTCAACCAGACCCAGTCATCAGAACCAAAGACCTTCAAAAGAACCTTGGAAAAACCTTAGGCAAGAAAATCTCGCTGCCATTTTAAGCCATAAACCGTGAGCGCATAATAATATTGCATAGTACAACTATGGGAACAGAAACCAATTTCATAAACCAGCACATTTCTCAGTCAGTGAAAACACAGTCACTGTGTTAGACAGTATTTTTGGGGGTTTTCACATTGAACTACCAAAACGCATTAATTACAGGGAGAAAAGGGTTCACTTATGATATTGGGTCACTGTTGGTTACCTATTTACATAAATATGACATCGAAAAGCACATTAAAAAATAGTGAGAAAAGTTGTTCAAAGCCTAAATGACCAGACTTCTGTTGGAGTCGCTGAGTTTTTTTTGCAATATAGACTTTTATATGGATTTATCTGCAAATCGAGCATTTCTCAGGTTGTCAAAATGGTATGCTCAAATTTACACACACTGCAACCAGACACAAGTTTGATAGTACAGATACGCCAGAGATGATACAGATGAATAAGGAAACTGTCAGAGACGTTCATGCTTTATGATCAAATCTGATCATGGGCGAGCCTCATACCACTGCACTAAATAGTACGTCAAAATTGTACACTGCCTCAAGTTACCTTTTATATGTGAAGTATACTATTTTAAAATGTTATTTAGTACGCTAGTATGTGGTTTTGGAAAAAGCTTTTAAATTGGCGACTCTCTTAGGGTCGTCCAGCCACTGTGTAAAACGGCAGTATGAAAGTCCGAATCTGCCTAAAACAAACCGCCGGTATTACACTCCAAAAGGTGTTGTCTTTACCGAACCAGCTTTTTTTTTTTTTTAGCACCTAAATATAAGGAGTATTTATTTGAAATACAGAGCTGACCAATCAGCAGCGATGCTTTAAACCCTCACACAGTGCAGGTTCACACTGATCTGCCCCTCCTTTAACGTTCATCTTTACCTCTTTCACGCTTTCTTTTCCTTTTCTTTCTATCTGCTAAACTCACACATTCTCCCCTCTTCATTTCTCCCATTTTCTCTCCATCATTCTCCCTCTTCTTTTTCCTCTTTCTTCATTTCTCTTCCGCCTTGCTCTTTTCTAGTTCCCTTTTCTTTCCTTTCTTTATTCCTTTCTCTAGAGCTCTCTCAATTACTTTCTTGCATCCGCTGCGTGTTTCCTTCAGAAAATTTAAATCAGCAAACCAGATAAAATGTCATTTCCTTCCCGATATTCAAATATTAAACAAGAGTCCAAAATATTACATCAACAGTTAAAAAACAGACACGCCAAACGCACTTGGATACCTGCAGCTGTCCATGAAGCGGCACTTGCCTTCCAGGAAGAAACTGCAGGGCTTCATGGCCTTGTGTGTAGGATGGACATAGAGCACTCTGACTCGAGCCTCTTCTCCATCTGGTTCCTCAGAACACACCACCATAGCATTATGGTACTCAAGCGTCCCCCAAGAGGTGTGGTAAGGAGCTCGTATTTTAGTGCCACTTATGTCTTCTTCTTCCTCCTCATTCTCATCTTCATCTTCATCTGGTTTGGGGTCTTGTGCTACCTCACTCGCACCCTCGGAGAGCTCAGCATAGAAGGCGGTAAACTCATCTTCCAAGTTGACCTCCTCAGGCCTTTCCTGGGTTGCGGCTGGAGCGGTCTCCTGCGCCGTGGTATCCTCAAGTGACGCCAACAGTTGGCTCTTCTTGACAGACACCAGGCTGGACTCGGTGAGCGAGATGAGCTGGACCAGATCCTCTTTCAGTTTGAGCAGGTCTGCCTGATCAGAGGAGCTGAGATCGCAGGCCAGTGCAGCCTCCACCTGCTGAAGCTGAGCCGTGTAGGTCTCAATGGCCTGCTCCAGGCTGCTTTCATCCATGGTGGGGAGCTGGAACACAGGGCATGTGAAATCTGCAGAAATATAGCAATGACGCAAAAAGTGGTGCTTTCTCAATATCAAAAAATGCAATCAATGCAATGTAGAAAGAGGGTTTCATCTACATCTTTATGGTTTGCATGGGGGCGGAAGAAACTCTATGGATGATAACATTTGAAGCACAGGTTAGTCAGTGGGGTTAAAGATTTTTGGCTTGTTTAGCCAATTTTCAAAATGTCTTAAACATTTACAAATCTCAGTCATATTAGCTTATTTGCTAGCATTACCTCTTTCTTTCCATTGCTATAAACACAGCCCATATGGATAATGATAAGCTCATATCAAACTAGTAATAGTATGCTAGCTAGCTAACTAATAACTAAACATTGACCTAAACCAAACCGGCTTGGTAGCATTTAGCTACTACCTGCTAACAAACCCAGAGGTCTCCTAGCCCGTCTTCATTCAAATAAAATTATTCTGAATCATGACGAAGAATTACAGTCTTACACCGAGTAGCTACAGTGTTTCAGTCCATGCGAATATTATCTGCTTTGGTGCCTTTTCCTTTTAGCTGTTCAGATCCGACACGCCATGCTAGTACACCTCTGTGGAGCACTGGTAGTAAGGGAAGAGTCGACTCTTTTAGATTCAGAGTCGACTCAAATAAGTTTATCAACGTAATAGCTGTTAAAAATATATATTTATAAATAGGAAATGCTCTGTTAAAGATGTACAGTATGTTATAAAGTGTATTAAAGGACCTGATATGTTATTAGGATAAATTTAAAAAAAAATGAAGCACAGACAGAGCAAATACAATAACATTAATTCAGGGATGATTACTGTATTTGTCAATGTGCATTACAACGTAAATAATTTTTAATTTTATTTTGTGAATTACAAGGTACAGTAAGATTTCCTGAAACAATTTCAGCCACATTTAGGTAAAGAAGAATAATTTCTTATCAAAAGTTAGCAAACATTGTCCGGATTAGACAAAAATGTCAATGAGTCGTTTGGGAGCCGAAAGAATCGGATCTTATTGGTGAGCCGAGCCAAATGATCTGATTCACTGATTCACAAACCCGCCTCCAGCCCTGGGACTGGTTTGTTGTACCAGGATATGATTGACAGCGGAGAAGCCAATGGTAGAAACAGAGGCGGGGTTTGTTGGAAAAAGGTTAAGAAAAGCAGAGTCGGTGTAATAATAGTCCCTAACCCGGGTTTACAACTTTCGAAAAAAGTATTATTTATTTACTTAAAACACGCAAAACATTAAAAAGAAAATTCCAAAAAATAAAATTAGATCTTTGCTTTATGAATTTTATATTTTTGAAGACCCCTAGGATTTTTTGTTTGTTGTTTTCCTTTTCTCTTTGTACTCTTTTGTATAATTGCTATTGTGTTTGGTTCATAGACTTCAGCATTTTTGTCTGTGAGGATGGTGTGTTGCTATGCTGTTTGTAAAATGTTTCCTCTTCATTAATATTTAAAAAAAAAAAAAAATTCAGTGTAATGAGATGGCTAATGCAAGACTCTTGCAGATTGACATCTCGTGTTGACCTGTAAGCACTAACAGTTGACATCTTATAAACTTGGCACTGTACAGAACTTCACTGTGTGTCTGTCTAAACTCAAATTTCCAGCATAAGTAAATATCTTTCCAGGTGTAAGCAGTATTGATATTGTTTTAAACTCAAGCGGCTTTCAGTTATTTAAACTATTACAATGTAAGTTGCAAAGGAACTAACTTGTCTGGTAGAAGTTCCACAACTTTAAATGTAACTATACATTCTTGCTGTAGAGCAGTTCCTTTTCCACAGCTGAGTTAAAATAAATTTACTCCTGCTCGTTCATGCAATTATCCAATCAGCCAGTCATGTGGTAGCAGCACAATGCTTAAAACAAACAAACAACAACAACAAAAAAAATCAGTGACTTCATGGTTCCTGGTGCCAGACTGGCTCTTTTGAATATTCTTCAGAAACTGCTGATCTTCTGCGATTTTAACACACAACAGTCAAAAAAAATAAACAAAATCCATCCACGTAGTGGCAATTCTACAGACAGAGCGGTCAGAAGAGTATGGCCAGGTTTGTTCAAGTTGACAGGAAGGCTACGGTAACTCAAATATTCACTCTTTACAAACGTAGTGAGCAGAAAAGCATCTCAGAATGTGCAACATGCCGAATCTTGAGGCACATGGGCTATAAGAGCAGGAGACCACAGCAGGTTCCACTCCTGTCAGCCAAGAACCGGAACCTGAGGCTACAGCGAGCACAGACTGAGAAGATGAAGATTGAAAAAAAATATTTTCATGGTGATATTTTCCCAATCTTCAACTACGCATGTATGTATGCATGTTTAAATGCATATCTATAATTCTCTAATTGACTTATATGAACCATGCTTATTACATTTTCTTAACAGAACGTGAAAAATACGTAGCAATTAGATTTTTTTTAACTCGACGGGGCAGTATACCTCACACAGCTCAACATAGTGAAAAGGAGTCAGAAATAACTAAATAGTTTTAATTTATCTTTGAAAAACAATACCACAGGTGTATGTATTAAAATAGTTGTCAAAGCACGATTATAAATTTGATTCTGTTTTAGTCACGTTCTTGACAAATGTGAAGTATGATCCAAGTGAAGATCGGACTGCTCGGCTTCGTCTTCCTCTGCTTCAGAGAAAACAATCCCACGTGAACGGAGTAGCAGCTTGTGAGATTTCCCGAGTCACGAGAAGAAGGAAGATATCTTGCTTTGTGATTTTCCTGCACAGAGCTGTGAAACTAGAAAGGAACATAACATTTAGAGGCACATTATTGCCACATTGTACTTATATTATAAGAATGACCTGAACATGAAAATGACTAGGAATTAATCTGGTTGTGCATACATATACATGCACCAGTCACTTTAATAGGAACACCTGTATACCTGCTCATGTATGCAGTTATTCAATCAGCCAATCATGTGGCAGCAGCACAATGTATAAAATCATGCAGATACAGGTCAAGAGCTTCAGATAATGTTCACATCAAACATCAGAATGTGATCTCTGTGACTTTAACCATGGTATGGTTGTCGGTGCCAGATGGGCTGGTTTAAGTATTTCAGAAACTGCTGATCTCCTGGGATTTTCACACAACAGTCTCTAGAGTTTATACAGAACGTTGTGGGGGAAAAAAAAATAAAATAATCAAAAAGCATCCTGTGTCTGGCGGGTCTGCAGGCTGAAGCACCTTGTTGAGAGAAATCAGAGGAGAATGACCAGACTGGTTTGAGCTGACAGGACGTCTACAGTAACTCAAATAATCACTCTTTACACCCCTGGTGAGCAGAAAAGCATCTCAGCATGCACAAAGCATCAAACCTTGATGTGAATGGGCTACAACAGTAGAAGACCGCATTAAGTTCTACTCCTGTCAGCCAAGAACAAGAATCTGAGGCTATCATGGGCACAAGCTCACCCAACCTGGACAGCTGAAGACTGGAAAAAGACCAGGTTAATTTTTTCCCCCTGATCTTCAACTGTCCAGTTTCATTTACCCATGATAGCCTCAGATTCCTGTTCTTGACTGACAGGAGCGAAACCCAATGTGGTCTTCTGCTGTTGTAGTTTATCCACCTCAAAGGTCAATGTTTTGTGCATGCTGAGATGCTTTTCTGCTCACCACGGGTGTAGAGAGTGATTATTTGAGTATATATATCCTGGTATATATGACTATATCCTTCCTGGCAGCTCGAACCAATCTGGCCATTTTCCTCTGACCTATCTTTCAACAAGACGTTTCCACCTGCAGAACTGTTGCTCACTCAATGCTTTGTTTTTTTGCACCATTCTGTGTAAACTCTAGAGTGTTGTGTGTGAAATTTGCAGATCAGCAGTTTCTGAAATACTATATATGTTTGAGTATTTCAGAAACTGCTGATCTCCTGGGAATTTCACACACAACAGTACAGTATATACATATATAAATATGTAGATGTTTTAAAATGTACCTGAAATTGGGGGACTAGAAACCTCGTCTGAATCCTGGCAGGGCATTGAAACACTCCCAGTCAAGGATATTAACATCTCAGAGAACTGCTGACGATGATGAGCTGGAATGAAAGCTGTTAACCCTAAAAAAAAAAAAAAAAAAGTTCAAAACAATTAAACAATTATCCATCTGTATAAAAATAGCAATTAACAACAAAATTCTTTCCCTGACCTGTTACTGCCTCTTAGAGACCGAGAGACTCACGTTTTAGAAGAATAATGTCTTCGTCACGCTCAGTCAGCAACCCCACAACTGTTGATACCATCTGTTCGTAATCATTAGTTTTCTTGTATGTTTGCAACGCTACAAAAAGCTGATTTGTCTTCTCAGCACCAATAGCCGTTTTTATATCAGACAACAGGGAAGCACTGAACTGACTCTCTTTGCCTGACTGTTGTAGCTTCTGATCCTTCACACCTGCATCCACTATAAAATAAAATAAAAAACATTCAGTAAAAACGATGCAATTTTTATATTCTCATATATTTAAAATGGCTCAATTAGAAATAAATGAAAATTTTCGAAGTATACTTACTTCCACACAAATTATGCGTTCCCAAATGAGATCCACCTTGATTGAGCTGCCTGCTTGAGTCTAGTTGGGTGGTTCTGCACATTTCAGAAGTCTCCACTTTGGCTGTAAGAACATATTGCATCTATTTTCTTAATATAAAAGCATCTCTGGCTAGTTGTTCTCTCTCTGGTTTAAAATGAGAGGAATTTTGGCGACATGCAAATACGGATCAGATGTTACCTGTTTGTTTTATGAGTAATGCTCTCTCCTCCCTAGAGAGTGAGTGCTCAGGTTTGTAACCACAGCCTTTGCCTGTAAGGATCTCACACTTCTCATCAAACTGCTTCTTGTGGTGTGGCCGAACAAACTGGTAGAGTCCTAAGGAGAACATCCATGCAGGTACATGAGAGAAGGGCTCAAACTTTCTGACCAATTAAGTAAGGTAAAAATAAAGCATTTTACACATTTCAGGTGAGACGCACACACACACACGCACACACGCACACACGCACACACGCAGACACAGACACTGCTAGAAACTTTTGCATTTTGTGCCATACATGTGCTTGTTTCTGTGCGAGTGTTGAGTATTATTTTAATAATGGCTTGAAAAAAGTTGAATTTTGAAATGTCCATGACTGCTGATGAGAATGATTTTTGTGAGAGTATATACTAATGAGAATACATAATTCAGTCTAACTTGTGCAATAATGTTTTTTTCCCCCCTCCATACGGGTGCCAATAATTCTGCAGAGAACTGTTAATTGGCTTAGGAAAAAAAAAAAACCACATAACATATTTCCTTCATCAGAACTCATTACATATGGGTTTAGAGGTGTGCGTCGGGACTGGGATCAGGGTCGCTATAGTTCAAATAACTAATTTTTGTTTATTTTGGGGGAAACAAACCCACTAAGTTCATTAAAATATCATCGGCAGGTACAAATAAAACCAACAAGTGCAGGAGTGGGATTGGTCAGAATTTCTTCTGGAGTGGCGATTTCTCTCTACGTTGGTTCCTTGAGTTTAGGTTCAGCTAATATTTCTAATATTTATTTTTTCATAAAGCCCTGAACTTTGTTTATTGTACTACTCATGTCCATGATTTTGCCTTCACTCTCACAAACACACCTCTTAGAAGGATGTGTGTGTTGGGATCCTGTATAAGAAGGTCTGCTGCTTTTGCCACAAGGTCACTGAGGTTATCTGTGGCCTTGTACACCTGAAGTGCATGCATGATCTGCGTGAAGCTCTCCAGACTTAAACTTCTCTTCAGCTCCAGCATAAAGGCCTTGCCTTTGCCTGCTGCACTGGAGTCAATGGGTTTCTGAAAGAATCAGGGACGCAAGATTTTAGTACGATACAGATAGATGAACATGGACAAAAACTGTTCCTGTTCAGAATATCTTATAATCTTCCAAAAAAAAAAAAAAAAAAAAAAAAAAAAAAAAAAAAAAAAAAAAAAAAAAAAAAAAAAAAAAAAAAAAAAAAA
>CM040985.1:20857341-20874051 GCA_022985145.1 Pangasius djambal
CCAGGGATGAAACCCAGCGTCTGGTGATGTCTATGCGTTCCAGACTTCAGACTGTAACTGACTGCAAAGGATTTGCAACCAAGTATTAAAAAAGTGAAAGTTTGATTTATGATTATTATTCTGTCCCATTACTTTTGGTCCCTTAACAAGTGGGAGGCACATATGCAAACTGTTGTAATTCCTACACCGTTCACCTGATATGGATGTAAATACCCTCAAATTAAAGCTGACAGTCTGCAGTTAAAGCACGTCTTGTTCGTTTCATTTGAAATCCATTGTGGTGGTGTATAGAGCCAAAAATGTTAGAATTGTGTCGATGTCCCAATATTTATGGACCTGACTGTGTGTGTGTATATATATATATATATATATATATATATAAATTAAAGGCACAGTCGAAAATGAATCAGTTACCCGGTCTTGCACTACTCTGATTTTGCGTTTCCCTCCTCTCGATTCATCATCCATGCGCTTATCATGTTGTAGAGATAATGTGGACAAACGGCTGGCCTGCATAAACAAAAAAGTATACAAATTCTCATTCTTGTCTTTCAAGAAACAGATGCTTCAATAAAATGAATAACTACACGTCCACATTTAAGCCATAGATCACAGTGCTACACAGACAGCACAAAGATGTCTAAACTGTTCATTTCATTTCTCTCTGCCCAGGTTGGCCTTTTTTTTCCTCCCACCTTCTCCTCCCCAACAAGGGTATCATCCTCATCTCGATTAGGGTCGCTTTCATCCAGAGCATCAAGCAGGCTCATGGGTCTGTTCTTACAGGAACTCATCTCCATCTCGTACTGGATACAAAGCCTGGCTGTCCCATCTCTCTCAGAGTGCTCGTCTGTATCAGCCAATACCACAGGGAGGAACAAGTTCAGTTTGCTCATCTTAGGTTTCAATAATGTAGTAAAAATAAATGTGTGATCCGTTAAAAGAATTTTGAGACAAAAATGGACATTGGTAATGGTATGCATTGGACAAATACTAAACATGCGCACACACACACACACACACACACACACACACACACACACACACACACACAATATGCAACGGCTGCAATTATACAGTATTGTGCAAAAGTCTTAGGAACATGCAAAGAAATGCTGTAACGCAAAGACGCCTTCAAAAATAAGATAAATAAGATATATCTACATAAAAAAAAGTCCGGTAAGGTTCGACATGGTTTGCAATACATTGCATGATTTACAATATTTTCATAATATTATATTTAAAAATGGCTGTTTAGATGAGCTTCTTTTCTTGGGCAACAAAAATAACCTCAGCAGAAACTACATAAAAACGTCCTTAGTTGTCATTATATATAATAATATTTGGTCCATTTCTTTTGTTCATAAATCACATTATACATTACACAAGGTTTCTTAACTAACAATATTGTTAAGTAACAATTTCATCATGGGAATAACTGGGAGTTACACTGAAGGGATGGTCTGCCATTTTTCCAGACTTTCATGTAACTATTGACTGCTACTGCCAGATAGACATTATGCGAGGCTGCCTTCAAAGTTACCTAAAATAAACTACCTAAATATTTTCCACTCATAGAAGAGTACATGATGATAACACTGTACATGTTGATTACGGCTGGGCCATATCACATTACAATATTAATATCATGACTAAATTACATTCCATAACACTGGCCAACTGTATAGGAACACACTGCCACAAGTAATGACTGGATGTTAAAATATTTCTTGTACTGAATATTAAATATTCCCTGATTTCATGTTAAAAATTTCATTTTTTTTAGACATGAAATATATTTTTTTAATATGGTACTAAATATTGCACTGTTAACAAACCTAAATAATCACAAAGAACAAAAGTATGTAAAGTGACACAATGATTCGATCAGCTACTTCAGTACTGAATATTGCTGTTTATCATATAACAGATTATCTACATAATGAAAAAGAGTAGTTATTTAAGCAATATTGCACGAGCAAGAGTGCCGTTATACTGAATGTCGGCATGGCTGTGATTATCTACTGCCAAATCACAGCTGTGCTGATATTCAGTATAACGGCACTCTTGTTTTTGCAATACTGTTTTTATACAACAGTTCTATAAACAAGAATTTAATACTGAGTAAGTGATGTTTCGGACACAATGTGGCCAAAAGGTTTTGTTTCATTTTGCCTCGCTAGTGGAAGTAGATCCCAAAGAGGCTACACTCACTTTATAGCACGTTGGCTAGCTGGCTCACATTTATTTGTACATTCCTGTTAAAGGGGCTTCCAGTAAAACTGGCATCGCTTCTTCCTTTTCATCTTCATCTGACGAGCTTTCATATTTTAAGTCGAAAGCTATATTCATGTAAAACGTATCGTTTGCTGATGATGTCACTAACACTACCATAACTATACTATGGTTAACACTAACCATAGTAATGGTTTAGAATTACCAAAATGTATGTGGAATTTATGTAGCGAACACAGAAGGGCAGTGTGATACAAACAGTGAAATGTCCCAGTGCAGTTATAGTAAATATAAGCACTCTTGGAAGGCGGCTCATCCAATCTAATTAGTGGACCAGAACTAACTGCTGTATAATATTAATTATAGAGTAAGTACTTTCAGCTATTCCAGAAATGCTTGACATGCCATCTTACCCAGTTTCCTCCTCTTTAGACTTGGCACATGAGAGTCGAACACTTTGGCTTTGAGAGAGGAACTGCACTCCCAGGCACTCTGAGCTGAACGACTGCACCCTGGACTTGCCTGGCTGGTGTCTTTAGCTGTCTGGCTCTCACACCCTGCACCTTTCACCTTCTTCTCTGGTACAGGCCTCTAATATACATGAATCCATCACCCACATTTATATTAAGATTCAAGGGAAAAAAATGATTGGGGACCATCTATTAAAAAAAAACTTTATACTCACAAGCTTTTGTGCAACCCGGAAAAACTGCGCAGCATCACGGACCACAGTGCCAAAGTTTTCATAAGTTCGAACATAAGGTCTGACCCAAGAAGGGAGCTGCTGTCGTACATCCAAATTTTTGAACCTACAATAAGCACAAAGCAAAAGAAACACTAATTGAAATCATTAAAAAGGAAAAATATAAAATCGACAGTCTTGCATGACAATCCCATATTCAACCCGACCTCTATCTTCAGCTTCTGTAGCTTACGTGCTTTCACCAGAGACAAAACAGCAGAAATCTTGTTATCGAATGCTGCTCACGTTGCAAGACAGCGATGTCTTGAACAGTGGAAATCACATCACTAAGGTACTCGCATGTTACGACACCTCACGTCTAGGGACACCAGCGATACCACCACTCACCTCAGTCGACAGCAATTAGTTTGCACTGTTTTATAAAATATCTATAGGAAGCATATATATTTTATAAATCGTACAGTCTAAGCCGTGCTTAAGGAATAAGAATCTGATAAGAATCTGTGGCTGTTTCCAGTACAGACACCATTACCACCACCAGTAACCATAGAAGTGCCTCAGTTCCAGACTAGAATGACCTTAGACAGTATTGCTTACAATGTACATCAACTGGATAAAACTACGTTTTGATGGCTCCAAGTGGCGTGATGATTCATACCAGGCCAGGCTTACTTAATGGGACAGCTTTCCATTCTCCCCTGTCAATCTTGTGCATCTGTGTTTGAGTATTACGATGCTAGTTTTGAAATTACATTTTATAATTGTACATTAAGAGAACTGCTTCTAGACTTACATTATAAAGGGGTTTTAAGTAAAAGCACTTTTCTTTGTTCTTTTCTCAGTACAGGGAAACATACTGAAATGTTGGTAATCACACAGACACTACAGATGCAGTGACTAAGGTAGAAGATAAGGTTGAAAAACAATGCAGTATTCTTTTTATCACTATAGATTGTGGAATAACTCCATGATGAGCTCTAACCTGTAGTCACAAAGAAAGATGGCACCGTAATCCTCGCGGTGGCGGATCACTCTACCGATAGCTTGGTTCACAGCGCGGGAGGCCTGCTGCCTGTACCACTCCTGCCCAGACAGATACTGAACACACAGACACACAAGCTGGACTGAATATGTATGAAATAAACATGGACATTGGTAATGGTATGCATTGGACAAATACTAACTATGCACACAGACACACACAGACACACACAGACACACACAGACACACACAGACACACACAGACACACACAGACACACACAGACACACACAGACACACACAGACACACACAGACACTCTTAGGCACATGCAAAGAAATGCTGTAAAGCAAAGATGACTTCAAAATGAAATTAAACATTTCTACACACACACAAAAAAAAAGTCAATATTTGGTGTGACAAGCCTTTGCTTTTAAAAATGCATCAGTGGTCTCAGGTAAACTTTGGGCAGTTTTATATGGTAGGTTTTTCTAAGCGTCTCGGAGAATACGCCACATTTATTCTGGTGTATTATGTAATATGTTGCTTTCTTTGCTAACATAAATATACTTTTGTCGGAAAAGTAATGTTTGGAAATCTAAAATGTTTTTGTACAGACTCAATAATGCAGAAGTCATAAAATAAACATCTATAACCAAATTTGTATGAAAAAAATAAACATTTGGGTGCCTAAGACTACTACACAGTACTGCATATCGGTTAGGCATAGACTGGTTAGTGTATGTACTGAAAATCTGGAAAGGCAGTATACACAAGCAGTTACGCTAGCATATATACCAGATAGAGAGAGACACACACACACACACACACACACACACACACACACACACACACACATCGGTTAGTGCATGCACTGGGTGTATAACACTCACAGGCTGTTTAAAGCATAAACAAGTACGAACAGTGCATATACCTTTACACTGCACTTCAAATACAAGACTTAATGCACCAAATTACGCTAAGGTGACCAACGCAATAATTTAACGCAAGATGCTACCTTTACACCGCTGGTTTTGTTTTTGCACATCTCATCCAAATACTGCATCTTCAGCACTACCCTGGGGTCCATTCTCGGAGGGTAGGGCAGGCCAGTGATGATCACTCCACGGCCATACATGTCTGCAAAGTCCAACCCTTCACTCACCTTGGGAGCAAACAGTAAAAAGAGTGAAAAGGCAATGAAAGGCAGATATATACATTAATATTTAAGATACACATACCTCATTTTCTTACCTTTCCTCTACATACAGCAAAGAAGCTTCCTCCGTTTGACTTGGAGTCATTTACCTTGTTGTAAAAGCCATCAATAACCTAGAAAAAAAAAGGAGCGATTATGAGTAATTTCAGATATTCTGGGTTTTTATAGATGTTCTTCTATAAAAGCCCAGCTTTGTGTGATTTATGAACAACAATAAAGATGGGAGAATGAACTGAAGAGAAAATCACACAAAAGACCTCAACAGTATAAACAGTGTGAAACCAGTAAATATTTGATTTGTAATATTGAACTTTATTATTGTCCTGCATAAATAAGCACTGCATGGCCATGGGGGGAAAAAAGCCGGTCACAGCACTGTATGTTTGAACACGGCCGCACTGACCGGTGCAGGAGAGCAAGCAGCATTTTTAAATGTTGGATCTTACACTTTGTCGTTGGCGTATTTAATTTTCATCTGGTTTATTTTCTTTTTCCAACAAGTGCTGTTTTCGTCTATAGTCGCCCAAAAACAATACTGTATATTTATAGATTTTATTTCACATTTAATGAACTCAAAACATACCATGAGAGAAAGACAGAGCACTGCTTCAACACATCTTTCAAGACGGAAAATCAAGAGAATGTCAGATAAATCAAAACATCTGCAC
Source organism: Pangasius djambal (assembly GCA_022985145.1). Lineage (NCBI taxonomy): Eukaryota > Metazoa > Chordata > Actinopteri > Siluriformes > Pangasiidae > Pangasius > Pangasius djambal. The sequence goes on from CM040985.1 coordinate 20,863,147, forward strand.
AACTGTCAGTCATTCCAGATTCACATTTGGGAGAAGGGGGGAAGAAGAAGACTGCTCTTTTGGCATGTTTTTGAGTGATGCCTCATATCACTGTACTCTGATATTAAATGCGAAGGTTGGCAGGTGTGCACACTTTCTTTTCATGAATACAAATCTGAAATGTGTACAGACATTAAAACCAAAATCTATACTATAACCTTATGAAACCAGCAGGGACCTACCTCTGTAAAGGTACCTTTTCCTTTGGGTTCCACAAACATGGGCTTCATTGACTCGATGCGGTCTACATGACCGCTAGCCTGGTGGAGTCAAACAAGGAGTCAAACAAGGAACAACACAAAGCATTTTCAGTTTTTTTTTTTTTTTGCAGCTCTCTATAGTTTTTTTTTTTAACTTAAAAATAACTATCTAATAATTATGTGCTACAGTAAAAGTCAGCTAATTTTACAGAAATTCTGTAAAATTATGAACATCTTTACAGACAGCTGCAAGTTTTATGATGACAATGAAGCAATTATCTATTTATAATTAATTGGCAAAAGTATCCACAGGGTAGACTCACCCTCCAATACTCAAGTGTCTTATCCAACACCGGGTATGAAGGGAAAAACACTAGCAGGCCATGAGGAACCACTCGGCTCAAATTTACTGTCAAAAGCAAATATGTTACTATATGAAAGAGCATCGTGTGTATGTGTGATTTGCACTTTAATTTTAAATATTAAAAACCTGACAATGTAAGCCTTCCATATTAGAAGTCTTATTAAAGATCTGTCTCTTACCAATAGTGTTTCCTAATGATGCCATGTTCTCGGGAACAAACCTTCACAAGAAGTGACACACTGTGTGATTAATGTGCAATGCACAAGGGTAATGCCAGATAGTGCTGCACGGTTAAATCTGACCTAATACCACTGTAAGCAAACTGTCTGAATGTGACAAACTGTCTAAAACACACCTCCTGTCGAAGGCTGCGCTGAGCTGCACGCCGTCCGGCCCTTTGTCAATAATGCTGACAAAGATCTGGTCCTTCTGAATGACGTGAGGGTTCTCCAGACACACAGGAAAGGGGCTGTAAAGGAGAAACGATGTGCCTGAGCTACAGATTCTCTGGCTTTAACAGAGGAAAAGAAGAACCGTGTGAGGACTTACATCTGCATTTCGCACGTGAAGGATGACAGGGGTGACAGGGTGCCACTAGTCAGGATGATGCAGCGCACTTCCTGCCTGAGGAGTTCTTGCATGCTGAATCCCGGGGAGAAACACCAGTAACTCAGCACATTCCCTGTCACACGCACACACAAAAAGGAGATGAAGTTTGCAACTATAAAAATTGTACGACTCCTTTAAGGTTCAGGTAATTTCCCATGAATTAAATAATAATAAATAATATAAAATAGTATAATATAATAACTATAAATTACTATAATATAATAATAAATTCACGTTTGCATTTATGTATGATAATTAAATTTATAATACGTTATTATAAATAATAAATCAGATTAGATTAGATTCCACTTTACTGTTATTGTGCAGAGTACGAGTACAGTGCCAACGAAATGCAGTTTAGCATCTAACCAGAAGCGCAAATAGCAATAGGTCTATAAATATATTTATGTATATTCATGTGTACAGTATGAGGTAGAGAAAGTAGAAAACCAGCTCACTGCAAATGATAAGGTGTACAAATATACAAGGTGCACTGTACAGACATATGAGATAGATATATAGATATATATAGATATATATATATAGATATATATATATATATCTCTGGTATAGAAAGTAGAGACCAGCTCAGTGCAAATATAGAAAATGCATGTAGTAATTAGTCAGTAATGTGTAAGGAGGCAAGAATAAGATGTAAGGGCAAGTTCCCATGGTAGTGCAAATGACAAGATACAGATGGTATTTAAGAGTGCACACAGCATTAATATTGGACAGTACAGTGGGGGTTTTTTTATAACATTGGTCAGAATGAATTAAATCAAACAATAAAAAAATAAATAAATAAATAAAAATGTTCAATTACTTACAGGCTATACACAAAACACCTAACAATCACATATTCATGCCCGGTTGGTTTCATCTTTTTCTGTGAAATGTTGAGTAAATAAAGGCTTATACCTTGTTTCCTTGTAGAAGAGGACGCCCACAGATCAGTGCTCTGCTTTTTCTTGAAATTGCTAGTGTCTGGATGAATGTGTACCTGAAAAGAAACAGAGTTTCAGATTTGGAGCCATATTTACGTTTTATTAAAAGTGACTTTTTCTTTTTTTAAACCAAAAAAGTGGCAAGTGGGGCAAAGCAAAGCAATCCACACATAAAGCCGAGGGATAAAGACCCTGCTTTAGGGCTCAGTGTGTCCCTGACCATCTCACAAGCACTCAGTCACTAGTACAGAACCACAGACAAAGGCGTAGAAAAGAGAATTTAAAGAAATTAAGAACTACAACCTATTGCGTTCTAGCAATAAAGGTCTCCGTATGAGACATACATCAGTAGTCATCATACCAAAGCTGTTCTTATGTAGATGTATAGAATTTTCCAACACTGGACCAATACAGTAAAGACCAATTCTGGTTATTTATATTTTCACTAAGTGTTCTTCTGTGACGTGATGTTAAGCTTGTGCTTCATTCACTATATTGGTTAGACATAACCATAAATGTTTACCTCTGAAAAAGTGGTGGCAACTACAAAAAGTATGAATTCTACAGATTTAGGGTTTAACTTAGAAACATATTTATATAAACAATTCATGAAAACTAGAATGTTTTGCATAAACTACAAATCGACTGCCCTAACCACTGCCGTTAGACTTTCATTATAGGTTTTCTGCTCTTTTCTCAGTTACAGGGAAACGTGTTAAAAGCCAGCGATAATCAGACAAAGTATAGATTCGTTAGATGGAGATCACGAGTCATACCTGCAAATACATATGCGGCCGAGCCAGCATACTGTACTAACTGTATAATATCTTGCTAAACTGTGCATTAATTTACTGTACTGTAATTAATGTACTGGTAAATATAACAGACCTTAAACTGCTGCATGGTGATCCCCTTGTGTGATTGCATACCGCCCTCTGCAGGTTCAACAGCAAACACCAACTGAGCACATCAGAAGAAACAGATTTATTTAAAAAAAATAAATAAATCATCAATTGCAATGTCATTGTAATCCAAAAAAAAAAAGATGATGATGAAGTGGCAGTTTTACCTGTATTATATCTGCGACTTTCTGCAGTCCACTGGTGTTGAGGAAAATACCAGGCTCTGAGTTCAAGAGTGTTGTGTGTTAGTGTAAGAAGTATTAGATGATGCAGAGTTGAGCTCATGAATGTGTTAGAAGATCCAAGCTTAAAATACGTACTTCCTGCTAAATATCCTGTGATCTGCTCCATCGCCTCCACTACTGCGGTTTTGGTGTCGTAGTTTACGTGGGCCTTTTGGAAAAGCTCATATATAAAACTGAGAGAGCAGAAAAGACACACACACTTACTCATGGGACGAAATAAAATACTACAGCAGCCTGTTGTATACTACTACCTGGCACTTCCCATCAGAGCAGTGTTAGTGTAAGACAATGAATGCCTTAATATCCCAAATTACCCGACACCCTGACACCAACCAGTGACCTTACAAAGATGTCTGAAAAGGGAAACGTTAATAGCAGGGCCAGTTGAAATACAGACTGGAGATTGACTGCATGTGAAGTTGTTAACCAGGTGCAAATTCTGTGTCAAGTATCTGTGACAGACATGAAAAATTCATTTAAAGCACCATTATGACTCATTATGACTATCTTCAGGAGTGAAACTATAAATTATTCCAAAAAGGTTTACCAGTTTTAGGCATGAAACTGATAATAAAAATGTCTAGACGTAGGCTTAATCTTGTATTTGTTTTGTAATAATCTAATTTTGAAAAATTTGGTACATGCGCCTATATTTTCACTCGCTAATATATCAGTGCATTTTATTTTCTTTTAATAATGTTCAGTAATGGGTAAACTGAAAACCTACACTACAGTACGTTTTTTGTAACCTAACAGTGCATACAGTTGAGCCACCTCTCTGTTAATTCTTCTACATTCTGCCTTAAGAGCTCAGATTATTGATGCAGCCCATAATCTAATCAACACATGCTCTTATAATAATACACTAAAGAAATGACTAGCACTGGGTTAGGTCACTCAAAATGCCAAAGGGGCATAAATTGATTTTGACTAGGCCTTATTTATGGGTTAAAAAAACAAGCCTTAATAGCTAAAACAGATGACACACCTGCCAGGTTTGGTAATCCCCTGATTATTGGAAGGCATCTCAAAGCTATTTATGGCAATCTCCAGGTCCATTAAAATTTCTACAAAAAAGAAAAAAAAGAAAAGATAAGTGACATAAGAACGTCACATTGCTGAATCCATCTTAACCAGTACAACGTAATATTTGTTACTTACGTTTTATTTTAGCAATAGTGGTGATGTCCAGGTTCAGACCTGTGTAACAAGACACAATGAAACGGATTTACCATATCGATGTGGAGTTGACCGGGAAATGTGTTCCACACTATCATGAGCCAAACCTGAGTTTAAAGATTCAGCATTGAAATCCTCTGGAGATTCTCCTTTGCCAATATCTGAGGCCTGCTCCCTTAAAAGCTTGTCTACAGCATCAATGGCTGAAGTCAAATCGTAAGGAGTCAGGTCAAACGAGGTAGATTCTTCACACATCTTCTCCTGTAAAATGTAGGGAATATTCTCCTCATTTAGGATTAGTGTAGAAGATTTAGGGAAAAAACTAAGTTTGAAACACACACACACACACACACACACACACACAAATCCTCACCACATTATGTGCTTCATCAAAAATGACAACGGCTCCTTTAAGCTCTATGTTGTGTGCTCGGCGACTCTGGAAGACAAATCAGTCCATTACAGTTCACACGGCGGCGGCTGTAGCAGCTATTAATCAAGCAAATTCTTTCTTCTTTTAATAAGGACAAAACAGACACTCTCCTCACCTTTGGATCAAGGAGGTAGTTATAGGGCATGAATATGAGGTCAGCATGCTGCTTCAGAGAGCGAGACAGATAATATGGACACACCCTTAAAGAGAAATACAGGCTTTTGAGCAAATATTTCACTCATACTGAAGATATAATAGTACAAAAGATATTATAGTGTTATATACAATGTTATGATTCAGTCTAAATCAGTTTAGGAAATGGAGGTCATACCTTTGCTTTTTTCCAGTTTTCACAAGATCTTCAACATCCAGGATAGAGTTTATGATGTCCTTGTCGGTACTCTTCTCTACATATAACATCATAAATAAAATAGACAGATTAAAAAAAAAACGATCAGTGATAAGAATTTACATACTTGTGTAGATGCTTTGCTCAAAATGTCCTACTAATAAACTGTTAGATTAAATATTATTGCTCATACCATCAACATTATTGTAGAAGACACAAGAGCGGGACGACACTTTTGCTCGGCACATATGGACCTGGATTAAAAGCAAAGAAATTATAATTCAGTTAACACTGCAATACTATATACGTAAAGTTGGTTCCAGAATTATTGGCACCCCTGTTAAAAATGGGTAACAAGTCTACCAAAGAGAGAAAATCAGAACATATATTTATATAGTATGTGTGTGTGTTAATTTATAGAACGTATTTTTTTAACAAAACATGAGCCAAATGAGTCACAATGATTGACACACCGTATTTTCTACTTCTGTGCAACCTCCTTTTACCAACATAACAGCACTCCTATAATCATTTCCTACTACGTTTAATAAGATACAGAGCAAGGAATCTGAGTCTCCTCAATCTCTCCACATCCTCCAGGGTCCTCTCTTGTGGACTCTCCTCTTCAACTCATCCCACAGACGTCAAACAGGATTTAAGTCAGGGGACTGAGTCGGCAATGCCAAAAACTGATTCGATTAATCTGTGGTCACCGAACCTTTTCCGTTTGTTCGGATTCGGATTTTTTAAATCACTGCATACTAGAAAATCCAACCATGACCCACGGTTCTAACTTCTCGGCAGAGGCAGCCAGATTTTCAATTAAAGATCACCAGGTCCTTCATTGGGTCCATGATGCCATGTATCCTGACAGCCCCACATCATCACAAATACTGCACAGCACTTAACAGTGAGGATTAAGTTCTTGGCTGGATAACCATCCTCCTTTTTACACCAAACCTACCTTGAGTGTCTGCTGCCAAAATGCCCCTTCCAAATTAGCTTGCTGGCAAGATATCTAATATGCAGACCTTGGAGAATTTTTTTTGCCTTTCTAATCCTCCATTTGGAGGCATGTATTTATTTTCCCTATAATGACGAATGACTAAGCAAATTTGGCCCCTGAGTTACCATATTAATACCCTAGTGAAACAAGTCATACAGAGTTCCTAAACACTTAAGCAGTCAAATAGGTTTAAAAAATATAAATAAAAAAAAATTAAAAATGATTCGCATAAATTTAGTTCATAAGAAATTCTTTATTAGTTGTAGATCATTTGCTCTAACCATGACCTGTACCTTGACATGGTTGCTTTCTTGCTTCATTACTTCTTGGTTGATACACAGTTGTTCTCTGGAGCCCAGAACACAAATCTTCGGCCTATAATTAAGATCAAATTTTGAGTAAAACACACAAAAGCACACCAACAGCACGATGAACCAGTTCATTTCTCTTCCAAGCTCGAATGCTGTATGAAGCTTTTAAATAAAACATCATGAGAAACTACAGTGAAAAGAGTCGCTCCTTTCTGGAAGCTTTCTTGCATCAGTTAGCAGCACTGACCTGTAGGATGTGTTCTTGAGCTCGCTGATGACCTGGGTCAACTGAGAATGTGTCCTCGAGGCGTAGATGATTTTGGGAATGTCTGTGTAATATGCTGCAGGGATGTCATTTTATATTATTAACCACCCCATGAGATAAAGTAAACCAAAGTCTTGATTCACAATTACATATTTTGATGCCAAAAGCCTTAATAGCAAACAAAAGAGTCCAAATAGTGGTACAAATGAAAAATAAAATTAAATACACAGCTGCATGACTTGCAAACTTGGAATTCAAACTCTCAAACCCTAAACTCCGCTCTTTACCCTTCATACCTGGTGTTTCTCCATCAGTTGCTGCTGTTCCCCAAGATGACATCGGCCGGTCAGGAAAAAGCTCGGCACCTCCCATTCTCTCTGCAATCTTGCGGGCAGATATGGAGTCTTTGAAATACGCCCTCCAGCCAAGCGCAGCACAAAGCAGACACAGGGTTTTCCCTGTGCCAGTTGGACTCTCAAGAACTCCATTTACTTTCTATAACAGGCAAATAACACATCGTGAACTGAAATGCAAGTGAGAAATTCCTTACTATTCAGCTTACAGAACAAGACTCACTCAGATGCACAAAAATAACTGATCTTACTAATGCATCATCGTAGATACAGCTTCAATTTGGATGGATATGAAATCTCACTGCCTAAAGCAAAGGGTTTGGACAATGTTCTGTTGAAATCCATGCTCATTATATGAAGACCACAATCATTTTTCTAACGCCTATGTATAATAACAGCGGGCCCTATATTAAATATAATATTTTAGTGTATTTATTATTGAATTTAAGATCAAATTTGCAGTGATTTTATACCTAATTTAAACACTTGAGATGCTCCCATGACTTCAAACCCTTTCTTTTGTCCTAACAGCAAGTGTGCAACAACAAGGCTATAACCACTGCAATCTACTACTTTACGCTAGCCTATGCTAGTCATAAGCGTATTTTGTGCTGTTATCTCAACAGATACCGAAAAATGAATCCCTGAATGTGAGTAAAGAAGGGATTTATATGGCCCTTTCTCTAAATGTTAGAACATTAACAGGAAAGGGGCAAGTGCTGCCATACGCAAAGAGACTGTAAAACTTCCATATACAAATTATGTACGTGGCATACACTTAGGATGTATGTTTCAATGCTAAAAGTAATGGACACTGTATGGCCAAAAGTCTGTGAACACCTGACCATCACACCCATACATGCTTGTTGAACATCCTACTCCAGATTTAGATAACTTTTCCTGTTATAATATCCTCCACTCTTCCGGGAAGGCTTTCCACTGGATTGTGGAGCGTGGCTGTGGGGATTTGTGATCATTCAGACACAAGAGCGTTAATGATAACAGGTGAGGAGGTCTGGGGTTCAGTCGGTGTTCCAGTTCATCCCAGAGGTGTTCAGTGATGTTGAGGTCAGGGCTCTGCGCAGGACACTCAAGTCCTTCTACACCAACCTTGACAAACTTCATGGAGCCCGATTTGTGTACAGGAGCATCGTCATACTGGATCAGGTTTTGCTAAAGCACACCAAGACATCCTATACAATTGTGTGCTTCACAGTTTACAGTTCCAGGAAAGAGCACATATGGGTGTCCATCAAACAGAAAAATATAAACATGTATAAGGGAGCGTAACATCCTGTCGTTGATTATTTTCCTATAACATCCCTCCCCCCAGGTATTTCATTGCTTACTTAGAACTGCATTGTATTAAATACACTACTTACTCACTATTTTTTTTCCCCCAGTTTAAGTGTAATTTGATTTGATGCTCAGCTTTCACATGTCCAGTGTAGGCAGCAGTTTACATTTCAAGACATTAGACCCCCTAAAAAGAGGAATATTACGCAGGAAGAATAACATTACTTACGTTTTGCAGACACTCGAGCACTTTGCTCATATAATCCGTCTGGCATGGATATGGAGTAAAGGGAAAATCCACAGTAACTCCTCTTAAAGTAAGAGAAGGCATCCTGCTACACCCAGGACTAATGACTAATGATAACCAAATGCTAAGAAAACATGGTTACCCCCATTCAATTAAAATTTACACCCATTTCAACACAATCTGTGAACGTCCAGGGGGACCCTAAAAACTCATCTTGCTACCAGCCATCCCTGTGTTCATGTCCCGCCATATTTCTTCCTCGTCTTCTTTTACGACTTGACAAAATATGTTCAAATGTACACGACTGCCACCTACAGGCTCCACACTGTAAACCCTACTGCTGTCTTTACTTAAATAATTATTAAGCAATTTTATTACTTAAAATGTTGTACCCATAAATCAAAACTCTAAAACGTATTTACCTACACAATACAAAAACGTAAGATTTCAAGTGTTATGAACTAAATGAATGAATTAAAATTGCTCACTCTGGTCTTCCTTTGATGTGATTGGCCATGGAAGGAGTTCTGCCTGGCAACAGGAGAACTAATGCGCTGATTGGTAGATCACTGCAGAAGGCGGTCCTCCTCATGTGTCTGCTGCTGGTACTGGTGTAGTGAAGTTCTGAAGGTCATCATGAGTAGGAGAGACGACTGTGTGTGTGTGTGTGTGTGTGTGTGTGTGTGTGTGTTTACAAAGTTACATTTTGCTAAAAAGTCTTAATTTCCCCTGTGTATGGAGAATTTCAAGACAAGTACTCTTGAAATGAACACCAAGTAAACTTCATTATTGCAGTACACTGGTTCTCTGGTGGACTAATGGCTATCATGCGGTGCTCTCACCGCCGTGGGCTGGGTTTGATTCAGGGGTAGTAAACGATAAAATACGCTCCATGAACACCATATTAGGTGAACTGAATTATTTAAGTACACTATATGAACATCAAGTTAAGTGAACTTAACAATTTGGGTAAAGTCTACATGAGCATCAAGTTAAGTGGACTTAAATATACAAGTTTTGCGTGACCCCATTACTCAATTAAATTGAGGGAACGAGTTTACTCAATCAGTTAGGTACAGTCAACATGTTAGGGGTTTCAGTGCAGAGCTGTAAGCGCCTGAGAGTGAGAACGAGTGCTGTGTCTCAATTCTTCTTCTTCTTCACTGTATTTGAAGGAGTAGGTGGCACAAAATATCATTTATATCTCTGATCCCTTCAATAAGCAAGGGCAATTTCTCTCATTTGATGATTTTATTACTTCGAAGGGTGTAACAGTTTCCATAATAGACTTTAATAAGGTTATCAGAAGTATCCCATCTAGTTTAAAATCTACTGTATGTTATGTCTATTCACAGTCTTTTATCTAATCATATACCTATACCTTCAGTTAATGGCGTTAATATTCTAGACAAGAAATGTAATAATCTGTTCATGCTCTTCTTTTGGATCAAGTGAATTTCTCTAGAGTGCTCTAAATGGAGTATTGGTTATCCACACTCTAATATGAGTACTTTATGGATTTCTCCTCACAAACTTCTTATCCCAAGTAAAATTCGAGAACTTCATTTCAAAATTCATAAATATTACACTTGCAATAAGTTGTTAAACAAATACTTTGAGAGTGAATCTCCTCTGTGCTCCTTTTGTAAAACTGAAGTAGAAACAGTTTTACATTGGTATTATCATTGCCCCTACTCTAAATCTTTTCGAACAGAGGTTTCTATATTATTATTTTGTATTCTGTGTTTTGTATATGTTTTAACAAATTGGTACAGTTACAGAATCTATGATATTTTTCTTTCAGATATTCATTCAAATGATGTTAATTTTGATTATGCTTTAGTGTTGCTTTGTCTTCTGGGTGAATTTCATCTTCACAAAGCCAGAGAAATACATATTAAACCTAATTTTAGAATGTTTTCTGCTGATGTAAATTCCCTTTTTGCCTCGTTTAAGAATATGTCTAAACCCCTGAACACCAATGCATCTAAAACATATAATATACACTGCCCTCCAAAAGTTTGGAAACGCCTGAACAAAATAGGGTTTTTGGGCAATATCAGCATAAATCCTCTTTAGTTAGTGACCATTTTGCATTGATAATAAGGGACAACACTAGGCATCCGAGCAGTCAGTTTATTCAAACATTGACTTGATATATTA